>VXAV01002339.1:318226-346907 GCA_013399715.1 Alectura lathami | reverse complement strand
CGCTCCCCGCCCGGCGGCCCCGCAGCCGCCGCGGCCCGGCCCGGCCCGCCTCCCTTCAGCACCCCGCGAGGAACAGCTCCGGTGCAGCCTGCGGCACCGCAGTGAAGGGAGAGAGAGGGGAGGGGAGAGGGAGAGGCAGGAGGGAAGGAAGCAGCCCGCCTCGCTGGGTTACCGGCAGCGATACAGGAGCTTCCAGGACAACCTGAGTCTTTTGCAAAAATAGCTTTTCCAGGGTTAGGCTTTTTTTTTTTTTTTTTTTTTTTTCCCCTCCCCTTTCAGCCGAGCGCAGAGGAGAGGTGCCCCCCTCCCAGCGTACACCCAACCTGCCGGCGTGAGGGGCACCTGAAGCAGACAAAGCAGAATGTACCAGGGACACATGCAGGTAAGAGGCTGCAAGAAGCAGGCTGGAGAGCTGCAGCCCCTGGAGCGGGCTGCGCTGAAACGCGATGCTGCGAAGTTTCCGCGGCTTGAGCAGAGGGGAGATGGCACCCGGGCACCGCGCAACAAGTGAGCAGGTGCAATAGGAGTGGGGCACTCCCGTCAGGGCTGGGGGGAATACCTCTCCTGGGGGTAGCTCTGCTCAAGGGGGAGGGTGGAAAAAAGGGCTCTGTCAACTTTATAACTAGATGAAGTTGCGTGTTTATTCACACATAGTGCCTGCTGGTTCAAATGTTTAAGGGAGCATTCCAGGGCAAACGCTGCTATGGCATTCTTTAAGTGACACATGTCTCTTGCCATCTTCTTGATGCATCCCTTCCTGTATGTCAAGTGAAGGACAAACAAGAAGGGAAAAGACAGAGCACTGGCTTTGCACAAGCTGCAAAGATTTCATGTCACGCTAAAGGCGTCAATTTGCACAATGTGTTGTGCTTAAAGGTGATGAATTTCTGATCTTCCCTCCCAATATGGGATGAGGATTGATTTTGCTAAGCCCTGGAATGACTTTGTGGAATGAATTTCAAACACATGTCTAAGTGACTTCAACATTTTAGGTAGAAATCTTGCCTCCTGCTCCTATTGATCCACATTGCTGTAGCAGAAAGTGCCTCTCCCTGATAAAAAAACATACCGGTGCCTTGGACATGATTACTTTAACCTTGACTCCTGCTCTCCTTCACATGGCTCTTCCTTGGAAAGCCAAAGCTATTTTGAAGGGGGATCAAATGTCAAAGTGGAGTTTAGGTTTACACAGCTTTCCCAAATTTCTTTGCTTTCAGACCCAATCTGGCTTTGCACTCATTGCCAGGAATGACAAGACGCTTTTATCACGTACAGTGGCACCAGTATGGCATGAGGTGTTTGTTAGTACTGAGGCTGTTTACAGAGCAACTGCAGCTCTAAGCAAGTGTGAGCTGCCCACTTCTCTTTGGTGCGATGCTGCACAGCATTAAAATCTGCCAAATGATCATCAGGGACATTAAACTTCAGTCAATGTCAAACACAAGACTGTGTACAGTGTAAGTGTGAAGTAAGGACTGATGCAGTTGTCTGCTTTCCAGAACTGAATGATACCAGTTAGTCTTTCACGTTTGTGTTATCTGATCTGAACAATGACAAATTATGTGCCACAATATTGCTTGCCATAGGAGAGCAAACAGGTTCTAGCCAGAAATGTGGTTTTCCAATTGTCTTTGGAAGAAGCATATGTATTACTATTTATGATAATAAGGTTAAAGCATGCATTGTTTTCTGGTAACACAAAAACAACCCTGTAACAGATGTTAATGAATTGGATATTGGCAAATATGTATTTATACCCTTAAGAAAGCAGAAGTTCTTTGCTATGGCTAACCCATCGCAAGGTTTCGATAAACATACAACACTTTTTAGAAGAAAGTGTAATGGAATATTAGGTCTCTGGCGACATTGTAAATTTTCAGAATTGTTAGAAGGCTGAAATCAAACTGGCAGTAAAAAGAAAAAAAACAGGTCAAAGTGTACAAATGTGTTACGATTGATGTTCTTTAATTTTTGAGTTCATTCAAAATACGTTTATTTTTCTAGCTCAAATGTAAGCAGATTCTATCCAAATTCACTTTAAAAGTTTGCTGAATTAAAAAACTACTCATATTCAGTATCTTTGTCTGCTAAAAATAAAAACTCACCTGACTGCACCAGGCAAGCTTTTAAATATATTTCAGCCCTAACAGGAAACATTGATGCTCTTCAAACAACACCTAAAAAAAGCCTAAAACATTAGGAAAGGTTTTCATGTTTACTATATCCTTAATTAGAGCCTTTAAGTGAGTCACACAAAGACAATAAAGAGCTAATTACGTTACAATATTAGAATGCAAACTACCATCTTTACCATACAAGTACGGTACCCAACTGCACGCTAACAAAACATAGGCACATTGTAAGCATTGCAGGTCCATTCTGAATATCTCCCAAGACTTTTTGTAACACCTTTACTAACTTCTGTTAAACTATTTGCAACTACATGCCAATGTGAAGTAAGTAAATTAAGGTGAACTATAAAACAATTCAAGCTTGAGTGGATTAAGTTAGGCACATAGGTCAATACCTGGACTCCGCAATGAAAACATTCACAGCTTCCACTGCTTTCAGGTGAAATTTGAGCATTGAGGTGGATCCTAACTGAGCACCTAAGCATCAAATTTTATGTATCCCATAGAAAAATGTGCGCTAATATATAACATCTGATCCTATACGCTTTAAGGCAAAAGTTCTTCTGAACTTAACTGAGTGATCAAATCTAGGATCCGATTTAGAATGCCAGTCATCGCTTCCCTTATTCCTACCGTCTTGCTCTAAGAAGTAAAACCTGCAGAAATTATTCCTCAGCTTAATTACTTTAAAAGATGTTTACAAAGCTAATATTTTATTAATAACCTGCAGGAACTCAGCCAATTCTTCAAAGTCTTCTGAAAAATGAAAGCATTGGCAACTCTCACAATGTAATGAACATAGTTACCCTGCCTCAGAATTTACCTGTCTCAAATAGGCATCAAGTGTTATGAGCTTCAGTGGGGGATTTCTAAGCTCTATGAATTCTGCAAGTGTGAATAAAATACACTTTGTTCTGCTGAAGTCGCCTGAAGTGAAGGCACTTAAAGTACTTTACTGCATCCGGCTATAATATGTGCACCTCTTCTGAATTTTTAGCTTACAGTACATTGTTGTTGTTTTTTTTTTCCTGAATCCCAGAAAATTACTTTGTTTATTCTAAAGACCTAGGTTTACACTTCCCAATTACTCTTTTGTAAATAAATATCTTCACAACACAGAAATACTAGATAGGTCCTAAGCTAAAACCCCAAAGACAGGAAAAAAAAATAAATCTCAGCCCCTGACTTAATATTCCCAGGTACCTTTCCACAGGACTACCTTTTGCACTCCTTGCGCACCACACACTTTCACATAAAACACTATGAGAAAAGCAGAGCAGCGTTCCACAGAGGCACACAACAGAAGCAGGATGCAGAGAAGTACAGTGCCACAGGAGCTCAGTCAGAGCTATGCCGCTATCCTCATAATCATGAGCATTTGATTTAGGTGTACCTTTTACCAGCCCGTTGGTTTGACATGGCTGAAGCCTGAACCTTCATGGCAGGGCTTCTGCATGAGAAAGAGAGCTGTCTGAGGTTAGCTGTGCAGGACCACTGCCTGTGAGGGCAACCTCCCGTTACATAAGCAGCCCTCCTAAATTCAATGAAGTCAGACGCTGACAAGACAAAACCTGATGGCTGCAGGGGCACACCCGAGTCATACTTCAGGTCCCGACCTTCAGGTCAGTTCTAGGGGCTCTCTGTTTTTGGGATTACACAGATATGGCGAAAGAGTCCAAATACTAAACTGTACAGGTGAAGGAGAGAGTATTTCTCTCTCAGGACAAGGTGTGCTGTTTCCAATTTTCTTCAAGGAAACAGTAGCAGGCCAGATGGAAGCAGAACATAAGCTAACTTCATCCCACAGTCACTGTTCTAAAACGTCAATTATTTAACAACCAACAATAATAGGTTTAAAAGTTTTCATGGTGTATTATAAACCTGATACCAGTCCCTCCCATTGACTTTTATGACAGCTCTATAAATGGATGAAGGGTAAATGACAGTCACAGAATTGGATTTTCAGCAGCATTCAGCTTCCTAGGAAATTCTGAGTAAATGCTTTCAAACCTCTTTGCCTCAATGCTGTATATAGTGAGCTTTCCCCAGCACAAATGCTCGAACAGAAGAGGTGCTTTACCAAATGCTGGCACAGAATTTTATGTGTGGCAGTGTTATGTTTGGAAATGGCTTAATTAGACAAAGCGGAAATCTTGACCACACACGGCTATCAGGGTTCCTTTGGCGCTTTTTTGCCAGAACAGGCTAATTAGTCATGATGCCTTGGCGAAGTTCCAGATCAGATAGTTAGTCTTCTAAACTTTTAATTGAATAGGCAATCAACTTCATGCCCTTAATTGTTGTGTTGTGTTCTGTACTGTTAAAGATACGTAACATTCCACCATTGGCATTTCACGTTTAGATGAAATGATCCATACTGATATTCACATTTCAGTACAATCTCATTCTTCAAGCACACGTACGACGACTGCAGTGAATCTACAGAAAGAATAACTGTGTACACATGAAAATTCATGCAGGATCAAACCTCAGGGGCTTCACATGTTTTATCAGGCCTGAAAAGTGCTGATAAATATTTTAGAAGTTATAAAAAACATGTTTGCACTGATTTCGCAACACTTAAGACACAGCTTGCTCTCTGGGAAAAGTGAAGCAGAACTGTCGCAGGATTAGTTGCTGATGCTGGTCCCATCTTTGCTTATATGGTCCCCTATTAACAATACTGTAATAGTGTTGTGGTTACACTGCTACTTAAAATAAGTAAAACCCAAGCCATTCATCAATTATGGTTACAGAAATGGAATTGCTCAGCTATGCACTTTGTACGTGAATAAAGCAGCCCATAAAAATATGTATAACATAAAATTGAATTCGGTGCTAAATTGAATTTTTGTTCGGCTGTTAAGATCAGCAGAATCTTAATAACTTTAAGCTACAAAATTCTAAAAACCTGGGAACAGAGCTGGAATGCTATCTTATCCTTAGTGACGTTGATGAATCATAACTGCCAGCCTTACTTTAATTCCATGATTATAAACTGATAATTTTTGCATTTTTACAAGCATTTTCTACAAGTACTTACAATAATATAGCAGTGTTTATGTCGGTGAGTTTTCCATGTTGTTTTGATATTCTCCAATTATTCTTTAGCAGCTTTTCAAGTTTTGAAGAGTGGATTGTGAACTGCTTATAAATGAAACAAGCTAAAAATAGTGAGCTTGTTTCCATTGAAAGAAGTTTGTTCAAATAAAGTAGGTGGTAAACTTCTTTTGGCTGAGGCACAGTGAAACTGTACAAATTGGGAGTATTTGCAATGCCAGTATAAAAAAGTGTTCCTTGAAGCTGCTAAGCAGTCTTACAAGACCCTAGAAGAAAACCTTGCAAAAGGCTCAGAAACATTTGGCACCTGGTGTATTTGTGCTGGATGTGAATTAAGAGGAACTCTTTGTAACTAAATAGGGATACTTTCCTCTATTCCGGAATTAAACTCATTCAAAACAAGGAAAAACAGCTGTCTCTAGCTCTGTCACTTAGAATCACAGAAAATCCCAAACTGTAAGGGACTCACAAGGACCATCAAGTCTAGCTCCTGGCTGTGCACAGGACCACCCGAACCCTATGTCTGAAAGCGGTGTCCAAATGCTCCTTGAGCTCCGACAACTCGGGGCTGTGCCCACTGCCCTGGGGAGCCTGTTCCATGCCCACCACACCCTGGTGCAGAACCTTTTCCTAACACCCAGCCTGATCCTCCCCGACGCAGCTCCATGCTGCTCCCTTGGGTCCTGTTCATTTACATAAATGTTAGTCTTTTCCAATATATAGCTTTCACGAAAGAGACACTGTTTAGAAAACGCAGCATGATTTCTTAAGTATAAAGTGTACTACGTAAAGTCTACTACTATTCTCTCAATTTATGATAGCACGATGCAGAGGCTAGCTCCTTAAACTAGACATCCAGAAACCCAGATTTTACTTCTAGTTTCATCATACAGTTTTGACAAGCCCAGACCATGCATCCATTTTGCCCCATTACTTAGTACCTATGGTAGGCTTGAGCAGGGGTTACGTTTTTTTTTTTTTTTTTTAAATCATGATTTCAAATGCCCTAAAGTGCACCTGCACAACTGTTAAAGCCAAAGTTTGATGATAGATAGAAAAACACTTTGCTGCATGAAGACTTACAGTGTAGGGTTCAGGCAAAGTTACTCAAATACTTCAGTTTTTTAGGATGAAGCTGTAGCTTTCTAAAACTTAAACCCCAGTCCATTAATGCAGTTTTAATTTCTATGCACATATTATTTTTATATCAACATTTCATAAATCAATGCTGACTGCTGTTACGCAGCTGAGGGTCAGCCTGTCCAAGGTTTGCGTTAGCATGTGAGTAAATAGATTTGGTTTGTTTATGCTGTCTGTTTTAGAGAGTCTATTTTGATTACTTAGCCTTATACTTGTTTGAGAGCATAAGCTTACACATATTTGAAAACTAATTAGCTTAATGGGGCCTACTGTTAATAGAGAAGAGAGAGAAAAAGGAAGAAAAGGCAGGCCAGCACTCTTAGAATGGAAGGATGTAGATGCTGTGCAAGGGAGGGAGGCCAAAAAGTTTGAAAAAAAGCCACAACCTAGATCAGGATGAAACACCCCAAAAAGATGAGGTGTATGAAAGCATGGAATACAGAAGCTAACTATAGACGGAAATTAACAGTTCACTTTAGGAAATTCTGATTCTAACATTCATAATCAGAAAATAATTTGTAATTTATAAAAAGTCTAGTTTCTAAGTAATTTGAGTCTGCAGAAACTTGAAAGAAAGGTTTTGATGTCTAAATCAGGTTTGTTAAAAACCATCTGACTAATTTAATTTGCCACCCTTTTTGCAATAATTAGAAATGAAAGTGGTAAAAAAAAAAAAAATAGAATAGTATTTAAAATTAATCTGACAAGTTTGTTTTCCTTACAAACCCAGCACAGGAAAAATCTACTAGTTGTTTGTATCGCGGAACAAAGTTTGCACAATCTACTTCAGAAATAGCTGATAGTACAGAACAGACAGAAGTAGTTGTCTTCCAAATCAGGTGTCATAACATGTAAACTAGGAAGTGACTTTCTGTAGTTATGCATTTTCATCATTGTCCAACAGCATTACTAATAAAGCACCTAAGGATCATAAAGGCTGCATTCAGCAAATTCTTCTACCAGCTTACAACGATCAGAAGCAGTGAAATATTCCATTGCTTTCTTCTCAGGCTTTTGAAATTCTGAGTCATTGGTACATGAGTTTCACTTCCAATGGTTTATTTGCATATAAAGAAACTAAGAAAAAATCTACAACGTTAAGATTTGAAACATATTATACTGAATGGAAGGAAGAAGTCAGATTATCTAGCCCCATGAATAGAGAACCATAGTTTAACATTAGCCCCTGAATGTGACTTTTCCAAAGCCTGCACAATTAGTCAGCATGTCTCAATACTATCGCAGTTCCTCCCACAGAGTTTTGATTGAACTTCTGTTGAGTTGGCATAACTGGTGTAAGCCCCAAGTTTCCTTCCTCCACCTCTCCATGGCCAATCAAGACACTCAGACACATTTGCCAGTGTTTGTTTCTTCTCTCACTTCATTCTATTTGCTCATCTTTTCCTCTCTACCCAGGTTCAAGGGCTTTCTCAAAATTTTTTTGCCTCTTGCCACTATAACTTCATATCAATTCCTTAAAAGTTATCTTTGCCTAATAAGGACACCAAATATAATACAAGTTACATGAATACAAATGTCTTTGGACAGGTTTTTTCAGTATACATACAAAATAATAGCTATGCATTGAGAATCTGTCAGTATAATTCAAAATTTTTTTGCCTCTTGCCACTATAACTTCATATCAATCCCTTAAAAGTTCTCTTTGCCTAATAAGGACACCAAGTATAATACAAGTTACATGAATACAAATGTCTTTAGACAGGTTTTTTCAGTATACATACAAAATAATAGCTATGCATTGAGAATCTGTCAGTGTAATTACAAAAGCATGTGACAAGGAAAGAACTGTGCAGTGAATTCAGACAAACAATCTTTTGTGATTACATTAAGACTTCGTCTGCTGTTTTGAGACACTCAAAATGAAATCCAAATACCCTTATCCACTGACATTTAGGAACAACAACTTCAGAATGTTTTAGGTACACATTTATTTTAGGAACAGTCACGTTTTTTCTTTGTATTTTTTCCCTTCAATCGATCGTAGAAAAACTAAAATTCACCTTAATCCTCCTATATTATCTAACTGAAGAAGTGTAGTGCATGGTCATTAGGTGTGACCAACGTTAGACCAAGGTGTATCTTTATTTACGTAAGTGAATATAAGTGGAAATTATACTGACGTAAAAAAGAAATAATTGGCTTCCAAGCCATTTTCACAATAATCCCTGTCTTCCTCATGTCACCAGTCAGGTCCCAAAGTTACCATATAGAGCAGAGATACAGCATGTTCTGAACAGGGACAGAAAAGCTGTTACTCATTGCCATTTCTAACGCAATACTTTCTAACTGGTACTTGTTTGAAGAAAAAGGTTCAGGAACTCTTACTCACCATTCTGTTACTGTCAATTGAGAAACAGCACTTGCCTGTTTAATCCTATGGCTTAGGATATATGTTATAGAGATAACATATACGGCATATATTAGGATATATGGCATAGAGATATGTTTCTCAGGAGGTAACAGTAAAATTCACTGAGTTTACTAATGTCAAGTTTGTTAATATAAGTATAGGAATAAGCAAAGATTATAATGAATAGAAGCTTTTTGAATATTTATATGACGTAAGATCCACAGAAAACATCACATTTTGATGTCATGGTTATCTAATAGAGCTTTTTAAAATGAAGAGAGAATTCCCTAATAAGAAGCTGTGGAAAATAGCCATTAATGGTTATGTTACACAGAAGAACAGATTAATATTATTTATGTAAGGTAATAGGATGATCCTAGTCTTTACTAAGGCACGGTATACTATTGTCACAGATACAACTAATGAAATAATAAAGTGTACCTCAACATGTGTCTCGCTAAAGTGACAAGTTATTTATGCTGTCATTTGCTGAAGTGGAGCAGGGAAGATAATTTCCCAGTTACAGGTGGTTCAGATGTAGATGAGATCTTTTATCTTTTGCTCTCTCTCATCCAACACCCCTTCCAGGAGCTGGGACCATTTTAGGAAGGCTATTAGACAGAAATGGAAGGTAGAATGACCAGCAGAAATAAATTGCAAAAACAAAACATACACACAAAAAAAAAACCTTTGTCAAAATAAGAATGACAATAAAAGATTAGATTAAAGTCTTCAGAAAGCAGGAAAATGATGGTGCACAACAGAAAAAAAAAAAAGGCGAAAGAACAGCAATGAGGAAGTGCCGTTGTTGTTCTGAACAGTAGAAAACATTGTTAATATTACCACTGCCCTTAATTCAGGTACCGTACACAGTGTGGTGAGGAATAAAAAGATTAAAGGAAATTATAACCTCACCTGAACCTCTGCAACCAATAAAAAGGGAATCTGAATTATTAGAAAACAGCTGACACTGCATGGAAATGGTGAAAGAACACTCATCTCTAGAGCACTCATGATAAAAGACCCATGCTGCTCGGGAAAGACAAATTCTAACATGTTAGTTGTGTTAGGAACCTGGACCCTAAGAAAGTGTGGGAAAAATTTATAAGAAGCTTCAATTTTTAAAATGTTAAGACTAAGCAAAGAACACACAAGGAATAGCAATAAAGTGCTCTTCAAAAACAGACAAAAAATACAAGCAGCCTAAAATAAAGCTTAGATAGACCTTGGAAGTTTATTGAAACAACTGTTGAAAGGATTTCAGTTACATGATTAAGGGGGGAAAGAAAAAAACATACTCAAAGTTACCCATATTATAGATAACCTAATTAATGGTCCAAAATGAAAATGGTTGTGAAGGTATGAATCCTGTAGTTATTAGCAATGTGTGAAGCAAAAGCTCAAGCAGAAGTACACAACACAGTCTCTGTCCCAAGCTGCTGATGGAACTGGTATATGGAGATGAAGTCTTGGTAGCAAAGTACTTAATAGTATAGGTATTAATCCAGATGTGGTTCCATATGACAAGATGATACAAAATTTGTCAAGATTTAAAAAAGGGTAAGAAAAATAATAAAGGAATTAACAGCCCAGATACCTATATGGCTATCCATAATCTGCAAGGTTTTAGGTACAGACTTCAAGGGAGAGGAACATTAAAGAAATGTACACAGAAAAATGGAAAAGATGCCATTTGAATTTATCAACAGAAGATGATGTCAGACTGACTTGACAACATTTTGTTACCATAACTGGTTTTCTAGGGAAAGGAAACGTAACTGACCTTGATTTCCATGAGCTTCGCTAAGCCTTTGCTATGGTGCCTCAAAAGAAATTATTAGTAAAGCTGGAGAAAATTAGGAATAGCAGAGAAACTACAGAGAGGGCAAGAAACTCGTTCATGGGAGAATGAAAAATATAGTCATAAAGGAAGGACTGTCAGGCTGGAGGTTTATTAGCAAAGGTCTCTGTGAATTTAGAACTAGTGTCTGATGTGTTCATCCGTAAACATACTAGAAACAGAAAGATGTCAACTTCATTTGTTGATTACTCAGAAAACCTCATCAGTACTGGTGAGTATCAGGTCAGTATGCAGAGGGAACTATGTGTACTTCAATTTGGAACAATACTAGTACGATGAAATTTAACAGCACAATATGCAACTGAACATCAGCAGCAAAAAGACATCTACCATAAGCTGTAAAATATCTCTGGGAAATGATTGAGACAGACTTGCACATACAGGGTGACTGTAAGCCATTAATACACCCATAAAAAAGATAGGTGCAGTTCTAGCTTGAGAAGAGTTTTTCTAGAAGAGTAAGGAAAACGTCAATGCCAGCGTACAATGCCACTAGCAAATTTTCCGCTAAGTATCTTGTGAAGCTCTGGCCAAGAAGAGAGGCATGGAAACAAGACCAAAGAAGAATGATCAAGGAGAAGAGAAAGTCTTATGAGAAGACACCAAAAGATTTTGGCTTATTTTGTTGAGTGAAATGATGGCTCAGCAGGACCATAATCACAGCATGTAAATGCATCGGGGAGATAAACACCAGATGTGGAAAACCTAAATTAGCTAAGGACAAAACTGGCACAAGAACAAATGGATATTAACTGTCTGCGAATAAATTTAGGTTGGAAATTAGAAGAAGGTTTCTGATCATTAGACCAATCAAGATTTCCAATAGTCTTCCAACTGGAATAGTAGAAGCAGAAAACCTAATTACTTTAAAGATGAAACAATCAATTTGTGAAAGACTTTTTGCGACATGCTGCCTATGACAGCAGAAGACAAACTCAATAACCCAACAATATGCTCATGTTCTGAAATTTTTCTGACTTCAGCAGAAAAAGACCCTAAATCTTGCTCAGTGATACCAGAATCTTCAACTGCAAGAAGCCAGAAGTCTTCCCATTGTGGGTGGGGAAGACTCATCGATCTTCACTGCTTCTGTAAACTCCTCCTAATAGAGCAATAAAGGACAAATTAGTCTCACTTTTTCCATTGCCCTAGTTCAAAATGTCATAGACCTGAGCTCTACACTTTGAATACTTCTCTCCTAGTTTCATTATAAAGTCTTCTGTTAGCTGAACTGATAGTTTTTGCTGCATGTAAATCTTAATAATCAGAGGAAATCTATTTCCTTCATACAGCTAAACTCAATGGTTCAAACTAGAAATACTGAGGCTTTTCCTCAGCATATATTCATGTTCCAGCAAGCAGCCACTGAGGGTTTGAAATTACCAGCTGAGTTAACTGTGTAACAGTAAGTTTAAGTTTATTTTAAGAACAGCCAAAGTGTGTGTGCATGAGGATATAACCAGAAGCCATCAGGATCAGTAGGGATATCTCCCCTCACCACAGCAGAGCTAGGATGCAGCTCATTTTCCATTCTACCACCAGCTCCCTTTTCTCTCCTAAGCTACAAAAATAAATGTGGTGGTCATCATTTAGGGGATTCAGCCCCCTTTGCACAACTGAATTGGAAAGGGTGCTGGAAGATTCACGTAGATAATGGAATCTTATCACAGGAGATCTGTGCTCGAAATACGGAAACAGCCAAGTAAGTTTAAGTCTTCCTTCTGAGATATTGCTGATAAGATGTGTACAGAACAATGACTTGTCTGAGAGAAGCACGAGTACTACAATAAGAGAATAGTAAATGCATAGGGACAACCAAGAATAATAAAGGAGCTATGAAGCAAAGCCCGGTCAGGGGCATGCAGCCCAGTAACCCACACAGCACTGGGCATGGGAGCTGGGGCATGGACAGTGGGGCAGGTCAGGTCCAACCCCAGACTGCAGCAGGACAAGGAGAAGGAGATGCCTTATTCTGCACAAGGAATCAGGGGCACAGTAGCAGCGTGAGGAGTCAGAGTTTTATGGTTTGAGTTTGTTCAACATGGGGTTTGGTTAGTATCACCCCCTGTGATACTAGAACAAACTGGATGTATCCCACTGTGTCCCACTGTGTCCCAGTCTAATCCCAGTTATGTCTGGCCAATCAGTTGTAACTCAATGCATTACTTCATAACTGTTGTATACTCAAAATCTGTAGTAAAAGATAATAAAATAATTGCAATAGATAGGATAGCACAGTGAGCCCAGTCTTGATTTGCACGAATCAGTTTGTTGCACAGGGGCACGCTAACAACTGATCTTCATGAATAAGGCAACATTGCTTGCTTTGGTCAGAAAGTCTTGTTTGCCTGTAGCTTACAGTAAAAGATTATTCTGGTTTCTCCATTTTTCACATATGAAATCAGAAAAATTACAATGTAATGCAATAGATACACCTAGTATTTAAAAAAAAAAAAAAAAAAAGACCAATTGGTTTATAGGGTGACGTTTTAAGGCCAACACCATATAGTATGATAATTGTAAGAGGACAAGGACTAGACTGGTGATGAGCAATGAGACACAAAAAAATAACCACCGTATTGATACATTTTCAAAGCAGCTTTTCAAGATACAGAATTGTCAAAGGTCTGAAATGGAAGAGTTTATCTAACATAGCAGATCCAGTATGACTAATTCAGAGATGAGGGCAAGAAGCCACTCTGAGCACAAAAGCCTTCTGAACCGTAGCTCACAGGCATATCACTTCGCAGCAGTGTCAAAAAGCAGCCATGAGAGCGTGCCAACCAGTTAAGATAGTTATTAGACAAAAGTTGCAATCATTAGAGCACTTCTAGAGAAGGAATATGGCTAAGGTGTCTAAAATACCATTTTGTTACCTCCTGCTCTGTCTGTCTCTGCAGAAAGAGACTGCAACTTCATAACCAGTACAAATACCAGTCTGACCCCAAGGCAGAGGAGGAGGATACATACACTCACCTCCACCTTCATTTCTTAAGCTATGCTTGGAATGACAGATTCCGTAAAACCTACTGTTAAGTGCCATAGCTCTTAATTCAAATAGTTCTCGGTTTTGAATGCACTTCATTGTGATTAGACGTGAGCTGCAGGCTACTGCTTGTAAAATCCAACACCAGCTCTGCAGAGATCACCAGCTTCTCAAAGGAGTTAATAAGGAAAGATACCTGGAACTCAATTCCCTTGTTTAGGATTCTTGCTTGGGAAGAGGAGGGAGTTCTATTATCCCATATACTGCATTTAGAGCTATTACTGCTAATGATCATGCTGAAAATTGTCTGTAGTGAATCTTAGAAATGAAAAATAGAATAAAATCAGACAGAGAACTTAAGACAAATGGAACTGATCACTGCCAGTTGCTGAGCTGTACCCCCCCTCAGACGTTTACAAAGACCCTTTTAGTTTAAGAGATGACAGATGTAATTAGAAGAGAACCTGATGCAAGATGCTAAAAATACCAGCTAAAGAAATATGTGCTGTAGATTGAGAGGCTATTTGGCAGTAGAAGAAAGGATTCTTTTTCATCAAATGCAGAAATATAAAACATGCTGCAAACATCCAGAAACCATTAAACCCAATCATTTTAAGAGAATGTTGCGTAGATTTTTAGGNTTTTTAAAAAAAAAAAAAAAAAAAAAAAAAAAAAAGAAGAAAGAGGGCACTGCTGCTGGCTAGGTATTTGTTAATTTTTCATGTGAATTTATTGCATATGTAAGTGATTGAATTAGTAGCACTGACAGGAACCCAGGCTCAGTAAAAGCTTCCTGATCCTGACACAGCACTGCTCAAGCTGTACGGTCCTGACCATTAGCAATACACTTCTGAAGCCCTGAGCCTCTCTCTCGAGCAGAGGCTGCAGAGCACACTGGAACTGGACTGAGCAAGGTATTGTTTCTGCGATGTGGATTTGCAGACATCTGTTACAAAGACTAGGATGAGACCACTACACTTTTTTTAAATTAATGATCTCATTTGGACTCTGATGCCAGGCTCCAGAGAAGAAAGGCCAGTGCAAGCTAACATCATGCTACCAAAATATTGCAAGGTAAGTTTTCGGGAAAATGTTAGGATTTTGTATTTTGTGGTAAAGAGAATAAATGCAAACAGCTAGCTTGCATAAAAGATATAAGGGACAGAAATCAGATTTCCCACCTTTGAGCAAAAAAAAAAAAAAAGAAAATTTCCAGACACTCAAAGGTTGGAAATCCTGGAGTGAAATCCTGATCTTCTAGGACATCACCAAGAGGTAGATTGCTTCAGAACAGTGAGTCTCTGAAAGCAAACTACGGAAACCTGAACTGCATGTCTGCTAATTTAATCATGCAAGTCTACTGCCAAATATTACCATCTAAAAGGAATATAGGTATCATGGCTGCTATGAAGTCCTCAGGGAGATTCATAGCCAGCCTTCTAGGAGCCCTTTCCTACCTCCCTGCGCTGTTTTTACCTTTTGACCACGTCTGTGCTTGGATCTATGTAAAGAAGCCATAGACACAGACAACAGTGAGGGAGTGGCACAAAGAAAACCGCACAAAACATCAGGGATGCAGGATGCTGTGTGGATTCAGTATGAAAATATTATATCCGAGAATAGACACAAATATTTTAAAAATGTATTTCACATGTATTATGAAAGTGCAGAGGGGCAGTCACGCTGAAATATTTCATTGCTGTCTTATAAACTTTATTCCTGTAGGGTCAGATCATGACAACTTATAAGAATGAAATACGACCTTTTTCTAAGAGTAATACTGCTGGAGATAATGGTGCTACTAATGGAGTAAGATTTTCCTTGGAGCAAGTGTGCCATAAAGCAGCCCGCAGTCACCACTTCCTGTTTACTCCTTGTGGTGTATTCTCTAGAATAACATTTATTTCTAAATACGTTATTCTGTACATCTAAAAACGTATTTATTTCACTCTAAAGTTTGGCTTCTTGCAAAAAAAAAAAAATTGCTTATTATTTTCCTTTTTACACCATTCATCATTTTGAAAGGCATTTCTTTCTAAGTGAATAATTTTACATGTAGAGGAGCAAAAGAACTGTTGTTTTCTGATTAAGAAATCTTCACTTAGCATGTTCTTTCTCAGTAGGTCCGGACAGTCTTCTCTCAGATTTCATTTAGATATAATTTATAATTAATTTGAACAATTTTATTCACTTAGTAAAGGTAGTTCAATATTTTCCTTTTTATTGAAAGTTATTGCGCTGCTGCAAGGTATTTGGTTTGCTGAATTTCCACATGGTTCTTCCTAAGGGAGAGAGCACTAAGCGCAAAAGACCCCCAGATTAAATTCTGATCCAATTTAACAACAGCTGTAAGAGAAATGAGGAAAGAATAGTTACTCTAGAAACTCAGTTTCATGGTAGCATGAGAAATGAAGTTGATCATCCAGAAATTTTAACTAGTTTAAGTTTTCACTGGAAGACGAATGTTCTGTGAGCAACTACAGACAGAAGTAGGCAGAAACTCCCCATTGAATGATGAGACTGAGCCAATGACAATTCACAAGGTGGAATTAAGATATAAATTGTAAACAGAAATGCAGTGAGGTGCACAATAGTAAAACTAATCCATGGGCAGATTTTAAGGCTAGAAGGATTTATTTATTGTCATCTCACATGAACTGTGACATAATACACGGTTGAACTTCACCCGCTTACTGAATCTTCAAGATGACAGTTTGACTGAGAACAGCATATACTCTGGGAAAGCATCTAGCCTAACATTAAACACTTAAAAAGATGGGAAATCTACTGTCACTTGCTTGAGTTATCCCAATAGTGATTCTTCAAAGCATTCCTAGTGAGTATTAGGAACATATTTTAACAATTCTCTCATATACGTACAGAATAAATTAGAACCAAGCTCAGAGGAATATAATAAACTTTTTTTTTTTTTTTTTTTAAATTCTAAGCTAAACTGAATTATAATAAAAACATTTTGAATTGTGTTTATAGGCATGGAGAGTGCACCCAGTAGAGTCAGGACCTTGTATATACAGACATGACAGAATCAGTTAAAAGTCTCCATCTTCTCCTTCCCAACACAGCATTTCAGTTCACTTGCAGTGGACAAAAGTGGCAGCGGCAGGAGCTGGAGGAACAGCCCTCCAGGCAGGAGCACGCTCTTGCTGTATAAGGCACAAAATGATCTTACAGTGTAAAAGTTTCCATTGCCTTCAGAGGAACCAGGATTTCACCTCTAGTCTTGTGGAGGGAAATTATGATGAACTTTTAGAAAAAGGATGGGTCAAGAAACAGGAAGGCTGCTTTGTTGAGTGAACTTAAGTCTATTTGCATGCAGATGTCAGAAATACATATTTCTGTATATTACAGTAAGCAAAAAGTGTAGTCTTCCTACTCCTAGGCAGGTTGATCATAGATGTATTCTAGAATTTTATCAGAAAGTTCCCTGCAATAAGAGTTTTTGCACTCTATTAACAAAATATGCAGTGACAATCTCTAAGCCTAAAATCAATTCCCACCAAAAATAATCTGGAGAAGACTACACATAAAGAACTCGACTCTTCCTCATGCAAAGGAATCAAAGTTATTCACTAGCTGGAAAAAAATGTAAGAACTATTTCTACCCACACTCAAAATTGAGGGAAAAAAAAAAAAAAAGAAAGAGAGACAGATGATGAACTTGGCAGTAAAAGAAATAGGCCAGCATATGTCCTGATTTGGGAAGAAGAATGATCAATATTTAAAGAACACTAAACAGACTACAGTTGGAGACAATCCTTTCATCAAGAGAATGCTACAAGTCAAGAGCAGAGGAAAGCTGAATGGAAAATTTGCATTGATTCTGGTAAATCAATATTACAAAAAACACAGGTTAGAACAGCAAATGTCTTGATTCTGCTAACAACCTCTTATTCGATAGCGGCCTTTCAATATCTAAAGGGGGGCTACAAGAAAGAAGGAGACAGACTCTGTAGCAGGGTCTGTTGCGATAGGACTAGGGAAAATGACTTCAAATTGAGAGACAGGAGATTTAGGCTAGATATAAGGAAAAAGTTTTTGACCATAAGGGTGGTGAAGCACTGGCACAGGTTGCCCAGAGGGGTGGTGGGTGCCCTGTCCCTGGAGACCTTCAAGGTCAGGCTGGACAGGGCTCTGAGCAACCTGACCCAGCTGTAGGTGTCCCTGTGGACTGCAGGGGAGTTGGGCTAGATGGCTTTTACAGGTCCCTTCCAATTTGGATAACATGATTTCCCTGTTTAGGGGAAAGGAGAAACACTACATGCAATGCCAGCACCCCAAACTGCTTAGTGTGTATGATAAGCAAGCCAATATTGCCAGCACTTACAACACTAACTCTGTCCCACGCTTTGCAATTACATTCGCTAGGTGCATTTCTGTCCTGTTCATTCTATGAAGATGTTAATTTATTATATTAATTCCCTTTCCCAATCTATTAAGCTATACGGTAGTAGTTTCTGTGTAATGAAAGTAAAAATTGAGTGCACTGATTTGGAAATGCACTGTGTACAAATGGGACAGCAATGCAGTGACCCTGTGTGCAGGACATGTTACTAAGTGTTAAAACATTTACCTGAACTAGTTGGCCAGGAAACACTAAATTGTAGAGACTTATATGTTTTGGACTTTATGGTATTTAATTTATTTTACAGAAAGGATTCTATATCATTAATTCAAACTAAAATACATCTATATTTTTTAATGCTGGATTGAAGTGATGTTTTTGCTGCTCTCTCATGACAAGAAAAAGGCAACAATCCCTCTGTAGGGACTAGCTAGCTGACTGGTGTTGTTTATGAAGCAAAGCCTGCTTGTTTTATTTAGAACAGTCTCAGCAGACCTGAGGTAGTGCAGTGAATCTCTACCTGTATGCTGTCAGACTTACTTGGGTAGAACAGCTCCTCACCTTGAATTTCTAACATTTTGACCAATTATTTTTTTCTCTCCCAGGTACTTTATCCAACAGCAAAAAGCTGGTACTTAATAATTCACTAACAACATTATGTTCCTGTGCCTTTCCCTTGCAGCTGCATTTACTCAAAACAAAGCCATTCAAATAAGCCTTAATCAAGACATATCGTGCTACCACGCTGTGTTTGTACAAATCCACATAGTCCTCCTCAGGTGGGAACATCAGCAGGGGAAACCTGGCCAGTGATGGCCAACGCACGGAGCTGGATCTACATCCGAGAGCTTTGTCCTACGCTGTGATCACAGAGTTGGCTACTCCAGCCACAGGTCACAGCGAGCAGTTTCCTGGCAGCAGTGACATATAGAGAACGGTGACAGGTGGAAATTCACAGGGAGGGAATTTCCCTCTTTTTTAAGCTTACTTGGTTACAGTTAGGGGTTAAATTGCATTTAAAACTGTGGGAAATAGAGTTAATAGAAGATAAAATAATTGAAATCTTTATCGATCACTACAGACTGCTAAGAATCTTGCTTAACTAAGGCCCTCCTCCTGACTACCATATTTATTTAGATAGCAATTTGGCAGTCCAACAGACCAAGTTACATTGCAGAGTTTTCACAGTAACTGTGGTACATTAATAGCACAGATAGCATCTGAGGTACTCGCAATCCCCCGTATGTCAGACTTGCTGGATTCTGCCGCGCTACCCAATATAACCCAATTAACACTGACTTCATATGTGTATGTACAAGTTAGCAAGCTGCAGTCATATTTCGGAAAAAAAGGAGATCATTTTACTGAGCAACGACACACACTTCTAATTAATTTTAGTCCCCCTTCACCTCCCACAAAAAGAATTTAAAGCACTTTCCGCATGAGGCTGTGAGCAGAGGATAATTCAGTGCCTAAGCTTAGCAATACATAAAGAACTGGCAATACTGGGAAAAAAAAAAAAAACAGACCTCCAATGGCTCCAGGAAAATGGCCTGAACTTCCAGCCATGAGATAGAACCTAGTATCCTCTGACCTGCAAATCGTGAACTGTTCTTATTTTATGCCCAAAACACTTAAAGAAAAAAAAATACCATGGGCGGTGCCAAAAGAGAGACTACCAGGTTTGAAAACATTTAGCAGTAAACTCTGTGCTGGTACTCGTTGTGGGAACTTGCTGGTGGTCAGCAGCCATCAGAGCCCTGACAACAAGTGGGCAAGGCACAAGTGCTGCAGAGGCTGTGCTGTTTTTTAAGTTCTTAAAATAAAGCTTTATGTGCTTTATCATTACAGCAATCTGAAGTTCAAGCCTCTTGGAACATTTCTTGCTTTATATAAAATGTAAGATGTATTTAAAAATATATATTTTTTTCCCCGTAAAACTTGCATTTATGGCTGAAATGAAAGGATAATGGGAGCCTTGGGAGAAATAAAGCTATTTGTGTAAGATTATGAGGGACCTTTTCCGAACAGTATACTCTGAACATATTCAGATCTATAGCTGTATTTACTTGAAAGCGCTGATTTTACCAGGTGACTACATCTCTCAGATGGTAGATTTAAGAGTAAACTATGCAAACCAACAACAATCTGATTCCACCTGAGTTTTAGATCATTTATCTGTACAAGAAATAAATAATTGGACTTTTCTATGTAGATAATTTGTATAGCTGTTACCTTTGGCGGGGAAATGCAGGGTCAGAGAGAATCATTTGGAAGGTCACAGAAAGACAATGCAAAACAACTTCCATTCTGACTTACTGCCAGACTTATAACGAGAAAATATTTAGTAATATTGTGAAAATTGGTAGAACTTTAAACTCTACGTAATGAGAGCACTCGTCCCCAGAAAATCAATACCTGCATCTTCCTTACAGCCAATCACTAAGGATAAAGTTCTAAGTGCATTTTGGCAAAACAATTTTTTTCCTATATGCATTTATTTGTATAACCTTAAAAAATACAATTAATCCAAAGCTAGCAGTAAATAACAGAATGCCATCACCAAAGAAATTCTAAAAATTCTCATTGTTTGTATGGACTTCAATATTTTCCTTGTAACTATTCTACCCCAAATATGAACCATAGTACCACGCTATGAATCATCCCAGTCACACCACAAAGTTAGCAAATAAGCAAGGAACATTTTGTGCTTATATTTATTGGTATGTTGTCAGCCCTGCACATACCAAAGATCTGTTGTTAGGATTCCAAGGTATTCAAAATGCATTGTCACTCTGGAGAATATTGCTGCATACACGGTTTCTGTGCCTACAAACACAGCCCTGTTTTCTGAGGATGTCCATGACTTAGTTTCTCTCTTTATGAAAATAATTTTGGGATAGTTTCTGTGCCTACAAACACAGCCCTGTTTTCTGAGGATGTCCATGACTTAGTTTCTCTCTTTATGAAAATAATTTTGGGATAGTACCCAGTGTACCTTGCAGAGATCTGTCATGTGGCTGAATTTACTGATGCTTGTCACATACCTCTATAGATTTAAACTAAAAACAAAGTGAAAGAGGGAAATGAATCCTGAAATATTGGGAATTGTTAACGATTATAAAATAGCAAGTTGTTACTTTTGAGGACAGGAAATACTAAGTCTTTCATCATTAAAAATTCTTCTCTACATACATAGCATGAAATAAGTCCAAGAAGAGCTTGTATTATATATATATGCATATACTAGAAAAAAAAAAAAAAAATCTGTTGTTCCAGCACATCCACAGGGATGTGTAGGAAAGCAGCTCAACCTGTTAAGAAACAGCTCACATCAGCACTTTCTGCAGTATGACCTAGCTACTTCATCTCACTGAGCTCCGGCGAGTTTTGCTGGCTGGCAACAGTGAACAAAGAGACAGAGAAAAACAAAATGAAAGTTGGGATAAGACATTTGCTTGAGAAAGGGAATCTCTTTATCTAACTCTCTTTCTTCTAGATGTGCAGGCACCCACCTGTAAAGTATGAAAGCCTGCTCATCTTCCGCTCATACACACAAGAAAAATCAAGTTGCATAAGATTGTCTTTGAAAATATATGCGAGGAGTCTCATGTATTCTAGCAGAGATCAGATTCTAACTGATAAAGAAAGCATGGTAAAACTTCATCATAACCATATAATTATAGACCAAAAATGTGAACACACAAATATGTGGTCTGTCCCAAGTTTTTGGGGGGACTTAGGCTCTTAGATCTGTCCTGTGAATAAGGGATAAAGATGAGGTTTCAGTGTCTTCAATTCTTCCTCTTTTTTTTTTTTTTTTTTTAAAAAAACAGCATCCCCACAATGTCTTAACAAAAAAGGAAAAATAAAAAAAAAAGCAAACAGAAGCACTGAGTACACACACCATCCCATTCATACACAGAGAAGGAAGTAAGAGAGTAGCAGAGGCCCATGGGTTCTGCCCTAAATAGTCACTGGAGTAAGGGATGAATGGCAGAAGCGAGGGGCAGCTCTGGGCAGGGGCTGGGCTGCCACCACCCCACCACTGAGCCGCAGCAGGGAGAAGTGCTGTACCTACAGTCTGACGTATGTAGTGGCTTTATCAGTGTAGAATCTAGACTGGTTCTGACTTATTTCCAGAATGTCATTGGAAATTGGGGCAGTAGTATTATCTCCATGTTGTAAGCAGTAAAATGCAAAGAGAGGAGTCACTTTTCAGTTGTCTGCAGGAAGTCTGTGGCAGATTGGAAGTTAAAGCAGGGTTCACATTCCTAAATTTCTGTACCTAAATTACCTCCCTAGATGCCTTTAAAACCAGCAGGCTCCCTCTGAAGGCAATGCAGGCTGTCCCTCTTTCTTACACAGTGAAAACAGGTGCTCAGCATAGGTTTATGTGAATGCCACCCACTGACTTCAGAATCCCACTCAGCGATGCCATCTTTTTTCAGCATTTGCTTCATTCCCTCTTCCAAGAGTCAGTGCCTGAAGGAAACATGGCATTTGCAATTCCACTAAGCCCATACCATATGTGTGTGGAGCTGATCTGCAGAAAACACTCCTCCTTCTGCAGTCCCCCGTGAAGCAACAGCAATTTGTCTGACAAATTCGTGCTTTTAGAGCACAACTGGAACAAGCCAATTTGCATTCAGCAGTTTTAACCAAACAAGCAAGGTGCTTTTTCTATTGCAAATCTTAGCACTGATGCCTCCTCCTTCTGATATTCCAGAAGAATTTAACTGTATCAAAAATCTTTATGAAACAAGTCTCTCTCCTTTAAAATTGGTTCACACAATTAAGAAACAAAAAAGAGACATTAAGAATAATTCTGAACTACAGGCAGAGAAAATGCAGCTTTTTTCCACCCCTCTCATCTAGGAAGCAGCAATATTACTGTAGCCTCAAGAGCTTTGAAGTCTCATTTTTCAAAACACAGCTTCTTTTTAAAATAGTAGCTTGCTTATTGTTTACAACCTATAGACAGCTATCCCAAGCACAAGCTTGAAGAAAGTCAGTTAAATGCTGTTACCCTGCAGGTTATGTTTATCCTAAAATCAGGGAAAGTTCCTGGGCACTGGACTCTGATCATCTGTGCTGCTAGGCTGCCACAAGGGTCCCTGACATGCTTGTGGCCCATGCTAATGGCAATCTTGCAAACAATTCTCAGGGGTGATTCAGGAGATGGGAAGAGACACCAAGACACCAAGCATTTCCAGGGATGGTCTGTTTGCAGGAGGGTAAGAGTTTGGGAGTAGAGATGTTCGCTAGCTTCCAGACAAGCAATGGACCTAGGTACACCTAATTTCTTAGTACAAGTGTAACCACAGGAAAAAGGAACACTCAATTTCTACCACTGCAGACTGAGCCCAAGCAACACACACTTGAGAGGAACAACTTGCCTCCAGATAGCCACAGCTCTCTCTTGCTCTGTCAAACCATTCTGCTCTGAGCAGAAACGCAAGCTTTGCGTGCTGGTTTTGTAAGCCCTGATCCCAGCTGTACGACACAAAGCTTTGTGAAAGAGAGCACGACAACCACCTAGTCCGTTCTCCAGAGTAATACAAACCAAGGAATTCAACACTGATTCCTCAGTCGAGTCCAAGAGTGTGTGTTCAGCATACATCACCTGGAAAGCCAAGCAATGTTAAAGACAGCAAGAGACAGACAAGCTGCTGCACCCCTCGGTGCGTTCACAGTTAAGCAGAACACAGCACTTCACTTCAAATGCACACAGGGTATTTTCAGCACTGTTACCTGCTTTGTCTAATTACTGTTTTTCCTAATTGTATAACCCAGCACTAACTGCATGGTAATAATTACTTAGGAAGAATCTTGTCATAGCCAGGAGAGAAAGAAGGCATTTTGCTTTACAATCTCCAAACTGAAGATGCATTAATAAGAAATGATAGCATGCACGCTACACAAAAACATGCAGAATTATCTGAAAATGAGTAGCCAACAAAGGGCAGGTAGACTAAGCTGATGTCTCTGGGTGATATGTATGTTTTACTGCCTTAGCTATTCTCAGCACTATCTTTTGTAAAAAAAATAAAAATGATGCTTTCTGAAAATATTCATAAGCAATCTGATGCTTGTTGCAGACCTACAAGGAAGAATTTGTCTGAAGTACCTTTTCTTCAGACCAGAATACAGGGTGAGTGTAATCCTCACATATTCCTTATCTGAAAAGCAGTAATATTATATAAAAAATTGAGATTGAAAACAATGATTTTTTTTTTAAAAGCCATATCTGTAATAGACTATATTCATAAAAATTGATTACGTTTCTCTCTAAATACCTACATAAATTATACCAGTAAACTAAGGACACTTGTTATTCTTACTAGCTAGCATTAGGTCATCTTTTCTGCAACAAAGTGCTCCCCTAATGTTTTGTAAGGGACAATCACTTTGAGATTACTTCCTAGCCAGACTGAATTTCACTCTCCTGTGATAGATGATCCCAACATCAATCCAGCCTTCTTCTAAAACAAACAAACAAGCAGCCAGATGTCCAAGGGGTCCAATCTAATTTAACATTGCTGGGAGCATCTACTCAAATCTACTCCTGCCAAACTCTCTTCCCTACTGATGGAAGAGGCTGGGTTCTTCAGGTGCCAGCAGCATGAAATAATAGAACTGTATAACTACTCCAGCATGGAGCATGACATCAGATCTATTATTGCAAGCCAGAAAATCCATCAAATTGAGACTCTGTTCCCTCACAATCTCATTTATTACATATCATTGAGCTCCTTATTTAATACTTACGCAAAATTCTCACAATGCTGTTCTGGACCATGCATAAGAGGCAATACAGGCAAAGACAACTTCTAAGAGGCTAAGAAGAATCCTAAATACATAAAGGAACATTTGTTTCTACTTCAGTCCGAAGACCAACTTCAGTATGCAGCTGCTTTTGAGAGCCCCCATGAGTGATGTTTTTAAAAACCTGCAAGAATCCCAGGGGCTACCACTCCTGTTAATGTCTATACTGATATATAGTGCTCCTAAAACTAGAGTAAACTTTGCACATAAAAAAAATAAAAATAAAGAACTGGCATGGTACTGCAGAGAGCACTGCTATGCAGCAGCTCAGCATAGGCACAAGTAGCTGGATACAGAGTTTGAAACAGGTGGGTACTGCTAGCTCAGCATTTTCCATTGGTCAAAAGCACATAGACCAGCGCAGATGTACTTGGAGTGTTTTACAGAGGGCAAGAGAAAACAATGGCAAGTCCGTTCTCTTTGTGTTCCTCCCAGTCCCCTGAAGGAAGATTGTCTTGATATATCCAAACACAATCACATAACTGCAGTTTCTCAATTACAGTTTTCTCTCCAGCACAATTCACTGGCAGATTTTTAAATTGGAAGCACAGTACAAATCCAATTGCCTTCCAAATTGGTCTGCTTGGCACAGCAATCAAACCTCTCAGATGCCACACTGCTAATCAAACTAGCCCTTACACAGCAATTTCCACTGTGGGCTCTACTCATAAAAGTTACAAATGCCGCAATTAGTATCAGCTCAAACTATTTATGATGCCATAGGATTGGCTCTGAATCTGTGATATTTGATCATTTGGTTTTGATAAGAACCCACTTTTGGGAAGGAAAAAAGATAAAAGAAAGGAAATTCACTTTGATCAGAAGTTATTTTGCATAATCTTGATTACAGGACTTCATCACTGTTAGCAAACTGCAGCAGTGGTATCTAGCCTACACTTTACCATCCTAGCAATTTATAAGTAAGATAAGCATAGAAATAAAATCACTTTAACTCCTGAAATTTTAGAGGTATTTGAGATGTAGATAATGCTTTACTAACAATTTCTCCCTTGGAGTTATTACACTGATTTTATTATTCCTGTCATGTTCTGTTTAATTGGATAATAACTGCAGTCACATTAATGCTTTGTGAGTATGTACAAGCACCTAGCAGTGTTTATGCAAAGAACTCCATATGCCTTCCTGGTTAAGTGGGAACAGTATATTTTGGATGTGCAGCAAAGGGTGACAAGTTGCTTCACAAGTGCTAATGACAGAGGAATGAGCAGAACAGAAAGTGAATTAATGACAACCCCCGATATCTGACTGTTGAAACATCACTGATAACACGAGTGAGAACTGAAAGTTGACCACAAAACAGTATAATGCTTGCTTTAACAGCACAAGGTCTCCACCTGCCTTCCCTCACAGTCGCTAGCAAAAAAAGGAAGCACAGCTTTTTGATTCCTAATCTGGCAGAAGTCACACAAACTTGCATAGCCCCCCAAAATTTCAGTTGCTCATCTCTCAATTTCCTTTCCCCATGACAACATTCTTAGCAGCTGTCTTCCAGAAATATTGCTGCACAGTTCCATAGTCAGATTCTTAAGGTGTTTTGCATGCTTGGGACCTTTCCACAAAAACAGGCCAGTTTATTTTTAGATTCCTTTACCTTTATTTATTGATTTAGGAAGATATGAGGAATGGGCATAAGCAAAGAGGATTTTGTAGAAATTGTGTCTTTTATTAGATTAGCTGATACAGCTTGAAAAAGCAAGTATGCTTTTGGACACAGGGTGCCTTCTTCAGCACAATCTAACTCTATAGAAGCAACTTCAGTTAAATCTTATTATATCGATGGCAGCTGTATTACAAAATGACTGTAGAGCTGAGGAAGAAGAGGAGTAGGGTGAAGGTTTATTTAATTTGAAATTCCAATATTCCATATGAAACCAAATGAAATGTCTCAGAAACAACTGTGGGGAAAAGAGCATAGGATTTTTCTGACCTTCTTCCTTCCCTCCAATGCTCATCACTGCCCATAAATCCAGCTCTAGCTGCTGCTTCTTGTTTTAACTCTTACAAGAAATAGTTATTTTAAAGTTTCTGTACAACCAGAAAGATACTGCCAGCAGTGTTCCACACCTACTAGACATATAGAATAAATGGTTTTTACACATTTTACACAAAAACTGTTTTTACACAGCCTTGTTCCTCTCCCAGTTTCTGCTAGAAAAAGACATCGAAAGCAGAACGTGGGAGATACCCAAGCATGGACAGTTACTGTGACTGCGACAGACTGAGAAAGAAAGCGCCCTGAGAGGCCATCACATAGCTTCACTATTTAAAGACCTAACAGTAATGGAGAACCTGCACTAAAAATGAAGAGGAGGGGAGGGAACCAAAGCAAGATCAGGGAGAAATTGCCCAGGAAAAGGCCAGCAGGGAAACGGGCAGGGGAGAGGTAAGGGCAGACTGCCTCAGTGCTAAGATGACTGAGAAACTTAAAAATTGATGAGACTAGAGAAAATACCAGACTGCAATCCCATTAGCAAATAGAGACCAGCCTGCATGGTGATTCCTGGCAATGTCACTGATAGCTTACAATTAGATTTTTCCACAGCAAAACAAAAAGTGCACAAATAAGCAAAAACCCACAATTTTTATAAGCAGCAGAAAAACAAGTCAGCAGTGTCAGTCAAAATTATCCTAATTAATTTACAGCTAATTAAATGTGAAAGTCCTGAAGAATCTGGCATGTGTTAGACAAACTGCAAACAAGTGCAGCACTAGTGATTGTACTACTGCAATATTTTTACTCATCTGTACAAGACAGCTAATTTTTAAAATTCTCTCAGACTGTTGCTAGCAAGCTCCTTCCTAAAAGCAGGACCATGAAAGTAGCACTTAGATGAAGGAAGGCTGGAGCCTTTGCAGCATCTCTCAGAAAGATCATCCTAAGCACACAAAGCTGCAGAAAGTAAGATGATGCAGCTGGTAGAAGTGGTCCAATGAGGCACCAAAGCCGACACAGCTTGTACTGCATGGTTGACACTGCTGGTTTCTTTTCATCCTTTCCAGGCTTTAGCTTCCAATATTCATTAATAGAAAATATTTCTATTCAGTATTCATTAAGCAGAAAATGAATAGGGAGAAGCATTCTGGCTGTTTTTATGCCTATCTCTGGTATTAGTTTGCGAAAACCGCAGGCAAGTTATTCATCATCTTGTAATAAGGCACTGCCTGAAACACTGAGGGAGAAGGCAGTGTATTTCACGTGCCTCTAGAGGCTACTACAGAGAAAAGAACAATATTGCCTCTAGGCTGGAATACAGAGAGAGGCTTGCTGAGCTCAGACAGGTCTGGTTCTATCCGTGATCACCATGAGATGGTACTGGGAATGGCTATGGCCTCTGGCTCTTCTCTGCCCTCATTGTCATGCACACACTGGGATTAATGGCACAAGGGTTCAAGCTGGCTGGTGAGGCAAAGAAACAAAGGGTGTTTCTGCATCTCCTCTGCTACTGTACTTTGCTTCTCTTTGCTTTGAGTTATCCCATCTGTAAAGCAGGACCAAAATAGTTCTTTATTGTACCTGAAAGTGTTACTGTGGCTTTGCAGTTCAAGTACTGAAAGGTCATGTAAAGTACTACTTAACAGGGAAGGCAGAAGTCGCAGCTCTTTATTTGCTGCCTTTCATCCTGCAGCACTGTGCATTGCTAGTCTAGCTGGCAGGATCATCTTCAGTAAGCTGATTCATTTGTGTTTTGACATATGCTTTTCAAATTGCATAACTGAAAACACAGCTTGTATGTTTGATGCAAGACTGGCAGTAAATTTTACCATTTGAACAACAATTTCACTATTGTGAATATTCTGAAAAAATCTGTTTCACCTTAAAGCATTGTTTTTAATCCATGAAGAGTCAAACTTTGTGAAAACCTCTTCCCCATGAGAATTCTTAATTTTCTAAAAAGCATCTGGTCAGATGGTGACACAG
>VXAV01002339.1:294409-308266 GCA_013399715.1 Alectura lathami | reverse complement strand
TTTTAAAAAAAAAAAAAAAAAAAAAAAAAAAGTCCTATGTCTACTCAGCACATTCCTCATTATTATAACATGTTTTACCCTTTAGAAGAAATGGGGGTGACATACCCTCTTTTAATGAGAATACTGCTAGAAATCAGTTATTAAACAGACTAGTTTTAGCCTTAATACAGAAATAAATCGCTTATAGTTTCGAAGTGATTGTCTTACATAACAAACAGAATGTAACATTCCTTTCCTTGGAAATGCACTAATGAGGCACTGCCTTCTCTGCACAAGAGGACTGCTCACGTGCATCAATTTCAAGATGTGTCAAAGACTGGATCTTCCATTCCTTCTAGTGCAAACAAATTAAACCAGGATCAGAACAGAGACTGGTATCAGATTATAGCACTGCAGCTAACAACAAACCACAAACCACTGCTGTTACACCATCAGCAATGCTCAGAAGATTGGTTATGAACAATTTCAGCAGAAGCCCTATGGAAAGCTCCACCCCAACAGAGCTGTTCGTGCCACGTCCTCAGCTGCATGCTCTGTAGCTACATGCTACATTTTGGAAAAGATGGAACTCTTCAGAAGCATCCATCCAGGGTCCACAGCTCTCTGTGAGAAAAGAGATTTAATAACTCCTTTGAAGAAGGAAACCCTTGAGGAAGTTAGAGGGCCTGTTAATGTCTTGTAAGAAGCACTTCCAATGACTTCACTCCAGCCCCATGCTGTGGTGCCTTTACCTCCTCCACACAAAGCCTGACGCACAGTATTAGCTGGCAAATGAAAGCTAAATCCAGTGGGGTTAGACAGGACCATGGTGAAAAAGAAGTGATTTGCACTGCTCTTGCTTGCACCTTGAGCACATCTAACTCAGCTGCTCCAGGAGCAGAAGACTCCAGCTGGACCCAAACCCACGGCAGCCAGCTGGTACCAGCGCAGGGTGACCGCTGGGTGACAGCGCAGATCTCAGCAGGAGCTCAGCCTGAGGTGACAGCAGATCTCACCATAACTGCAACTCTGCCTTCAACCCTTCTAGCCACAGCTAGACCCATATCCTGCCTCTGCATGGACGCACAAGTCCACCCACATTTGCCAAAAGGAGGATATAGGATTGTATGTACTTCAAATGATGTATGTACTTTTTCCTGGCAAAGATGCAGACACTTGGGAGCTACTAGCTGAGTAAAGAAGGGCATATTAAAAATTACGAAGACAGAATTAGGAGGAATGAGGCACCTGGCCTTCCTGAGGAAGCAGCAGTCTCCCGAGAGAGGCCCCTTAGCACCTGAGTACTTTGAAAAGAGCATTCTGAATTCGCAGCGTGGGTAAGGCCGCAGTGCTCTGCAGTACAGTGTGCCAGGGAGACCCAATTAGCCTCAGAAGGTCCACAGACAGGAGGAAAAAAAGACAAAGCTCTTTACGTGATAGAACACCACTCCAAACTGAACTTTAGTCTTTGTCAATAAACTGTCCTCTTGAGGAAAAAAACATTCCTAAAGTAGACTTTAAAACTTCAGGATCTTGGCTGCTCCCTGTCACAGGGCACTTACCACAGCCAGACAGCGCGCTGAGAGCTGGATATGCACTCTAAGAAGAGGACTGCTCCTCTCAAGAGTACAGGCTACCCCTAAGGCTGCTTAGTGCTCTGGAGGCTGATAATTTAATTCCAGTTTTTACTTTTCAGTGTTTGAATTATGTTGTAGACCTTTGTTCTCAAAGGGGAAGGTGGTGTGCCCTTGTCACTTGCTTGGTCACTTATGCAGTGAGTAAAATAACATCACAGCATGAAACCTACAGATTTTCGAAACAATGCGACTTTTCGGTTGAAATCTTCAAACAGATTCACATCCTTGTGCACCTTTTGGAAAGAATTACGTACAAACTAATAGCAAATAGGTGCATGTTGTTGAAATACGATCATACAATAGTTAGAAGCTTTAAAACTCCCACATCTGCGTTTCCACAGCTTCTGAATCTTCTTCCTGACTGGTCTTTAAAAAAGATTTCACTCTGGAGAATTGAAATGTTTCACTTCACTGAGTCTTTTTACTAATTTGAGTAGTAAAAGAAGTTCATTATACAAGGCAGATCATGCATGTTTAAAAGTTTAACTCTCTAGATTATGACTCTTAACAGAGAATGCAAAAAATAAAGACTATGCCTCAGAACACAGGGATGCCTTTTGCAGGCAGCAGCTGGAGCCAGTATTTTCTGACCAAGTGCACTGCACAGAGATGAAGGGCTGTAGGATTACACAGGTCACATTTGTATAGCGTGTTTCTGGGGCTCAGTACAAAGAACTTTCACTGTTTATTACCAATTTTAACATTATACCTCAACAGGAAGTCCAAGTTCATTTGAAGCCCACAAAGAGCTGAAGTCTGGATCAAAGACTGTCTGGAGCTTTAGCAAATCACGGCAAAGCTTCAGCTGAAAATGAGCTTATGCTACAACTTCGAAAGATATCCTTTGACCATGGAAATTTTTGGATGACCCTGAACAGACACCATCCATCCTTTATAATACACTTTTTGTGAAAAGTTCTAGGGAACTAGGACCTGATCTGCCACTACTACATCTAGTTGCATGCATCTTGTGAGACTGTCACAGGCAACAGGATGATGATGTACCTCTCTGGAGGCCCAGCAACACAATCAGAAAAAAAATATAAGAACAATTGCATAAGATAACACAAAGACCAGGAGTTCAAACATAAATTGTACTAACGTAAGTCAATAATCTGCCTGTTTTCATAGGATTATTAAAAAACATTATTATGAAACTGACCAGAACACAGCAGGGAAGGAGAGGCAGTGATGCCAACTACAGATCTAAAACTCCAAAGCCAGCCAGCTCTATGTCACCTACCCACTGAACACTCACACAGGACAAGTTGCAAATGTGAGCTAGTACCACTAAAGCAACACGCTGTGCTGGTATTCAGATTTCAAAACAGCAGTGAGAGTGCTCTAACTTGAGTGGAAGTTTTCCCAAATCCACAGACCTTAATAATTATATAGGAATGCAAATAATACTGGAAGTGCAGCATGATGAACTACTTATTATGTAGATATAGTTCCTGAGCTCCACTTGCTGTAGCTCAACTGCTCCCATGCACTTTATGTCTATGCCACAATTTGTGGCAAACTCCTTGGAAAGAATAGGCTGTCAAATCCAACGGAGATAACTGATTTTTTCTCCTCCGAGCCTTTAATCACAATCATGAGCCAAAAAATAAAAAATAAAAAAATCAGCGCTATACACCTGAGTGCGTAAGTAGAGAAGCTTTCAATGCCTAGTATGTACTTATAATCTCACTTCATCATGTCCAGCACCTCTGCCTCTTATAAACTCTTAGCTGAGCTCATCCCATGGCATACTTATGAGGGCTGACGATCTCATCAGTCTTTTCCTTCACTTCTGACATGTCATTATCTGTGTTCTCCCTTCTTCTGTCTGACTGCAACACTTTTCACCTCAACAGCTGTCTCCATTCTCCAGAAACCAGTATTTGTCTATAAATACACTTAATCCCTGATTTGGAACAGCAAGATGCTGTGAAACTGAAAACAGGATTGTGACTTCTGTCAATAGCTGTTAAATATATGTATGCAAAGAAAAACTGGTATGGAACATTTACAGCCCAGGTTTCCCATGGCTTGCCTGCAGCTGTGCAAAATAACTGGGGCTAACTTCAGGCTCTCCTCTTTCTAAATATTCATGATGCTTCATGACTTCAATTCCCTACCATGCATACAATATGGTCATGAGCTTCATTCACTCCTTGAAGCTAAGCTTATTTTAAATTAGAAATTTCAAATCAGACATCGCTTTATACTGGCTGAATATGAATTGTATACCATTTTTAAATGTTTACTTTTATTACTATTATTCTGAATGTTTTGACTAATTCAGGAGTACAGCTGATTAAAAGAGAAGGGGGGCTTATTTTGCTGAATGTAATTCCTGCTTATGGGATTTGCTTAGCACCCCTTATAGATGGAGAGGGCAATGGGATTGTGAGCATTTAACATCTTACAGGGTCAGGCCATCGCTAGTCTCTGAATTCCACCAGGTTAATGCTCCAAGGGCAGATAGCAAAGGCTAGCCTGTGCCACATCCCTAACTACCAATAGAGCATTATATTTAGTATCTAAATGTGTGAGATTTTGTCTTTATACATGTTAAAATAGATTGCTATATTTAGATGTTAGACAAGCTTTCATCTTGATACGAGTGTCATATGTAGCTTCAACTAGAACCCAGGATGTAATTTCTGGTTTTATAATTGCTTTACTCAGACCATGAAAAAAGTAAAGGGGATATGCAAAACTATCTATTCCTGTTGTAAGCTACCAACAGTTTGGCTTCAGGAAATAGCTGCAGAACACAAATTCATGTTCTCATGGACTTGTAACATAGCAATACCAACACAAATGGGCAGCAGTATAAAACCTTACCTTAGGAGTATTTGCACCTGGCTTGATAACTGCTGGCTTTGCACTACAAAAGCTAGCACCTGTTGGGGATTTCCATACACAAAAATGGTATCATCATTTTTAAATACCTCATTTCACAACTTAAATTTGCAGCAACCTAGATGGGAAACAGCATGTGTGTTTTTGTTGCTCTTCATTCATTTCAACCATTTTATGTATGAAGTACATACTTCTTGCAGTAGTAATGTCTGCAGTTGGAGTATGGTTCCACCCTTTATTTCATATTAATAACCAACATTTGGTTAGAAAACTGGGCTATGAGAAAAAAAAACTTTTCCTTGCAATTGTCGATGGACAGTCGTGCTAATTCACTACCCCTCGTGCCCCATTGCCTTTCTCTTTCAGTGTGCCGTTCACATGGGCGCCCTCTTAGCCAGTATGCTGCTATATGGCCTCTAGCCTTGGTTCACAGCTCTGAACCATTAAGTGAATACTCCATTGCAGAAGTGTTTCTTCACACCCATTCACCCAACAGGACCCCAAGAAAAAAAAAGACTCTCTAGTTGCTCTGTTCTACTGCAAAGCTGACAGGCTTCCTGCTGAGTGCTAAGCCTTGCCATAAAAATTCAGAGATTCCTTTACATCCCTCCGGTCCTGCTGTTTTTATTCCACTTGCTGCTGACATCAGGTAGTTCTTACAAAATGAACAATCAAGTAATGAGATAAGCTTTCAGAACTTGTTTTTCTCCTTTGGAATTCATCCCTGAAAACAGCAAGACCAGCCCAAAAATAAAAAGTATAATGCAGAAAGCTCTGAAGTAGCATTAAAACCAAACCATAAACACTTTTGTTTGAACATATGTAAGCTGACTGTCTACATTTTTTCCACTGAAAGGGATTGACTGGTGTGACTGACAGTTCTATGCAATTTCTATAAACACTTAAATAAACATAGATGTTTGAGGAAGAATATAACACATACAGACCAGTCGGCTGGCAGTTGCAGCACACATCCTGGATGTGCCTTAAAGGTACTAAGCTTGGATAGGGTCTAGTCTCCATTGCCATTTTGTTTTCAGATACCCCTATTTAATAACATCATGAATTAAAGGTATACCTCAGCACAGAAGACTGAGTTTCATAACCTGCATCCCTGAAGCACAGACTGGCACCTGGGGAACAACATAACATTTCCTTTCTGAATGAAAATCTCTCTCAAGGAGACTAACACAGCTTGGTGCTTCTTTGTTCAAGTTTTATAAAGGGAGAGAGAGCATTAGAAATGTCAGCACTGCATTCAGGGCATAGGTAATCTCTCAGGGTGCATTTACCTGCTCTGGCGAGCTTCACTGAGACAGATACAATAACCCCACGAGAGCTGTTGTATTAGTTTGTCAAAGAAAGTTTTGTCACATGATTCATACGTGCCATAAAACACACATATTTGCTTTAACATCAAAATTGTGTCATGGAAACATTTAGAAGATGAATCAGTAAGAGAATCTTTTTATAGATTTCTAAATGTGGGAAGCCTGCTCGTTTTGTACCATGCAATTGTCCTGCTGAGAGAGAACCAAAATGCAGAGCTGAAGTCAAGATGATCTCCTAGTTGAAGCATCATTCGCAGAAAAAATAACAGTTAACTATGCAAAGATATTGCATATTTACCCAGTAAGAACGAAATCTGTCTGAGCAGGATTCTTCTCTGAACTGAGAGGACAGACAAACATTCTCCTCTTACATGAGGACAGCACTGGAGAGCATCGCAAGCAGAAAATTACAAATTCCATGAATTTACTTTTTTTCATTATAAATATATGTGTATTTGAGGATAATCCCTGTGACATACCAGTAATGTACAAAACAAACATGTTTTGGTAACTGTTGCATATGAGGTTAGCTAAGGTGAGCACATCCAATCTTATAACTTTAAAAGCCAGGAATTACTACATCACATGGTCTCACACAGCCCAAAAATGTAAAGCTACTTGNAAAAAAAAAAAAAAAAAAAAAAAAAAAAAAAAAAATTCCTACTGCAAAATCTTGCAAAGGAAGTCCTTTTCTTAGCTCGTACAGTATTTGTAAAAACTGAAAGTCATCCATAATGTGCTGATCTGTGATATCTGTAATACTCCTCATTAGACTAAAATAGCTGGCTTGAAATAGTCAAAGTCAGGCTACAGAAGTAAGTCAGACTTGGTAATAGCAGCTCTAAATTAGGCCACGAGACAAACACAAAAGCCTGTGTTTTGTTGTTGACCTTTCTCTTGTGCACAGAGAGCCAATTGTACACAGAGCCTTTGCTTCACAAATCAAGAAGGAAGCNAAAATACAAGTGTTTTCTCCTATTCACTGCCTGTATTTCTGATCCACACTCACCCTCAAAATGCTCACCTTTGTACGGAAGTCAATACCTCATTTCTGTTAACAGTTGATTTCCAGCTATCTGTATGTACGGAAACCAATGTATGCAAACTTCTAAATTTGCAACCAGGTCTTGAAGAGGTTTTAAAAATCTCACTGCAGCCTCTGGTATTGTCAGGATTTATAAGGTGCAAAAATAAATCAAAAGTCCTTATGCAGAAATAAAACATTATTTTTGAGTTCTCAGTCATAAAAGGTAAAATTTAGACTCTGTTGTCATAGGCAATAAAGAAATAAAAGGTCAACATTAGACAGAAAAATGCCAGCACAAAAGAAAACCCTTTGGAGAAGGGCAACAGCCTCAGCAGGCACACAAGGAGTTATTCCTCTGCTTGGGAGGAAAAGGGGCATGAGAGAAACAGAAGGGTTTTTTTCAGCACTTTGAGGATAACACAGTAATATCTGAAAGGAGATGGTCTTTCATGTACTGCGAAATAAGAGCAAGTTCTTGGTCTACCTTAGCTGAACTGTCTTTGATCGCTGGCACTGTTACTGACCAGAGAAATTTATTCTATTAATGAAAGGAGGCAAAACCAAAAATGTGTGAAAAACTCAAGTGTGGTTGATGAGGACAGTTCAATTCAGAAAGGAGAGTGTGAAAATAGCTCTAAGCTGTCCTCCTCACTTCACTGATCATGGATCAGCTCCTTGGAATTTTATTGGCTGCTAATGACTCCAAGAGCATTTTATGTTCAGGTGTGAAAAGGAGGAGGAAAATCCTGACCAGGTGTGCTGCTCAGGTAACACCTCCTCCTGTACAGGAAAACATCACTACCTTCTAGTTCTGCTGGGCATTTTGCATAAGTGCACAGAACTTCTCTGACAATGCAGTACCTCCATCATGCCAATACCACAGGCTGCTTCACTCCTGGAAATCCACATTCCCTCGTCCCTGCCGGATGTTCTCTGGCACTGACCCCTGGGACCAACACACATTTCTCAGTTCTCTTTTCTGCTTATGAATGTCCAGGGAAAGGGATGATTTGATTCCTTCTCTTTACAAGTATGCAAGTTCAGCCAGTTAGTAAGTGTGTTTCTTGGAGCTTGAGATTTTGGCAGTTGTTCTCTGTGTTATCCTACCTCAGTAACTCCACTGGAGCAAACTTTGGGTTGAAGCACATGCCATTGGGCCTCTCACTGCTATCACCATCTGTGACAGCTTCTTTTTTCCTCAGTTATGCTCATGGTATCCGGGCTGAGAAAAATCCTCCAGTCCTTGCCAGTCTAAGCATATGCCTATGTATTTATCCAAGTAATTTTTGCTGATCAAACTTGACAGTGCCATCTTTCGTATCATTTCACTGGGGTCTTTTTAGCATTAAATATCCTAAGCTTAATGGAAAAGAGTCAAGTTTGGATCGAGATTTCCTTATTTACAAGGTTTTCAGAGTGAAATAGAGCAGCAAAGTGTTCCAGTAAACACAGAGTTCATAGTGCTGCCTCACAGACTGATATTGGCATTGCCAACAGAAAAGCTAAGGCTGCTCTATTTTCTACCTAAACTCATCAGGAGAGCAATGAACTACTGCTGGACTAGCCCAACAGCAAACTTAGTATTTGTTTTCCCCTGCTGGCTCTGCTCTGAGCAGAACACAAAGCCAAGATGCTTAGAAATACCTCTGAAACTCCCCAGCTTATCCTCCCCACCCAGGCCTAGCACCTGTCTCACCCAGGCTGGGGTGCTGGAGGTACCTGACTCGCTGCCAGTTGGTTGTTGGTCAGTTACATCCCGGTCTGTTACTGAGTACAAATAGCAAACACAAGCAAGCTGCTCTCCCTCACATACCAGCTTGTTAATTCTCTGGTAAGAACATTTATTGAGGCTGTCCACAGGCACTTCACTGTGGTAACTCTTCCCTGCTCTTCAATTTGATCAGGATTTATTCTGATGTTCAAGAACCATCCGTTCTAAATGAATGTGTTCTTGTGGAAGGGCAAACAAGCAGTACATAGCACTGGACTACACGATTGATACACATTTTTTATTTTTTAAATAGAACCTCTGAGGAGAAATAACTTTGACAACAGCTGTCATGCTATTGTCAGGCAACTTAACCTCTGCAGCTTTAATGTCGCATGCCCCGAGCTATGGGGAAGATTTAGTTTAGCTTTAACTGCGTAGGACAGACTGATGCTGGATTTGACACCCTAGCTGATGAGGCAGAATCCACTAATTAGTCCTACAACTCATCCAAGGGATTTTCTATGTGTCAGGAGCCAATTTTGAAATACAAGTGGTATCATTTCCATCCCAAGAATGTGTTAAAGAAACTTCACAGTAAGCATAATTGATGATTTAACAATTTTTGCATGTGAAACCTTAATTAAGAAGTTTTGAGAATCTAGAACCTCTGTACAAAGAGATTTACCATTACCAGTTTCTTTTTTATTACCAGGTCACGTACATTTTAAAAGCAAATGAACTGAGCAAATAACAATTTTTTTTTTTCCTTAAAGATGCTTCTTACTGTATAGGTGTGAAAAAATAAATTTATGACAAATAGTGGTTTTGATTGCATTACACCAACTTGATACAGGAGAAACTGAGTGCCTGCCTGAACAGAAAACTAAGTGCATCTGGTACTAGAGATGCGCTGGGTATAACAAATACAGGTATTGCTTTCATGTCCTTGCAGCACAGACCCAACATTAATCACTGTCATTGCTGTAAAATGAACACAAATCCACCGAAGTCAAAAAGAATACAACAAAAGAGCACATTTATATAAATGCAACCGGTATGGCCCACTGTGCTAAAAACAGTAAAGACAGAAGGAGCCTTCAACTGTCCAAGACACAGCTGCACTTCTGATTAGGTCTGGAACTAATTACCTTCTCATGCCCCATTTTTTCGTTTTTGTAATTACAACATTTTTGCATTGTTAGCAAAGTTCTTTCTCCACACTAATGGTACAGATCAACAAATTACGAGTGTCTTGTAAGACTACACTCTAAATACCTCAATTGTAAGAACTTGCTTCCTGAACGTTTCTAGACTGTGTGATAAACGAAGAGCTAAATGAAGGGCTAGTAGCATAATCCTCTCTAAACGGGCTAATACGATGCTGTTAATGCTGCTTTTGTGGCATTAACATACTTCACATGAGATGATTCCAAAGCAGAAACTGTGCACAGAGGCCAGCTCCAGGTCAGGGACATTAAGTCATTCTGCAGTCACACTGTTATCCCACTGCCTCATCTACTACTGCTATTGTCTGATAAATGGCAACCTGCTATTTTAGGGAACAAAAATAAAGGGGTAAACATATTCTACTACACTGTATTAAAAATAGAGTTTTGTTCCTGCCAGTAGGTACACTAAGATTCAAGAGCCTTTGTTACCAAGAACACACAGCACAAGAGACACAGAATAAAGAATTTTGGGTCAAGGATAGAGCATAAGGCTTCTTTATCACCAAAGTGCTGTAACAGCTCTACTTTAGTCTCCATTTGTTGTAGAAAGGACTCAAATCTTTCAGTTCTGGCAGAAAAATGACATCAGAAATTCAAGGGTATCAAATGGTTCTATTGCAGAGGGAATGAAATGTTTATATTACAGAAAATGCCAAGTCTATCCTGGCAGCATTGAGAACGGTGGCTGGTGAGAACACAAATATTTCAAGAAAATCTTAAAAATTTCACTCAAACTATCTAGACCTGCTGTTTTTGAACCTGCCATTCAGTATGACACGCCCTTATTGTTTAATACATACAAAACTAATCACAGGTCTGATGAGAAAGTAACAGCAATCTGTTTCAAAAGTGATCCAGATCATACCCCTCAGTCTATTTTAACGAGAGAACGAAAGAAAAACAGAAACATTAGGCAGAATTACATCTTTTTGTGAACACACAAATGACTGTATAAAAGAGAAACTGAAGGCACAGATTTTGATCATAATGTTTACCCCAGATTTACAGAACTCAAATCCTGAGATTTTCATCCTAATCTTCAATGAGTTAATACTGATGAGAATACATTACAAAGCATTTTCTGTGTCCAAGCTGTCTTCCTAACAATCATTTTGGAAGGAATGCTTGTATACAATAGTTCTGAAATTACGTGCCTAGTGAGAGGCACCTAGCAGTTCATTAATTTGAATGCATATCCTAATATTCAAAACAGCATACAGAATTTTATCTGAATCTTGAGGTAACAGGGCATCTGACCAGTTGCCCTTATTCAACATCAGTTTTACTTTTCCTAAATAATAACACCTTCGTTCAAGATTTCTGGAGGAAAATCATGCCTACAGCAGCATTAATGGCTTTTTTTTTTTTCCATCTGGTAGCATAAAAGGCAGAGGAAACAACAGAAAACCTCTATGTCCAGCAGTTTTGATTAGTATTTTTTATTATACTCTCCACAGGTTTGCCAGCTTTTTTCTATGCCAAAAACCACACTTTCAGGATTTAAATGATCTTAAGACCCTCTCAGAATTGTAACTGCTAGATATGATTGGATTAGCATGCATGCAGAGCCTTCTTTCAACTCTATAAGAAAGATTTTTTCTTTTAAATTATGTTCCTTTGCCTATCTTTTCCTCATTCTGAATGTTTGCTGCGTCCCTGCCCAATGAGCACAGAGTATGCCATTTTAACATTAGAGTCTGTATCATTAAAAAAAAATAATAAAGTCTTGCCATACACTTTTCTGAGACAGGAGAAGCCCACAAATTGATCTCTCCCCAGAGATCATCCAATTTTTTCTGCAGAAAAGGTGGGGTCTGAGATAGATGACGAAAAGCTACAAGGTACTTAGAGGTCCCATTTTATGCTTTGGTTTTATTAATTGTTCAGGTTTTGCTTCTCACCACACAACTGAGTACAGAAACTTTTCCCAACAGCAACAGATTTAAGTGGGGAATTGCATAAGCAGATCCAAGCAAAATCTGTCAAAAAAAAAAAAAAATCAAGATTTCCAACATCTAAAAACATCTGTAATAAGCAAGCAAAAAAGTAATGCATCTCAAGCTTTGTAACTCAAGTCATTCTCTGAGATCAAATAAAAACTGCTCTTAATTTCATTGAGGGCTACCCTATTACTACATCAAATTTCTTTTGTAACCTATAAAGCATTTTGTATACAACAGGCTCAGAAATAGTTGTCTTGTAATCGACAATGTGCTCAGAGCTGTGTTCTATACCCTAAATTACCTGTGAAGAGTATTTGCATTCCTGGCCTTTGATAAATTTCTCAGTTCCCTATTTTTTTCTTAATAACTGTTTAAAATAAAAAAACACAATTTTGTTTTTTAAACTGTCATAGTTACTCAACTGTATCGTCATTTCCATGTTTTGTCTCGCTGTGGCATTACATCTTCAATAGCATTAGCAGTAATTCAAAAAGTTTTACATCTCAACAGATTACTTCTTATAATCCAAACTGATTTCAGATGTATTAAATAGAGTACTCATCATCCTGGATTAACATCCTCAGTGGCAGGGGGCAGACTGTAAAAGAACTGAAGAAAAAAAAATTGATTTCTACCCCCTAAACCCCAACAAACTATTGATTTTTATAGAGGAAAGTATGTAAAAGCTAAATAATCCTTAAATAGATTTCAAATCAAATATTGAAATCTTTACTGGCTGTTTCAAGTCAAAGTTTCAAAAATTCTGGCTAATGATCAAACTTCTAGTCCTCTGTTACTCAGAAAGTAAACTGCTTCATCACTAATATTTTGTATAGCAAAGAAGGAAGTCGTGGGCTTACTGCACAGCCTTTAATCTCGCTGTGTTTGCTGTAGGCTGTTAGCCTGAGGTCTCCGAGCACTTTATGAAACAAGGCCACTTGTGTAGCAGCTTTCAGAGGCAAGGAACCCTCAGCACTTCAGAGAACAATGCATTACGTGCTGGAAGTTGTGAGACAATCACACATCCTGTGTGCAGTATGCGGGGAGGGGGGGCTCCATGAAAAGTGCATTCATCACCAATCTGTTTATTTTGCAAATCATCTGAGCACCTTGAATTTCAGTTGAACTAGTGCTAGAGGAACGCCGTGCTCTAATTCAGGACACACACTACCAGAGTAATAAACTAATCCCCCGTTGTTACTGTTTGTATGCTACGATCAGGACCCATTACACTGAAGTCAACACAGAGCAAAGCCCAATTCAAAAAGACAAAACATTTTAGTACTAATTCTCTCTGCTGAAGACAACCAAACTAATTTATAATTATCAGCTGACAAATGCACAGATTTCACAATGTTCCTTGATGCAGACTAAACAGAGACAAAATAAATNACAAAATAAATTCTCCAGCTGTTCCTGGAAATTTTTGAAGTCAAATACAGTTATGCAGTCACAAGGCTCACCCCTTTATAACGCAGTTCAAAATTATCAAGTAGTCAATCAAATAAGTGCTAAAGAAGAATGTTTCTACTTATTCAAAATGGCCTTAATAAAAGATGACGCTTACATAGACAGAAAGGGCTGCAAAGCACCTCGCCCAAGCCTGCTATCACAAGCAGCTATGTTACGTAACTCGTTCATAAAAGGACCAGAACCTTAAACAACCTCTAAATAGTCGGCTCTGTCCCATACTTTGCTCTGAATTGCAGGCTTTTTTTTTTTTCCCCTATTTACAGCTGGACCAATATTGTTCAAATATTGGAAAGCGTTGCCTTACTCAATAGGTATGTCTTCTATGTATAGAAATTAAATGAAAGTTTTTGCCTTAGAAAACAAACCCAGTTTTATTTTTCATTGCATCTTCATCCTCCTAGCCTGAAGGAATCAGACTACTTGTAAGACAATGAGTTAATCTGACAACTTTTGGATCAATTTCCAGTCACAGCATCTTTTCAGATGCATTAAGGACAATAACTCAAGGGTTTTTAAGAGTGAAATGGGTTCTGCAGAGCTTTCACTGGAGATGCTTTGGAAGCAGTCCCACTTGGCTTTCAGAATGAATCTATAGGCACCTAAATAAGATCTAAACAGCTTCTGAAGAAAACACATGTAATGCAACAGTTACTGGTGGACAAAAAAAAAAAAAA
>VXAV01002339.1:230887-252409 GCA_013399715.1 Alectura lathami | reverse complement strand
ATAATAAATTAGCATAAGAAAAACTAAAATATGCAAATTCAGCTTAATTGCTAAGTGTGTTATTCTACTCTGACCTCACCACCCAGCATTGCCGGTGTGAAGGTTTTATGAAGCCTACAGTGGGTACAGGAGCCTTAAATTTTGGCATCTTTCTTCAGGGGTCTTGGCTGGTCACTCGATCTATGCCTCTGAAGAACGACTACTATTTTTGCCAGTCTAGAACTCTTTTACCACTGAGAAACCCAACTAATTCTAATAGTTTTAATAAGCCTTCATGTTTTCTGACTTAGATTCATAGCTGTACTTTGACTTCATTATATAGAATATATAGTGAATTATATAGAAGAATATTCCAGAAATGAGTTTACAAGAGGACCTGGAAGTAAATCTTTGCTATGGTAGAGTTGAAGCAGCTGATTTTCAAATGTTACGAGTGTATCACTTCTGAAACATCAAGTGCAAGGATTATTGTTTCTGGCTAGGCAATCAATATTGCAATGTTTGCAAAGAACTGTAAGACGTAACTTCACGTTATTTTTCACCCTTGCCTAGCTCATTACTTGAAGAAGTAAAGGATTTATACCTGGAGGCTGCTCACCAGAATGGTGATATGATAGACCCTGACTTGCAGACAGGACTTGGAGTTCTTTTCCACCTGAACGGAGAATTTAACAGAGCAATAGATGCATTTAGCGCTGCGTTGACTGTTAGACCAGAGGTACATTTTATGCTTTTCCATTTTTAAGAATTTAGTTTTACAGGCCATTTTCTTTCTTCCCTCTTGAGCAGACCAATATTAATGAGATGTCATTTTGGCCATTAAAATTTTAATACTTGAAATAGAAATGTTAATTACAAGATAGTTCCATTTAGAAGCAGATTTATATATGTCTGCTTTCTAGCTGTATAATGATTAATTGCACTAGTTATATAGAGCTGCCTGTAATCAGGAGTCAGAAGCTCCCATTCTGTATCAATTAAGAGAAGATATGATACTGTTAATTTCTGCAGTCCTCCTTAATTGGAGACAAAAATGAGCTGTTGTTCCCCCTTTTGACACCTACGGTAGAAAACTCGTTTTCTCACCAGGACTATACGTTATGGAACCGTCTTGGAGCAACCTTGGCAAATGGGGATCGAAGCGAAGAAGCTGTTGAGGCCTACACACGTGCATTAGAAATACAGCCTGGCTTCATTAGGTCCAGATACAATCTAGGCATAAGCTGCATCAACCTAGGGGCATACAGGTAAGTTAGAAAATGTGTAAACAAAAAAGTCAGGGATCATATCTACCAAGTGAAAATTCATTTTCTAGCCTGAGCTAACTAAGAAAAAAGAAACAGAATACAGCTTAATAATCTCAGCTATTATAAATACATGTACACATTTTTACAAAGCACTAATAAATGAATGATACTCTGCTTATATCCACACATCCTACACAACGGAACTACTGAATTTCTATTAAAAACAAATAAACCCCTCATTCAGCAAGCTGCTTAAGCAATTTTTTTAGTTCAAGTACTCAGTCTGTGGGATTGTTCTCACACAAAGTCATCCTGTCCTACGAGCTTTTATAGAAGAAAATACAAAGGCCTTTCGTTAGAAGGGAAACTTCAGTTAAACTACTTCAAGTAGCTAATGCTGTCAAAAATACGTCTAATACATCCTTCAGGAACCAAGGGGGATATTCCAGGTCTACATAAAAACGGACCCAACTGCCAGCTTAAGACATTTAAGATGAAGGGGACCTATGCAGCAATGTAGACAATTTCCCCAGGTGTACAAATAGAGCGAGGTCTAGATTCCTACAGGCTACGTCCACTTGTTTAAAGAAAGTCAATAAACAATAACACAAAATGACTGATGAACTACATATTAAAAAATATATTTGACTCTAGAATACTATTTCCTAAAGTTTTGCACTATTCATGAAGTCGATTATATTGCATGTTTCTTTTTTCTTCTTTCCTACAGAGAGGCTGTCAGCAATTTTCTCACTGCTCTCAGTTTGCAAAGGAAGAGCAGGAATCAACAGCAGGTTCCCCATCCTGCTCTATCGGGCAATATTTGGGCAGCACTTCGAATTGCTCTGTCTATGATGGACCAGCCAGAACTATTTCAAGCTGCCAATGTGGGTGATCTAGACATTCTGTTAAGAGCTTTCAATCTAGAGCCGTAACAAAAAGATTCCGCTAATTAAGTTACATTAGGAGGCAGAGAACTCTTTTATTACTCATCTCAAAATGATCACATTTTCCAAAAGATCATGGCTGTAGATCAGCGGAGGATGTTATTCAAAAAGGAAAAGTTCAAAAGCACAAAATACTGTAAATATGCTCAAAGGATCGAAATGATCTGCAGCTAATCTGACAAAGCCCTGAACTAGATGAAGCAGCCATTTCTGAAGAACCTTCATCCCATGCAAGCTCTCTCTATATATACACACAGCTATACAAAGAAAAATATACTAATAACAAACCTAGAATAATTGTTACTGCACATTAGAATGACAAGCAACTCATCCAAGGAACCTGCTCAGTAGCTCATCACACCGTGCTGCCACCACTTTGCCATGCAACATGGATTCCTTGTCCTTTGGTTTCTTTGAAAAATCTTCTCAAGGTCCATCTTTAACATCGCTCTGAAAATAGATGCACGTAAATGGATGCATTTTGTTTTGAATATATTTATTGGTTGGCATTCAAGAAAACCTTTGCTTCTGAAGTTACCTTGATTAGTTTGGGCTGAATTCTGCGGGCTCACAGCATTATGAACCATGTGCGATATTGAGAGGAGCGTTGCACGTGGAGGTCTATGAGATGAGGCCGTGTATATACTGGAAGGACAGCTGTTGCAAGCAGAAGCAGTAATTGCACTAGAATCGTTGCTGTCTAAACCAGCTATCCCTGATCGTGGACAGAGAATGTCTGCTTCAAAGGAGCTCACAGCAGGACCTGTCTATGTATACTTATGCACTTTAATCTTTCTTTTCGTTAAAATTGCGCTATGTTTTATTTTTATTTTTATTACTAACAACAGAATATACAGGATAGCCTTGTTGGCATAGAGGACCAAATATCATTCACTGAAATGTGGTAAGAGGGTTTTCAAAATTCTTATGTTTAAATGATGCAAACACTATAAACTGCAATATCTGTTAGAAAGATTATTCTATTCTGCATCAGGTACTATACACGCATGCACGTGCATGCACATATGTATCATGTGTATTATGGCATTGCAAAGCATAGTAAGCCACAGAGCTCTTTTGCAAATAAAAAAAAGTCTTCATAGAAGCTAGTGCCTGCAGACCATGCTCGAGGGAAATTTTTTGCTGCAAAGAATCATCTATTTAATGCTTGTAGGTTTGGGACTGAGATTTAATCCTGCTGTTATGGCAAACAGTAACAAAAGTTTCGGTGACCTCTACCATAGCAGCCTGAACCCTTAGATAACATCAGCAACTGTAGCTACTTAAAATATAGGTGCATATCATCTTGATTTTCCCTGTTCAGAGGAATGGGGAACAGTATGGAGGGAGGGCACTACGCTGCCATGTGATGAATGGATTGATTTGGGTACAGTGCAGACACGTTTAGCTCGAGGTAAGTGTGTCAACCAAACATATGTTTTAAAGGGGATCAGTTTCAGTTGCTGATATTTTTAATACCTTTCGTAAACAGTGGGAGAAAGACGTGTAATTTGATGGCTACCGTGTCAGTTCATGGTCAGGAATGCTATGTGTAGCTACTGCACATCACATTCACAGCCCGTTTCATCACTGGAAAGTAATGAAGTGGGACAAGCAACACATTTCTTGTAAACAGCATTGGAAAAAAACAAACAAACACAAAGAACAGCTCAATCAGCTGTTTAAAAAAAAATCAAATGCACAAATCACAGAGGAAGAAGCTCTGTGGAAATTGGACAGTTTCACCACTACAAACCTAAGTTTCTCGCAGCTGCCTGTTATTTTGAGCAAACACTAAAGGAAAATTTGATGCAAGAGAGTGTAATCACTACATCTAATCACCAACTATAACTTCTAAAAACAATTGATTCTTGTCAAAAATAAGAGGCTTTCCTCTCATTCTCTCCCACAGAATAGAGGTGCTGAAACTGCTACAGGAATTTTTAAATAATGTTTTATTAATTCACGGTTTACATACATACCTATTTATCTGTCAAGCATATAATAACTGATTCCTGCGATTTTCTCTAAGGATTAGTTATCAAGGACTGCCTGGGAATGTCGTTTTGGCTAAGTGGGCTGCTGCATGCATATCTGCTGACAACAGTTTGCTCTTTTGCTTTGACAGCAATGTGTGATGACAGCCCTGTATTGATAAGGCAGAGCAGAAGGTGCAGCGCAATTGAATCTGGAAAGTGATAAGAGAGAAGGGAGGCAGCTTCGAGAAGAGACTGTAAAGCAAAGGCATATGTGCTTAGATTTTGCTTGATGCCCTACCACCACACAAGTTCTCCTAGAATACCCTCTGTGCTGTAGGATAATTAGGGATTACCCAGAGCAATGACCTATTCAAGAATTATATTTTTATACCTTTCATATCAACAAGCTTGAGTCAGAATGACAAGGGGCATTTGATACTGATGACATTTCACCAAACCTCTTTTTTTTCTCTAGTATGTGCACAAGTGACACAGTGATTCTGTTAGGAAAACCGGTTAGGGGCCTCTGTGCCAGGCTTCTGTGCGCTCAGTAGCTCTTGGTACTTCTGGGATTGGTGCTGTGTATGCTCCCGTGTCCTGGGCATTCTTGCCCCCACTGCCAAGCACTGTCAGTACAGGGCAGGACTCCATATGACTTTGATCTGACCCCCTCGTGGTGTTTCTTATGTATTCGGTGACAAGCGTGTGTATATGCCTATAACAGCAAACGGAGTCGTGTGAGGAGGCTGCAGCATTAACACCTTGAGACGGAAACGCAGCTACGGTCCTTCTAACCAGGCATGGGGCAGGATCAATAAGGTGGCTGCTGAACAGCAGCAGATTGAACTTGAGGGTGAGAGACAGGAAATCTGGATCTTCTCAGTGCTCCCTGTGAGCTCCCCAAGTCTCCTCCTGTCCCCAGATTGTCCAGGTATGCAAGGAAGGGAGGGCAAACAGCAGCCACTGCACATTGTGGAATTGCACAAGAGCGGGGGAATGCTCCTGTCTCGCAGACAGTGCATGACGACACCCACATAAATTCAGAGAAAGCAACACAAGTGTGTGGTTGCTCAGATCTAAGCAAGGAAGCAGCTTTACATGAAGACTAGTAATTTCAGCAGAGAAGGGACCCTGAGACATTCCAGGATTACAGAATAGCATCTACAGAGTGATGCCAAATTAGCGCTGCAATGGTTTATCATCACCTCCCACTCCTGCTTCCCCTTCCTCTTACTCCCCTCTTTCTCCACAGGTGATTTATCACTGCCAGGTAATCGATTCCAAGCTTTTGAGTCTTTCTTCTATATTTCATGCAAATAAGCAGCACTTTCCTAATCCAAGCTTGTTCCTCTCCCCTGCAAAGGTTTATGAGTATTTATAGCAAGTCTGGTCCATCAAGCTGATGAACACTCAAAGTCTGTTGTCTTTGCATGATTGGCTCATACACGGTTACCAGATGAGGTCTGGCCTCTGACACCACTGCACATGCTGAACAGTCACTGAAATCACAGGGATTCATTATGGAGTGAGGCTTTACAATGAAAGCAACAGGCTCATTTCTTGCTGATCTCTTTGATCTGTAATGACTCTAAAACTCTTGTTGCCATAGACTGGTTCTGTCTGTTTAAAGCGTGGATTTGATTTTCAGGTAAAAACATATATCTGTGCCTAACGGTATTTTCTTAAGACCTGTTAAATCAGAGCACTTACAAAGGTATCGAAGGGGAGCTTCCAATAACACAAAACCTCACTTAACAATATTGCATGCAACTACACTAACAAATAGCCATACTGAAATATTAATACACAGCATGCAGTGCTGCTGCTTGAGTATACATTTAGAGAATGCATGCAGAAGGCACACACATAGGGTATTTTTAAACTATTAATCAGTATTTCTGTGGGCTATTATAAAAGCACCTCGCATCTGTCAACCTGAACTCAGTTTTGAGTTTTTTTGGAACAGCTTAAACAAAACACCGAGCCCTTTTAAAATCCCATCGTTAGAAATCACTTTGTGTTGTGGATTTCGTGTTTGCTTCAAGTGTTTAATTAGCGACAGACATCTGCAGCAACAGCTTTTGCAGACAAATTTTGGTATTCTCTTCAGAATCAAGAAGCTAAACATGCACAGCTTTCACCATGAAGCTGGGTGTTTGGATTTTCACACATTCTTTACAAGTTTAAACTAAATAGCACCAAACCAAACAAAAAGATTCCCAGAACCACTGAAACAACTATTGCCTTGGCGCACACTAACCATGGCCAGGCTTCTCAGACTTGCCCACCAGCTCCAAAGGCTGCCTGCTGTCTGACTGTCCTGTTTGAGACACATCTAAGTAAAGCTTGACAGATCTGAGTGTCTGCTGCATCCGGTGATTTCAGCTGCAGATGCCTGACTCAGCTGAAAGCTCAGCGCATGGAGCACAGAGCTAATGAGCCCGTTCAGAACACTGGGGCCTGTCTGTCAGGTGGGAAGGAGGACCCCGGGAAACCCAACACATCAACCAAGTGATCCTACAGACATTTGTAGAACACAGCCCACCATGACAGGAATAAAAACTGATGGCATTACCAGCAGCCACAGAAGCAAAGACTGAGGCCTAAATCATTGCCTGTTCGAGCCAGTAAGAACTGGAGTGACACAAATTATCTGTAGGTCTCTCTTGCCTGAACATGCATCTGCAAAATGAGACGTATTTGTTACTTCACATAATAGCTGCACAGCTGACAAACTGGGTTCTGGTCACCAGAGTTGTCAACTTTGCAGTCTGTACAGTGAATCTATGTGATAAAAGTTTCTAGAATACCGAGCATTCACAGACAGAAGTGGCAGACAAAATGCACTGCACGCTGTGAAAGAAAAAAACAAACACAACTGGTGGGTAGGTTTGCAGTACAGTATTATCTACTATAGAAACCTCATCTAAGCTAGAAATCTGATTACTTCATCATAATTCTATTTTTTGGGCTGCTGAAATATATCAGAGACAAGAGTACCATGCATGAAGTGACCACTGATGCTTTGAACAAACCTAAGCAAAATGAAAAACAAGCATGCCACAGAATCCACAGAAAGCTTCAGAGCCTCAGCCCACAGGCAATAGGTACTATGCATGGGAGAGAGACAGAAGGAATCTAAAGTTTCCTAAACTAAGCTGTAACTTTACAAATGCTTGCACTTGTGTCAGCAAGCTTGCATGGTCAAGATTTAATGTGCTTTGATCTTTTTTCCCCTTCCACATTTACAGAATGTCATTGGCATTGGGTAGAACTTTAATTTACATAGCCTTTTTACTATCAGCAATTATTGTAAATTCAGACAAATCAAAACATTTATAAATATATTTTATATATCAGAGAGTAACATATCTAGAGTAAAATAAAACTATATAGTTTTGAAAGGCATTCTGTGCGGCTTCTTCTATCTGCTGTAAACTGTTTGACTGTTTGAAAACCTTTGCAATCCTGCATCAGTTTTTTTTGGCTTTATTTTTAAGCCAACCTGCAAGAAAGAAGAGATTATAGGGTTGGCAGATACTTTCACCTGGGCTACCTGAAGAACCTGCTGCTGCACAGGCCTGCGCTGTTCACTGGCCGTTTCCTGCCGGTGGTTAAGCGGACGCGTGGCCGCTGCAGTGAGGCAGGTGCGGAGGTGGGAGTTCAGCCCTACACCTGAATGTTTACAACCCCTTACACAGGTCCATATGGACCCAGACTGAGAATCTGGGTATGCAAGTAAACACGGAGTACAAAATACATTTCTTACAACAAATAACTCACGTCTGTATACCCAGTGCATTATCAGCTGTGGATAATATTAAACACAGAGCTGTAGTTTACTGATGCTTTAATTTGATGTTTCCTTGCACTGCTCTTTAAAATAATAATCTACTTCCTCAAAAAAGAAGTATGGGCATATTGGATGTGTTAAATTTATTAAGCTCATAGATTACTATTTGCAGAGCACCACATTTAATGTAGTATTTTTGTACTGTAATGGAAGCATGCCTTCCTTGGGTTCTTTTCCACATACTAAATTGTATTTATCTGTATTTATAACTGTGCAATTTTTAAATATGTTTTAAAAAATAAACTTTGTCTGTGGCTTCAAATATTTCAAATCTCTTCTCAGTTTGAAGACGGTTTTGACTTTAATTACTTGAAATGAAAAGAGGGATTTCTCCAAGAGAAATAAAGGATTTTTAATATGAGGTCTTCTTTCCTATTGTTTATGATGTAGTTTGGCTTCTCTGCTTGAGCATTAAGCCTAGAAGAGGCTTTTTTCCTTACCAAAATATTTTTAATAAACTCATCAAGTTTCTCTGAGTTTTTTTTTTTTTTTAATCATGTATTTTTATTTCAACGTTGATCAATTATACTTACAACCGGAATTAATTGTAGCTGAGGACGGGACCAAAGGATTTTGCACATCTATTCCACACAAGGAAAATGGAGAAAGTGTACAAGAATTTTTCCTGACAACCACGCAACTGCAAAAGCAGAAGTAATATTACAGCACAGTCTTTCTGGAGGGGGAAATCCAGACACCAACGCCAACTTCCAGTGATTGATAGACTGGCAAAGGAATTGGGTTTTATAAATGTAAAATAAGCAAATCAAGCACATACTGTAGAATTGGATACAAGAACTTCCTAATCTTGTTCTGCACAAGTCATGAAAGTAATTCTTAAGGAAAATATTTTAATTTATTCTGATAAGATTAAGAGCTTTTCTATACTACTATATCCTGTCTAATGAAACCTAATATGCAGAACACACAGACTTAGAAGAAAAAAGTCAGATTCATAGCCTCATCCTGAATGTTCTTAAAAGGTATCTCACACCGCTAGCCAAAGCAACTACCCATAAACCACAACGGGAGATGGCTAACAGCGATTTCAGCTTTGGCTTTTATGTAAAGAGGTGCAAAAGCTGACAGAAGGGATGTAGCAAACCAGTGCTTTTGTTATGAGAGACTGACATAAGCACAGGCATGAGAGACAAGAGGGAGGTAAGGTTCCTGTGCCCTGCTATGGACAGAGCGGCTGACAGCCAGCAAGGGAGCTGTGACATTTACAGGAGAAGGCTACTGAGAAACAGAGACAAAGCCAGGATGGATCTGAAGGCCTGACCCCACTCTTAGTGGACATGTAGTGTGGTCCAGAAAAACAAAACAAACAGCAACAAAAATCCAGAAGACAGAGCCACAGTTTTCTTGTAGGAGGAAAACTCTTGTTGAAAAATAAAATAAAAATAAAAATCAAAAAAAAGTCAGCTAGCTGCCTATGGCCTAAACAGTCTTCCACTACAGGAGAAAAGGGAACTGACTCTAAAAACCCTCTAACTCTAAGGCCATAAGTAATTGCGCTCTTGACACTGGTGTCTTTTACCAGGTGATATCAAGGTTAGTTGAGTTCTTGCTGCTCAAACGTACCAACAAAGAATAAGCAGGCATATCCATTAGTTCTGTGCTCTGCGGCAGATACAGACCAGTAACACTGTACTGCAGTCCTGCAAGAGAATAGCTGGGAGGAAATCCTACATACAGAACTACTCAAAAAAACAAAATCACAGCTAAAGACACTGAAAATATAATCACCTACTGCACAACAGCTCAGCTGTCAGCTGTACACTGCCTCTCCTGGCAATTTTTTTTTTTTTTTTTTTTTTTTTTTTTTACAGCAGTCCTCTTTCATCACAGCTGTCAGTGCCTCACTTACCCGTGCCATGCTTGTAGCACACCTGAGGGACAGAGAGGTGTTATTTTCCATTCTAGTGAGGGGGAACAGAGAGCAGGGGTGGTGTTCACCTGTCACTTCATACTGCCTTCCCCAAGCAGTCTGCAAGTCAGCAGGCACAGCTCCTGGGCAGTAAGTTCTCACATGAAGTCTGAACAGGGCCCTAAGCTCTCCTCCTGAGCCACATTTCCTCACCTATTCCAGTTGCTGCAAGTGCTGTGAACATGGTGCAGTGACTTGTCGTGGTCACAGTGGACAGCTGTGAGAGAAGGAACCAACAGATCATTACATTTGGACTTCAGGGGTTGAACGATTTTACCTTTCTTGTCCTCACTCAATACTTCACATGGCCCCTACTTCAATGTCAGAAAATGTCACTTAAAAACCTGGTAGGTTTTTTACCTCATGCACCTCCTCTGGCTCATGGTCCCACGATCCTGTGAAAATATGAAAGGCTTGCCACCCATCAGTCTCCCTTTTTGTCCCATTCTTGCATCTACCAAAGATCCCAGAGTGGTCACGCTGCTATGCAAATCCCTTACGTACAAGGAAAAAAGAAATTTCTTCTTTACTGAACAGCAGGTTAAATTCCAAAATGAATAAGAGGAACTGCAGGCCAAGATAAAGCTGTGACTGAAGTAGGAAGCAGGGAATGAAGCGATAGCACTCTTCCACATGAACATTGCCAACTCTTGTGTTCAAAGAATGTCAGCTGGCGTAAAAGTTTAAAATAAAAAACTTCAACTTAGTTTAAACCCTATTTTCTAGTTTTACCATGTTTTATATCCACTCAGGGATTTGGGAGGAGATTCAATTATTTATTTATTGCCATCCAGAGAATTGCCACAAGCCACAAGAGATCAAGTATCTTACAAACCTCTGTTACCTATGCAGGCTTTTACGTAACACACCAAACATGAGCACAGAAAGTAAGAAAAGAGGCAGCATCAGAACATACTCAGTCTATCCCTCTTGAGTTTGGACAGGACAGAAAGAATCCACACACTCACAAGATGTGAGAATATTTCTTTTTAATTTAGAACAGATGCAACAATGTCATTCACAACCTTACTCATCTCAAATGCTCTCCAAAACATTAACAGTGCTTCAAGCAAACAACTCTGAACGGTGCAAAGTAAACCAGAACAGACACTTCCGGGATACAACAGTAAAACCTCTGAGGAGTGAACAGAAATCAGAAGCTGATCTCGGCCATTAAGGTAGGAAGGGTGATAGGAAAAGAATAAAAAGTTATGTCCAGTTATGTATTTTGCATAGTCTTTCAATGCATGAAAACAGTAAAGAAAAATGGCTGCTGCCAGGATGGGAAACAAGAAGAATGAAGTGGAGATGCTTCTAAAACAATCTAGCTCCAGGTGCACCCATACTCAGAACATGCACAAATCAGTGGAGGCTGCCTGAACCAAAGAAACTGCACTGATCCTGGTTTCAGTTACACCAATGTCAGCCAGAAGTAATGCCACTGAACCCAGCGGAATAACAAGCGGTAGGAGTCCAGAAACATCTAGACTGGTTTTTAAACCATAGCATTGAATAGACCATTATTTTTTAATCTTAATTATATTTCAGCTAGGAAGATTAAAAAGGACTTGGTGTCTACATGTGTTTTGGAGACTGGAGATTGTGTCTCAGAATCAGGTGTGTGCTAGAACTCAAATGCTGCTAGGAGTAAGAGGATAAAGGGAAAAAAAGAAGTTATTTTTTCTTCCTTCTACTGCCCTAACCTAAACATATCATACAAAGAAAGTGAAAATCAGTCTAGAGAAATCAGAGCGTTATTTGCTGCCAGGTCCTGGCTCACTATAATTCTCAGGTTAGATTGTCTCAAGGAGCTCAGAGTGATTTTTTCCTTCCTAGTCAGGAAGCTCTCGGCACGCCTGTCCTCCCGACAGCCACCACAGTACCCAGGCACACGGAGTTTCCACATCAGTCACTGCCCAGGTTGTGCATGGAGGCTTGGCCCAGCACAGTTAATTGCACACAAATGTTAGCATGCAAAGCAATCTCAGCCTCATAAATTAGTTATCTACTCATTATAGTCTGTTTGACTGTGGCTTCTGCAGGCTGGAGTTAAAAATCAATAAATACACTTCTCTAGCATGTTATGCTGGTGAGTCAGGGGTTTACATCCTGCTCCTTCACATTCATGATGTTCCTCTTATATATCCCACCACAAAACTGAAATGACTTAACTGGTCATATGAAAAAGGAGGGAAGACGCTACTTTGGGAGATAAGAGAAGAATTCCTCAAACAGCTTAGAATTTTAACGTATTTTCAAGGGCTAAATTTTAGCAGATCTGTAAGACTTTCCCCTAAATTGCTCCCTGCACTTCCAGCCCACTCAGTAGGTCAGGAAGGCTGCACACAGGAGTGCTCAGCTGAACAGAACTTCAGAAGCTGAGGTGCTGCCACTCATCTGTCACAGCCAGATAATGGCTTTCCCCTTTTATTTACCAGTTCCAGTTTATCACTTGCCAGCTTTGTAAGGGTGCCTCATAGTAACTGAAACCATCATCAGTCGCACAGCCATTCCTGCTTTGGGATGCACCAGACAAATGGTTTGCAAGACTCCAAGCTCCACCCTTCATCCTGCGAGACCAGCCCTATTTCCAGTTGAATGATGAGCATGCTAACAACTCTGTTGGCTTTTACTCACCCAGGGTCTCTAGATAAAAGGTAATGGTCATCAGCTCTTGTTGGTTTACAAATAGCCCTTTAAGATCATGAGCCAAGAGGGAACCAGTTGTGTTAAAAATTTCTTGGGCATTCAAAAAAAAAATAAATAAATAAAAGGAGTGGGGGGAAGTCTTTGTCTTTTTCCTCACTGCCATAATGTAAAAGCACAAATATAGATGCATGAATGTTTTGTTCTTTCATTTTAAGTAATTTGCTGATCCCATTTATCAAACCCGGCATTTTCTGGTGAAATACACAAGTACTCATAAAACCTTGAAGAAGGAAGAAAATTACTGGTAGGTTTTACTTTGTCCAGAACTGGTTGCTCAATCACAACAAAGCAACTGAATCCCACAGAAGCCACTTACTAATGTGCTGGAGGACCATTTTTTTCGTGTCAATAAAAGTTCTTCATGGAGGAAGCCTTCCCAGCAATTAGTCACCACTTACAATTTACAGAATTACTGCACTAGGATTTCTCTCATCTCTTAAGATCAGAAACTGACTCAGAAAAAAAATTTTTTTTTTGGCTCTTTATGAGGCTCTATGACCAGAAGGAGAATACTTCCTCCCCACACTCTAGACAAAATAAAATGCCCTACTCATGACCAGATTGCTAGTTTGGGTTCTTTTCTGTAGCTACTTGAATTTTGGTATTAAATGTGCAGGCACTACAGAGAAATTGTAACGATAGCTCCTTGACTCTCACACCCTCTGAGGAGAACATTTTTTTTTCTTTTGACCCTTCCAATTTATTTTGAAGGCTCATTAAGATTATGAGGCAACCCCACCAATCATCTCTAAGCAGTGGCTAACATACTGTGAACCTTTGGCAGTTGTTTGGAATCACAAAAAGTATCACATTCACCATTGTACTTTTTTCCAGAATAAAAGTTTTCAATTACAATTTAAAAACCCACATATATATTCTTGCTTGTGCTGCAAACCAAAATAACACAAAAAAAAAAAAAAAAAAGGGCAGGAAAGGCCAGCCCCTACCTACCCACACCTTCACCCCTGCCAGAGATATAAAAACCCCTTTTCTGAAGGTATCTGTTGAAGAGAGCAGATTATTGGTGCGTTTGCAAGTTTTGAGAAATCTGAAACACCAACTGAAACAAGTTACTGCTTTTGTTTCTCCAAACGGAGGAAAGAAGGAGGGAGGCATAAATAAATAAATTTTACTAAGCATTTTCTCCCACTCATGGATGGAAATAAACATTTAAACAATCTGTGGCAGAAGGAACTGCACCGCAAGTACTTTGTCAGGGAGCTGATTTCAGCTGGAACGTGAGTCATCTAGATGAAATTTTTCCTGAAATAAATAATGGGCCAGTAACTCCTTCTTAAGTTCCTTCATAAGAAAAAAAAAAAAAAAAAATTAAAAAGAAATAGGATTTCTTTTCTTGACAGTATGCTATTTAATTTTATGGTCAGAAAAACTGCTTTTAGCCACTTGTCACCCTGAATCTGTTGGAAGAACTGCAAAACAAACATTCTAGAGAGGATGAAGAAACCTACCTCCATAAAAATAAAATCCACTATTTCTCTTTGGCAGAAACTGTACAGGGCACAGACATCTTCGTAAATTTCTTAGGTTTATGCATCAAAAATGCACCCTGAAACACTGTAAGACTGAATTCCAACAGATATAACTGTAGCTCTTTTTTCTCACTGTAATGAAAACAATCTCAAGTAAGACATTCTGCTTTGGAGAACACTCACAGGCTCCCTCCCTCCAACTTCATATGTAGTGTGATTTCCTTAAGTGGTCTGGACTCTGGCTGAAAACAATGGCTCTCAGTTACCAAAGATGGAAATATTTCTTCATGGTCTTCAATAGATGCATGGACTGAACACACAGGAGCTGGGCTGAACCGGTCTGGTTTTGTCCAATTCTGAAAGTTCTGTTTTCTCCATATACAAGCTGCAAACTCCACCAGTAATCTGCATGGTCTTAAGGTACCCTTTAAGATGTATTAATTTAAAACAAGGTACTATACATCACCTGATAGAAACTTTCCCTCTAACATTTAAGAAGGCATCAAATGACTGTTTTTAAATATATTATAAATATCCCATGTTTTCATTTGCTTTTTGGTAGTCCAAGGGTCAGGGGTCTTCTGTTGGTTTGATTTTTTTTCTTTGATGCTTTTTTTTTTTTTTTTGGCAGGTTAAAAAGGCTTATGGCTTCTTAAGGCCAGATAATAAATTTGAGGCCTAGCTTGGTATCCTGTGGTAAAAATAAATGTAGCCCAGGTCTTTGGGAGGTCGTTCTGAGGCACAGACTCTAAGGTCATTGTAGATCACCCATCTGAAATAAAAACAAGATCGATTACGTTTTGTGTGTATAAAAATCACTACAAGTTTGTCAGGGACCTCTAAAAGGCAAACTTCAAAGAACTTAAAATCTTAATTTAGGCATTGCAACAGGAACAAAAGACCAGAGAAACAGCTAAAGGAGGTAAACTGGCAATATCAGGAACTGAAAAGGAAGAGGGATGTGCAGAGGAATTTGTATTTACAGTTTTAATTAAGGAAAATCATGGATTTATGATACCAAAAAATAAAAGCATATGAAAACCATATTGCAGTACTAGCAATACTGGTGCTACCATCACATAGTCTGACGGGTTTCTACTGATGAGAAGGGAGAGGAAGATGAGGGAAGCTCACGTAAACATAAGTGCAGAACTGATTTGGAATACAAGGACATGACAGGCAATGGTTGCAACATACGGTCTCAGCAAGTAATGGTATTGCAACATCTCAGCAGTATGAGAGTTAGCTTATCACATCTACAGCCTACAACAAAACCAGAAACTTCATCTCTTCGGTAGGGTATGTACACGTAATAATAATAATGGGTTTTTGTATGCCACTAATGCACATCCTGCTCTGAACAGACGTATGTTTCAAAGAAAACATTTGCTCACACTTGTGTGTGCCTTTCTCCCAGTTCCACTCACCTTCCTTCTTTTTTGAGATGACAAACATAGTGGCCACTCATTGTGGATGTTCCCATGTGGCTGATGAACCCAAACAGCTCGTATTCTGTTTAACAAATACAAATGGAAGCATGAGTCTTATTGCTAGTGTTGTGATATGGATCTAGGGGAAACTTTTTCTTTTTAATCCTAGAGAAGCACCTGAGCACTCATAACTCAGACTGCAACCCTAAATGCAGTTTCTGTTCAGACTGCAGCATATGCTTGCTCTAACTAGTGCTCAAATTCACTGTCAAACATCAAAACAATCCAAGCCAAACCCACATACATCTGTGCACATCCAGCAGGACTGTGATCACAGCTCTGGAAAGAGAAAACTGCAGATTTATTCCCAGTTCACAGAAAGCACCACAGAAAGTGCTAGATAAGGAGTTCATTCTGCACACAGATTAGCTGTGTGTATGAGTGTGATCACAGATCCCCTATGAATCAAACAAAAATCAGGCGTTCCAAATTTCAGCAGCCCATAAAAGAGGACAGGAAAGAAACCTCTTCCTTTAATACAGAGGACATATATTTAGAGCTTCTGGAGAACTCATCATTAGTTCTTGCTCCCCACCCATTCATGCCATTCACCCAGATGACCACCAAAAATAAAAGGGTACCTTCTTTCAGGATATTGCATAAGGACAGAGGCCTGGATTTTGGTGGAGAGGGCTTTCTGGAGCCATTTTACAGTATCATGTTCGTTATCAGGATTTCAGGCACTCAGTAAATGGTCTCAGTCTATAAAGGCTAAGTACCACAAAAAATAATTATTCCAAATCTTTTTTTTTTTTTTTTTTAACCTAATGATAATCAATGTTTGCCATGTCTCCATGAGACTTAAGATTGAACTTTTAATGTTAGAAAAAAATAAATGAATGCTCATATATAATAATGGCAACCACAGAAACAAAATCAAATTTGTTGATAACTTTTTATAAGACCATTACAGTCAAGATCAGAGGGACAAGTTTAGAACATACAAACAGTTACTAGAATAGATTTCTAAAGACCTTTCAAAAATATTGTGTGTATCCTAGAACCGCTGAGCTTTTGTACTCTAGTCCTTTTGAAAACTCTACTTTTGTACTCTAGTCCTCTGAAAATAGGTTTTCTGACTGCTTCACAACTTTGACTGCTGTACATTAGCTCCACCTTGTGGTTTATTTAGCAGTAGTACGGCTGAGGATCTCAAAGAAAAATACCCAAAAGAAGGCAGCAAAGCAGTACATGCAGGATACCAATTATACCTGCCACATTAGAAAAAGGAACTTGGCTGAAGGGATTATATCAGCCCCACTCCCCAGCCATCAGACTACAGAAGGGCAGAAGCTCAGGTCTGCAACAGCAGTGTTATCCTTGGGGTGCTCAACCTCTGAAAATTTAAGTGTTCTAGCTTTTCATTTACCTGTTGCTAAAGGATAAAGGGACAAGTAAAACAAACAAACAAAAACAACAAAAAAAAAGCTAGGTCAGGAGAGACTTTTAAACTGGCAAAAAGAAACTTGAACTCACGTTATTCAGAGAGTCCAGAGAACGTTTACTAAGCTAACAGCTTGCGGAACTTAGCCCCACAGGATCAGATTCAGCCCCGGAGACGGAATTAGAAGTAAATTGCTAGATCATGGCCAAAAAACATTAGAAGTACTTTCCAAACAGAAAGGAGCTATATGAACGGTGCAAGTGTGATGCAACAACACAATAGCCAACTCTAAGCTGAATGAGAACTTACTTCCAGGCCCATCTTTGACCCTGGGTCCCTCTGATCCTGTCTCTGCAAGGATATTGGCATTAGCATGGTTCTCCATATCCGTCATGTTCAATGCAGGCTCACTGTCTTCCTCAAATTCAGGGTGGCTGAAGATCCATTCCAGTGCACGCTCCAAATTATTGTTCTGTGTGTCAAACAAGCAAAAGAAGAGCCCTTGATACATTCTCTAGAATCATGCTACCACTCTTATATAGGTCTTTGAACAGAATAAGGATCACGTGCAACTGCACTGACAACTTCTACCTCCATGGAAAACAGTATACAAACAAGCTCTCTGCAGAAGCTTAACAGATGAAAAAGAAACCTTCCATGACTATTCCCCATGGCCCCTGGTTTCCCATCATGAAGGTGCATGGTGTTTAGGCATTGCAATTGTTTCTCAACAAATGTTTGTCTGCATTTTAACATTACGTGAAGCACACAAGTCACCTTCCCCACTTCAATCCAGCCAAATCAGGCACCCCAGACTTTGCTGGTATCGTTCTATGTGCATCATCTACTAACCAGATATTTATATTCATGTTTCACAGCCATCTGAGCATGCACATGTACGAAGCACCTAACACCAAATGAAACTCAAGAGCTACCAATGGAACTCACTGTTGCCTTCAGTGCTTGGATTGCTAGATTCCTTTGGAAGCCCATGGAAATGATGATGGAGACCATCTCTTCAGGAGGCTGGTTATCCAGCCCAACAGCCCCTAACCCAGCCACTCCACTGGCGGCAGCTCCTCCAAACTCAGGTACAGCCAGGGGCTCAGCAAAGTCTGGAACAAGCGAACGTTGATCAGTTCATTCTTTTGCCCCCCTAAACTGGAATGTCAACAATACACACAAACAAACAGGACTTCAAAAGCAGCTCAGAAATCAGCATACAGTTTATTTCACTTGCCCAGTTGGGTCATAGATGTGTGGAAAGCCTTAAAAACAGCAAGCTGAACATGCATACCACAAAATATCTAGCTAGGCAATCTCATACTGAGAAGTATGGAACAACTTGACACATCACAGAAGTGAAACAACTGCAGGAAAGTAGCAAAGCTTGATATAGAATCAGTGATGATACCAGAAGAGTAGACAACCCAGTTGATACACATATAGTTGTAAAATCAACTGTTTCCACATCTGAAATATGTCAGTTAAGCCCAAGTAAAACTCATTCCCCATTTACACAAGCAACACAAAAGTTCACAATGAAATGGGAACTCAACCAAATCAGCAGTTGCCTGGCAAGGAAGTGCTCAGGTACACTCAGTACTGAATCATGGGCTCGAATTTTGCATGGTTGAAACACAGAAAGTGGAGGATATCTAGCAGCCCTGTCTCTCAGTAGATAGCCCAGGTTCTAAGTATGGTATGAGTGCTCTAACCTGAGCTAGAGAAGGCTGAAATGGAAGAAAAGCATCCAGACAACAGGGCTCCGTACTTACTCTTGATCACAAGTCCTTTTTGCAGCACAGACCTAGCCAAAGGGTGGAAAACAGAGCTGGCCCACACCATCAGTGAGGACAGGAGACATTACTTTTGATGTTAACTTAGTTTTGTTGTCTTCTCCCTGCATATCCTAAGAGTGGCTTAGGAAAATTCACTCACACCTCCAGGTTTCCCAAGGTGGGGAAGGGGGCCATTGTTTCTCTGTCACACATTATGAATTTTCAACTGACTGCCAGCATACCCAACCAGAAGCTGAGCTTAGCTTACAGCTTCCAGTCACTGACCTGGTTCTTCCATATGTGCGATGATCCAGTTGAAAGCCACTTCAGCACCCAGGTTGCCTGTATAGTACACGGCTTTCCGACATGCTTCCAAAGGAAAACCCATCTCTGCCAGCTGCATAACTGAAGACTCATCAATATCTAGAGCTGCAAGAAAAGACCTTCTAGTATATAAAATTCCAATTAAATCCATTGTAAGTCATGGTGCCACGTATTACAATACGTATTGCTAGGATTTTAGTACTACAATGAACACACATCCATCAGAAAACAGCATCGTATGAAGCATTTTAGTCTTTATTATGGACTAAGTGGTAACCTTTTGTCTCAGCTATCTGCATAGGTCCTTAAACCTTGATGATTTTCTACCCAACTTCATTTACAAATAAAATCAGCACTGAATTTGAAGCAGTGGAAGAGTTAGGTGCTGAGCTTAGGTAGAGATGACTGCCAAAAGCCATCATCTGCCTTCGAGGCAGAATCCTGCAGGTGAGAAAAACCACAGCTGCTGGATCTAACAGTCTCCAGCTGAACTTTGCCTCTGAATGGCAGGGCCCAACAGCTTCGGCTAAGATCGGAATCCAGAAGGAGCCAGGATCAAGCAGCTGTGACCCCTAGAACTGCAAGATCCCACTGGTGAGCAGCATCTTGGCTCCTACTCAGACCTGTTCTGCTTTGAACACCTGCAGAAACTCAGTCAGTCATTCTCTCCAGAAGTGGGACCTTCTGTCTTAAGGTCCTACACCACATTTGGGGATTTTAACTTAGAGCAGTTCTTCTGCCACTGCCTCTGCTGACACATGGAAAAAATCAATTTGTTCCCACAGCAGTGCTAATACAGTAAGGCACTACTACAAGGATCCTCTTGTTATTCTTTCTGTGTCATTAATATATTATTATTACAAGTAGAACAGATACCATTCTGCTTAAGAATAATTGCAGGTAGTTTCCAACATAGAAAATATTAAAAAGACACCTTAAAGATGTCTGTACTACTAACAATGAAGGAAAAAAAAAAAAAGCATACTATACCAGGACCAGTTTACGGTTTAGACTCAGTTTAGACTCCACTAAATCACTACACATGTACTACTGATGTTTTGCTGTAAATGAAAGCAGCTGTTGCTCATGCTTTGTTATTTTTCAATTAAAAAAATTGAATTATGCATTTTTAATAGCATTGATGATAACACTGAAACACAGAACACCACTACTACAATGCAAAAGTAAAAAAAAATGCCAAACCATGCAACATTAACTGCACAACTAATAAAATTTAAAACTTTTTAAAACTTTAAATTTAAAATAAAAAGTCTTTTTTAATATTTGATTTCAAATTTTTGTGAAATAATCATTCCAATCTCCTTAGAGCAGGACAGATCTAGATGATGACTAATACATTACTAAAATATGAGTTTTTTCTTTTCTTGTTAAGATCCATTTGGAAAGAACACGATGTAGAAGATGAAGTGCGTAACTACATTTCATTACATACAAGTACATGGGATATACATCACATTTCACAATCAAAATGACTGCAGGTAAAGCAGAAGCTCATATCCTGGCTATGCTGATGCTATGCAGACTCCTAAACGTCCTGCACAAGTGCAAGCAAATGCTGAACGTGTACAAAAGTCAGATGTTGGTTAAAGGAGACATGCAGGTCAAAGCTCCATGCATCTCTCTGCAGACAGAGAAGCCATTAACTGAGTAAAAGCATGGCAGTTTAAGCAGTTGAAGTAACAGGCTCAGAAAAATGAGATACATACACTCCACAAAGTGGTTCATCATATGATCTGAAATACGAGAAAGGGACAAAAAAGAAAAAGAGAAAAAATTAAGGCTTATATAAAGGCTAAGTAGATACATTTGGGAAAAAACAAAACCCATTCTCTTTCATTTCTTCAAGTCATAGAAACATTCGACCTCCTATAGGCAGAGAATGATCATCCTTATATCCTTGCTGTTCTGCCTTGTATTAGACCAAGGACTTTTCTGCCCAGTAATCTCTCCAACTCAGAACCAAGTGCCACCAGTACTATAAACCAGCAGAAAATACAGCTGATTGCTCACCAACTTAAGCAAGAATCTGTTCTGTTATAAATAAGGTCCCATCACCCAAACACACTAAAACTAGGTCTATCCATTGAGCAAGAGGGTAAAAAATGATTAGATCTTGGTAAGGAACTGAAGATAAGGGCCAAAATTAAAACGTTTAGAGAGCTGAATTTTGACATCATCTTTGCTCTGACAGAGTTTCAGGTTCTAGTTTTCTTTCATGGAGAAGATCATGAGAACAGAAGTTTGTACCTTTTGGGTCTTCAGGAAGGATAATGGGAGGAGCAATGTCTGGAAGTTCCTCTTCTCCTGGCTGGAGACCCATGGCTCGAAGGTGGCTGATATCCAGGAAATCTGGCATGTCTATTGAAA
>VXAV01002339.1:170933-184103 GCA_013399715.1 Alectura lathami | reverse complement strand
GGAGCGCGGCCGGGCTCGGCGGCTCCCGGCCTCCCTGGGTAGGCACCGGGAGGGGGCCTCTGAGGCTTGGCGGTCAGGGCCGGGCTGGAGGAGCGGGCTGCAGCGCAGGTCTGGGGAGGGAGGAGGGGAGGAGAGCCGCCCTCGGCGCTCCTCCTCAGAGCGAGGCGCCGGGCGGGTTTTGCAGGCGGCCTCGTTGTCTGAAACCTCGGCTGGGGGCTGTGGAGCAGGCTGTGGCGGAAAGCGTCGCAGGAGCGTGGGATGAGGAGTTTGCATGCGTCCATTCCTGTGTTGCAGCGCGCTTGTAGTGCGTTGTTGTCTTATTCGTGCTTATACCGGGTGTGTACCGAAGGTCAGCGTAGGAAAACCTTCTTGTATGGTGCTGCTCGTTTGTTTATTCTTTCCCCAACTTTAAAATTCTTAGTTCTCTCTGAGTATAAATAAATGGTAATTAAGGGGGACAAGGGGAAAGCAACATCTTTATGAAGAACTGAACCTGCATCTTTTGCCCTGGTGTTTGTCAGTCTGTAGGATCTGTGCCTTTGTGACTGGAAGAAACATTCCCATTTAGCTGAATATTATTTTTTCCTGTGAAATACAGCCTTTCCTCTAACTGTTATGCAGATTAGCACTGAGCCTATTCCACAAGAACCTAGCAAAATTTGAGCCCTTGCATTGCCTGAAGTGTCTGCATACCACGCCGTCTTGGAAGGGTCTGGAGGAGTTTTTCGATGATCCAAAAAACTGGGGAGAAAAAACAGTAAAGTCTGGTGAGTTGCATTTTGCATTCCTGGTAGCAATCACTTGTGCTCAGCTGGAATCAGGCCTATTCTTTTGCTTTGTATTCTTTTGCTTTGTTGGCTGTGCGTACAAGTGTGGGTGTACACTGCATCTTTAGGCTTGTTAATTTTATTGTCTTGCGTTCATACGTGCAAATAGCTATTATTCAGCAGTGTTTGCCTGCAAATCCTCTGTTATGCTCTTAAGTGACAGTGTTTCACAGATGTTTTTTGATCAAATACACAATACTGTGGAAGACAAGCACCTACGTGGAAGAGTGCATCATAGGGCTTTCGCTTTTCCCAACCTTGTACAAACAGAACTGAACAACGTGTAAGTCGTTGCCTTTTTAATGTATGTTTGTGTTCCAAACAAAGCTGAATATCCACAAGGGTAGCTTTCCAAGAGGTGTGTGTTAACAGCATGATACTTGTTGAGTCAGCTGAGACTGCAAATAGAAGCAAAATGCTTCAGAATAAGAAAACGTTATTCTACTAGATTACTATTTCTTGATTTTTTTTTTCTAGGGGATGCATGGAATATAAAGCAGCTAAGGGGTAAGAGTAGTGAAGACTTGCACAAACTTTGGTAAGTTTAATTGGAAATAGCTTTTTTTTTTTTTTTTTTCTATCAAAGGAGCCCTACAGTTTTTATTAAAATGTGGCTGTATTAGCCAGAAAATCTGGTCTGCCATACAGCTCTGCATACGTGTCTCCTTCAGCCCCTCCTCACAGGGCAGATACATCAGCCCTCTGCTCCCCACATCTTTCTCCAGTTCATCAGTGCCTTTTTTTTTTTGTTTGTTTTATGAAGCTCATAGGTAGAGGATATGGGGTTGTAGGTTGGACAACCATGCTCCGTCCAGCAGGGCAGTGAGTGAGTAATTGCTGATGTATCTAAGAAGTAGTTTTGAAGTACTGTACTTTCTGATCTAGGTATGTCCTACTGAAGGAAAAAAACATGCTTTTAACTTTAGAACAAGAATCAAAGCGCCAACTGAAGCCCATGCCAAGTCCAGAACGATTAGATAAGGTAACTTTTTCATACTAGCTAAAAATATAACTCGAAGTAAAATTGCTGAGTGAAAGGTGAAGCGTTTCTAGCTCATTAAAACCATTTCTTAGATTTCCCTTTTTGTTGGCATGAGCACAAACACTGTGCTCAAGCAACATGGGGGAAGGGCCTTATCACCTCTTCCGTAATGTTAAGAAATACTTTGCAATCATCATTCTGTGGAACTGTACTAGAGGATTTCTAGAAGCTTCTGGGTAAAACATTCTGTACACTCTTACCCTTCACAAACATTTTGTTAGCTTCTTAACTGTTGTGAGGATGCTCTCAGACACTGCACTGACTGCTTTCTGAAAGATCTGACCTTTACTTTGTTCCTCTGGATGTCTCTGCATGGCTCAGTACTTCTGTTACTTTGAGCATCAGTGTTAGAGCTGGTTTTATGTATTAGCTAGCTAGTTGGTAATGTTCAGACTTTTTTTTTTTTTAATCTGTTCTACTCATAGCTTAGCTTTCGTAAGCATCCAGTCTTTAGTAGCCTAGTACAGAAACCCAACTAAGCTGTTTTACATAGGCCACAACTGTGAAAATACTCATGATAGCACTCCTAATGTGTTTTACTTATGCATTTTGTCGTAGATCTTCATCTGAGATCTTTAAGTTGTCAGCATTGTGTTTTGTTGGCCCATCCTGAAGCTATTTCTTATTTCCAGGTACAAAAATCTATGAAAAACATAGACTTAGTTGTCAGAGAAAGAGAAATTGCTTTGAGACTTCTACAAACTGGCCATGAAAAACCAGTACCTGGCGAGTGGAGAAATGACTTTTTGGGACGCACCTACTGGTATGGAAGAGAGAACTTCTGTTTTGTATGTTTGATGTTTGCTTGTGGTGTGTCTCTTGATCAGAAAACCTTTCTGCTCTAATCAGGATGCATGTTCTATATAGGAAGAAGCGTGTATTCCAGCCAGCATTCAGGTGCTTCTTCATTCATTTATTTTTAATGGTTGAAATTGTTGCCGCCTAATTCTGTAGCTGAACTCCACCATTAGTGATAACAAAATACCAGTTCTGCGATCGGCTGATCAGACCGTGCCATCACCCAACACGTCTGTATCAGCATCCTCGAATTCTGCCCAGCAGCTGTTCTACGCTCACTTTTACTTGTCTTTAACAGGTACACGTACAAGGAGTGGCCAATACCGTGGTACCTGAACAGGAAATACAAAAAAAGGAGATTCTATTACTTACCTCACGTGAACCGCTTCATCAGGTAAAAATTTTTGACATTTAAAAAAAAAAATCTGCTATGTTCCTCGGTCCTCCTCCTTCCATTATGCAAGGATTTATTTTTAATAGCTAGTAGAGTGAAAAGGCTAGTAGAGTGTAAGTTACTGTTATTTTTGCTGTACTCATCTTAGTTAAGAGATTTAGCTGCCTGAGCAGTTTAAGTTGTCTTACCTGCAAGGTACCCGGGATCCCCCAGAGATCAATTCTGTAGGATTCAAAAGCAGGAGACAGTAAGGAGTCTGCTTTGCAGGCATTTGTGCTTATCGAAAGCAAATTAATCCTGAAATCATTACTCAGTGGGAGCCTCCCTGTTTGGTGCCAAGCTCATTGAGGATGTCACACCCTGCCTCAATTCTAAGCACGCTGTTTCTTTTTTCAGGCTCAGACTTGAAAAATCTTTACGTTTAAGGGCCAGGAGGCAAAACCTAGAGAAGAAGCGGCAGAAGCTCTTGGTAAAGAAGTTTCCTCATCTTGCTGTAAAATCTCAGAGCCAGTAACATGCTGGCAGAGTGCTGCAAACAATTGGTTGAGTGTCTTTGTGACTGGGACATGGAAGAAAGTTCTGAAACCAGTGAACAACTTGACTGAGTATTCCTGACTGTCTCCATCTTGACCTAAATTAAACTTGTGATCTGAAATTAAAGAGCAGCTTTGGTACATAACTCAAATTAACCCTAACCTACTTCATGAAAGCTTTTAACCTTCAGATGAGGTGGTGTAGACATTTTAGAATAAAAGTCACGTTTTACACAAACATGCGGTGTGATATAATCTGACAGAACTGCAGAAACTCAGAGATAAATCTGCAGCAGATAAATCTGTGTCATCTTCACCTTCAGTTACTGCTTCACATCACACAAAATACCTGCTTCACTGAAACTACACTGGTGACAAAACCCCAGAAAGCATTTCTCATGCAATGCGAGAGCATTCACCAATTACCCTTGGACGGCAATCCTTTTGTTTTATGGAGACACACAGCAGACAGAAGTTGATAGTGACATTCTGCATCAGTGCAGCCTGGCTGATGACTTTTTCTACAGCAGCTGATTGCATCATGTAGCACAGCTGACCTCAGTTTCGTTTGTCAACAGCTTTAAAAATCTGAAGCAAACATCAAGGGATGAGTATGGTATGACAAAGCCAGGCTGTTTTGATAAATTACTTTATTGATTGGAGGTAATGTGAAAGTTTTTCCAGCTAGAGGCCCCATCACTATTTACCCATGAGGTCTTTTAGGATACTAAAAATGAAGCAGTATTGTTACATATTTTTAGATGAGTTAAATGCTATTTGGTTTTCCACAGCTTTTAAAACAAGGAGCAAATCTCCACTGTGCCACAATACAGAACATCACACAGCTGTAACTTAGAGGAAGTGTTAACAGCAAAACTGAGCTGCATCTGGAGAGCAGTTCCTGCTGAAAGTCATCCTGCTTCCTCTGCCCCTGAGCGCACGCTCCCTGTGCAAAATGCAGGCACTTACTGACCCTGCTGTGAGGCAGCTGAGGGAGCTAAAACCAGCAGTGAGCAAATAGTGGCTGCCCCATTTTACAGCTCACTGTAAAATGTTGACACATCCTGAGGTCTTCTATGACTATTCTCCTACTCTTGGAAAGATATCTCTGCCATACATTCTCTGCCTCTAGAAAGTTTTGCTTCTCACCTACAGCACATTATATGCATTCTTAGAAACCAGGTGGAAAGTCATGATTGTTTACTGAAGTTGCTCTGTAACAGAGAATTCCCAGACCAGTGCATAATGTAACATTCTCCAAATGGAATGCAACACCTTCATCAGAGGGTGAAAGTTTACACTGAACCAACTCACCTATGGCGATTAGTACATACAAACTTTCCATTTTTAAACCCGAAGAGTAACTGTTTCTCTGCAAGTACTCACGAAGTTGCTCAAATACAAAAGAGCAAATTTTATTTTTAAGAGAAAAATAAGAGCAATTTAAGGCCAAAGTACTAGCAAAGGAAGACTAATATGTGAAAGTAGACAGGAATTTTTTAATAAATTTGTGCAGGCATTTGCGAGGTTATGCCTCTATCTATTAGCTAGCTGTAAAGCTGTTCCCAGGAAAAGATACTAGAGAAAATAGACATTTATACAAAATTATAAAATGCTTGTTATATGAATTATTGCTTTATAAAGGATGTAAACATCCTTCTTCTATGATAGAACCAATTAGGTCTCTCAAAATTCCTAAGGTTTGTTAAAAATGGAACTTGAATTATGCAAAAAATCCAATATAAACTTTCTACAAAAAAAGTCCATCCCATTCCTGAGTATGCTAAAGCTATAAATCAGAAGAAGCGCTGAGGAGGAGGCAGTTTTCACAGTGAGAGATTTAAGGGCATTTTCTTTCTACACATTGCTTCCCTCCTTCTTCATATTCTTGTTTAGAAATCCACATTTGTTGAAAAGTACCCTACAAAAAGAAAACACCAAAAATTAAGATCGTGAGATATGATTACCTTTTTATAGAAGGAAAAACAAGCAAGTCTTTACATCAAATAATGAAAGAGGATTTGACTCCACATGCTTTGTTTTTTTTTCCTTTGACAATGAAATTCATGCATGTGATGAAGAAACAGGTTTGCAACTTTCATGATATACTATATATATGACATTTTTAGATACCACATTTCAAGCCTGCACCTTGCCATTAAAAATAAGAGAAGGTAGCAAATAACATTTGGATAGACTGGAAATGCTCAGACAATTATTAAACCATTAGCGCAAAATCTTCAATGCACACTGCTGTGAACTTAAGCTTTTAGGTAACGCTGCTGGTGAGCACAGTAGCACAGGTTTACTGACCAGCGAAGCCAAAATGGAACCACCGATCCACGAGCTGAACCTCCGCTCCACCGTGGTGTTGTTTGCTATCAACTTCAGGCGCATGCTCTGAACAGAAAAGGAGGTAAGATGAAACAACAATCAGGTACAAACCGCAGGCTGGTGCCCCCTAGAAACAAGGGAAGGACAGCACGAATACCTTGGTGTATATAGCGACATGCAGGTGGAAAAAGTCAATTTTATTCAACCTGCAATAGAGCTCATCTGCCCTGATTCTAGGATCCAGGAATAGCCATGCAGCAACAGAACAGAAGTACACGTGGCTCTTATTTTGTCTCTCAACAGGGACCAGCAGCAAATGCTTGAGGCTAAAAATACAGCAGGCAGAGAGCAATACTACTCACAGGACTACTTAGGTGCACTGGGACTCAAGTGTCTAGCATCACTGAATTTAATTCACCTGATAAGTTTGGGACACGTTCTTTACTTTTGCTTTCAAAATGCCCTGTAGCAATGAAAGCTTTTGATGGCAAAGGATTTCCCCCTCAGCTATCATAAGAAGGAGCAAGTAACTGCCCTTCCCAGTTTCTCATCACATTCATGGTTTCACAGTTGCTCTGAGTTGCGTATTTATTCTTGAATATGGATATTCAAGAAATATTGTATGCTATACCAGACAAGCTCTCAAGAACACAGAGTAAGGGATTAGTACATGCTTTCATATCGTGTGATTCAGAAAAGACAAGCCAGTTTTTATCTATGAGTAGGCTGAGCTGTCTGCAGAATCCAGGAAGAACAGTTCCTGCGAAGAAGTGACAAGACCTCAGGCAGAATGGCTGAACATGCCTCAGGTTAGCCAACAGCACATCAGGAGAGAGACCATCAAGGGAAATGGTGACTTATGCTGCTTAGGGACAATTACTGAGCTCACAATCACCATCTGGAAGTGGTAATGGAGAAGTCTAAGATCCAAGAAGTACTTCTAATATCTGCTGAAATTCACCTATATAAGAAGTTTTCAAGACTTGTTTCTTGTTTGTCTTTAGAGAGGCAGGAGATTTCTTACCCCTTAGAAATCCCTTCAGCTGTTGGGAATCCAACAGCTTGTTGGGAAGTCAACACTATAACACATACAGAAGAAAAGCAAAATGATAAATAACAAAAAAACGGAGTAATGTAAATGTTGTCTTACCGGTGGAGTTTTCTGAGATAGTTCCCTGTTCAATCTGTCTGTGAAACTCTGTATTAGAGTGTTTCCTCCTGCTACTATCACGCTCCCATAGAGGCCCTAAAAAGAGAGTAAGCAACCTACAATTCTGACATCATTCTGAAAAGAATTTTCACAGAATAGAAGAACGCCACACAAGTACATGTAACCAGCAGCAGTAATACATCACTTGATATCAACACTACATATCACAATCTCATTAATTTTAATCATGTGAAAAACATTTCACAAGAACTTAATGATGAACCACAAAAGGAAGAAAGAAGCTACATGATTGATGATTCTAAGTGATTTCACAGAATATTTTCTACTATAGAGTCCTACACCTGCAGACATCTCCTCTGTCCAAGCTGTTTTCCTTTCAGCTGGATGTTACAATCACAGAGGTAAAACTCACAGCACTCTAACAGTTTTCAGTCTTACTAATGCTGCAGTTGGTGACCACAAACCATGGCCCAGCTCACGAGACTCCTGTTAAGAGGAAAAGTTTTTGAACTAGCCCCGACGCAGTCCACATCAAACTTGAATCTTTTTGAATTAACACATGAGAACGTTGTTTAAAAGAAAAGGCTTTCCTTTAAAACCTCTTCCCTTCCCTCTACTCACACTGAGAAGNTGATGCATGTTATGCATGACCAGCCACAGAAGCCAGCCATTAGTTATTTACACGTAGGTAGGAACACTGAGAACAAGTCAAATATCCTGAGGTAGCATTTTGTAAAATCAAACAGTAAGCCCGTATGTTCCCAAATACAACTATATAATACTTAGAGAATTATTGTGTGTTTATCATGATCTTAGGAAGTCCTTATTGCTTTATCAAGCATGTTCTAACCCCCCAAAAAAAAAAAAAAAAAAAATTGCATCAGCACAAAAAAAGTAGCTATGCCTTAACTAGTACACGTTTGGCTACCACTTACCGGCCTGATGTCTATATCACACATTCCAACGCTCGTTGTGACAACGTGGCTCACACCCAACATCGTGTTACCAGATAAACCCTAAAATTAAAATTAGTAATTTACATATCATTTCAGAAGAACAAGGCATATAAATGGCCTGAATGAGCTGAATGAACAGAAGTCATAGAAGAAAGAGCAAAACATTTTTAGGGAAAGAAATAAATATTCCTGTTTTCCCATTTGGCTCATCTCTGCTCGTTTTTGAGCCACGTCTGCCTATTCTGTCCTAACCATAAGAAAACAAGGCAGGCAAATTTTACTGCCAAGATAACCACATGATAGAGATACACAAATACAATTCAGGAAATTAGGAACAACATACAAAGGAAGCCATGTAATAAACGAGTAATTTAAAGCCTTCCAACTGTTAGGTACCGCAGCTGTTTTACCTTTACATTAGAGGGGTCAAATAAACCCTCAGGAATTTTGAGACGCTCAGCACCGAAGTCACAGTTATAGCCATTGGGGAACTCGTAATGAACCGTTGGCATCTGCGCCGCCACCCTGCAGCAGTCAGAGAGGAACACGTTGACGTGCAGTGCAAACAGGGTGTTGTCTGAGTAGCATTGTAAACTGAGGTTTCAATGAGAACATTGTGATTGATATGAGTGACATCCTTGATAATATTATGATCTCATGCATCTCGGAGTATTAAATAACTTATCACCTGGATGTATACTTCCTACTTTCAGATATAAACAGATTTTATCTACTATCCTTCGGTAATAAAAGAAGCCAACAGCAATGAACAAGGAAAGCACTCCAACCGTAATTCATTTTACAAGGAGGAAAACAGCGACATACTGTTCATCATAGGTTGAATCCGACACTTGGAGGACAGACGCTTGGAAGTCCTGAATGACACACTACGGAGAAAAGAATTGCATGGTTACAAGAATCTCAGTCTATAATTCAACAACATTTATAGAACTGATACCGTCTTTTTTAACATTTTCTAGTTCTTGAAGAGGAAAATCCGATGTTCTTGCAAACAAGACTTCTTTAAAGGATACCGGGGGGGCTGAGCTGGAGAAACAACATACTTACATTACACATGTAGTTGTGCCAAGACCTAGTGACCTGGGGTAGCTTCTCTTTTCTCTTCCAGTTTGCTGGTGACCCCTCACGAACTGCCTCCTGAGGTTGCAGGGAACATGGCCATCAGTTCACCAGGTAAGCTCCTTCCCCCCAGATAAACACCAAATGAAGGTACTTTCCCACCTTTGAAGCAATCATATACGGAGGAATTATCTCTATATTCATTTCCTGAAACAATTCTCGGCACTGCATAGTAATAAAGTCTCCTGCTAGTGGTGATTTTACAATACCTAAAAGACAACAAACAAACACAAAAACACTCATCAAACTGTAATGCCCTGAAATCAGAATGAACTCTCCCAACAAACTCTTACTTGTCAGAGAACACTGTTAGGTGTTTGGTTTTGTTTTACTTGTTTCATACTTAAGGGGATAGACACGTTTAAAAACGATAATAAAACTGTAAAAGCAGAAAGCAAGCCAACTTGGCTTTGATACTGATGTGTGCATGTCCATGACAGTTTTTACCTTGCTGAAGTACATAACCATCGTGCACTGGAATAGCAGTGGTATGCGTTGCTCCGCTGTCCAAGATGAGACCTGTAGATCTCCCATTAGCAAAACTAGTCAAAAGGATTAAAGAAAACACTGTAATTTTCACCTTTGAAGGAAAGAAGTGCCTCACAATTGAAGCATAACTAGGAATGAGGACCCCAACGTTTCATTCCTCAGCTCTACAACTGTACATGCTGTTTTCCTGGGCACATCACGATTCTGTGAAGTGCATAACTTCAGACAGAACAGCACTTAGCTTTGAGCTGTAAACTGACTTGAGCTTTGGATGTACAAAGACGCCAGTTCAAGTCAACACTATCAGTAAGCTCAATACGCATCCAACTTATCTAGATCCTGAAATAATAATGATGTGAAAACATTATTAAAGTAATTACAATTATTCATCCTAAGGATGTGGGAACTTCAAGCTCCAGTTACTGTATTTACTAGTCTGGACAACACCATTTCACTTCTGTAATATTCTTATCCAGGGTATAAAACAGAAATAAGGAAAAAAACAAAAAGACAAAAAGGACAACAGTCAGATTGGGAGAACTTCAAAATTGAGCTCTAAAGATAAGAAATGGAAGTTGTTTACTTCCTCCCTAGATGTTTATGGAAAAACTAATCTGAAAAAGAAAAGTTAGACATGCTGTTAAACTGGGAGCTGCCTGAAATAGGTTTACCGTAATTTCCGGATGGAAAAAAAAACAGCAGCATAACGTTGTAAAGGATACGCTGTTAGAACAGCGGTTTTACACAGGAAAAAAGCAGGGATGTTGTAGTGTTCAAACATCAACTCGGTCAGTTTTTCACGCTTTGCTCTAGTATTCCACTAGAAGAAGACAGAAACAAGTAAATAAAAAGAAGATATGCTTATCTTGAGGATCATTACAGTATACTAAATGAATGCCAACAAAGTGAGGAAGTAATTAGAATTATTACAGACATGATTTCAAATCCTATCAAAATTCTATATAGAGAGATTTCTAGTACTTCTTTGAAAATCTATTTTTTATTCTAATACTATTACAAAATGTTAATGCTCATCTATCACTCAGAATTTAAAAATTATCAACTTAGACATACCAAAAACAGGCAAAATTCCTGAATAACAGGTCTACCTTATTTCTTCAGATTTTAATATCTGCCTTTTGAAAGCTGAGTATTACTAAAGGACGTAAGCTTCATCCACTTTTCACTTTTACTCATCCACTTCACTTTCATTTGCAGAAATGAAGAAAAAAATTAAGTATTCTCCATAGAAATATTATTATCTGTCACGTAACATTAGATGGCAGGCTGATGCACTGATAGACTTCTGCGGTTCAGTATAAGATGAGAAGACATTCAGACAACTTTTTTTGCTTTTATTCTAGGCTGTTACATTAGATTATTATTTTTAATTTTTACTTCTTTTTGATAAACGAAACACAGTAGCACCCAGCAAGTACTTTCTAACACAACTCATGCGAAATCAAATTGTTGTATTTTTTAGGCATTTTTCTTGATGAGAATACTTTCCAGAACATGCAAAGTATTTTTAAAATTTGTTACTTCTGTGGTTAAGTTTAACACCCATAATCTAGAAGCTAGCATCCAATTTCTCCAAGACTAACCTTTGTAGATTCAGCAAGAACATACAGTTTAGACTTCTCAAAATGCAAAGCTTCTTTTACTTACAGGTGCTTCAGACATAAGGACAGGATGCAAACTTGCTTCAGATTTAATATGCATCTTGTAAGTGTGATCCAAAATTGCCTGGAAACTATCCCAGTCTTCAACTGTAATGACATCGAAGCAAGCAGATTAGTTTCTTCCAAGTTTTGGCCCACTTCATAAATCCAATAAAGGTTTCCTGATGCTTTTTTTCTTTTTTTTTGCATAGAGCTCTTCAGTCAAAAGCTGTCCTCAGTGGACATACACCTTCTGCAAGAGCTTTGCCAAGTTTTCTTCCTCTATAACCATCATGATTGCAATTAAGAGCTATGATAAAAGTCCACCAACGTGGTAAACCACCTACATACACTGTATGCATTTTATAAATCAAGCATCTGTTCTTTTGGCTTATAGTCTCTGTCCTACACATTACAGGAATAGGCTTATGAACCATCTCCAAAAACTGCCTCTTTATTCTTTTAACAAAGAATATCAAAATGATAGCTAAATCAAAGCCATCAACCTAGCAAGAACTCTACACGTCTTCCCTTAAGACATAAAGATGCTCAATATCATATAAAAATTTCTTTAGTGAAAGCGGATCCTTTTCTTTATGCCTGTTCCCTAACCCCAAAATGACAAAAAGACTGTTAATATGGATAGCATCTGTTTACATGAAAGCTATGATTTTTCGCAGCCTAGCAATGCTATTTTAAAAATGGATAAAAAAGACAGAGCACCATACTCATTCCATTTTTCAGAGGCGAAATGGCCTCCATATTTTCCCTCGGGACTCTCAGGGCATTGGTGTCTATGTAGTAAGTCGGGCCCCCTTGTTTGCCTTTGTCACCATCTATCTCCATCAGAGTGCTGCCATTGTCCCTTTCTAGCACCACACCAATAGCTGTTGGAAAATCAACCTGTAAGGCAAAAAAGGTAAGTCAAATGTGAAAATTATCCATGTTTTGATTGAATTTTTTTTTTTTTGCTGCTAAAATAGAGTTTTTCTTATAGAATACAGTAAGAATAGAAAACCGTATCTTCTGAAAGCTTGCAAGTAACAAACCAGTTGTAAGCTCCTGTTGCATTTCCACTGGGTCACACAGGTCCTTACCTTCGGACAGTCCTCGCCTGCATAGCCTGCTCTCACCGTGTACGAGCCAATGTCAAAAACAAGAGCACCGACTTCATCTGAAAAGATTGTTAACAAAGAGGTGGTGAACGACTATTGCACTCCACTGCAATCCCGACCTGAGCTTTCTATGTCCTCTGCTTTGCTTGCAAAAAACAACAACAAAAAGCAAGTTAAAGCATCCTTTGCTAAAGCATAAAGAAACTTCTCCACTCAGAATTCAAGCTACTGCAGAGCCACCACAAGGCTACCCATGTGCGGTAACTGGGACATCGCAATACCTTTCTCTGGCACAAGTAAAAGGGAGATTTTAACAGAAAAGGGTTGCATCTAAACAGCTTACAAGACAAAGCTTTCAAAAAGCACCGACTTCACGCTCAGAAGAACCAAGGGGGGCCCGGCCAGAATCAGAGAGGGGCGAACGGGCAGGGAAACACCAGCCCTGCAGGTGAAGGCTGTCACACCACGAACCGCCTTCCTTCTCTGGGCTCGACCCTCGCTGCACACCCCGGAGACAAACCAAAGCCCCCCGGCGACCCACCCGGCACCAAGCCCCGCGAGGCCGCCGCGCGGGGAACACCTCAGCGAGACGACTCCACGCCGGCAGGGGCACAAACGGGGCCCGCGGCCGCCTCCTCTCCCTCACGCATTTGGAAGCGGCGGGGCTGTGAGGGCTGCGGCCGGGAGGGAGCGGGGCCGGGGCCGGGGCC
>VXAV01002339.1:135446-167292 GCA_013399715.1 Alectura lathami | reverse complement strand
ATCCTCTGTTCTTCTCACTGCTAGAATGGAGATTTGGCTATAATAGAGCAGGTAGCAGGGAGTGCAGATCTCCCATTTCTTGGGCAGTTGCTCGGTCTTCAGCCTCACAAGGATCAAATTCCTGCTCCTAGAGTCCCAAGAGGGTGCTGTGTTGCCTCACTAGTAGTTTTGAAATGTGATATCATGCAGTTTTGTGCAGCCAGAGGTAAAGAATCCAAAAGTCAATACTTGCTTTCTTTGAACAATCAGGAAAACTAGAGATATAAAAGTGTCTAGCACTATGTGATGCAGGTAGTAGAGTAGAACTAGTGTGGACAAGTCTCAGGTATGTTTCAACTAGTGCCTTTAGAAAACTGGACCAGCATTTTTGACAGACCCCATAAACTGAGTAGCAAAAGTGTTAGACTGCCACGGTGGAACTGGAATAAAGATGGAGCGAGGATAATGAATTGCTAGTTTGGATGCATCTGTGTTGAAGGATAGTCTGTCTGTGAATTTCATTAAAACTGAGCGCTAAAGGATACTCACAGTAGTGTCTTCATGTTCAGATGTTTGCATTTTCTGAATGTTGGTGCTTTCTGTTCCTTAGTTTATCACACTGATTTTCAGTGTAATGTTCTGAGCTAGTCTAATCGTGGGAAAGCCAGAGAATGCTGGAAGCCTATAGTTTCTGCTGCTGGAGAATGCTGTTGTATTCTAACACGGGCATCCTGGACATGAGCTAGTCCAGCTGTCATATGGCGGCTAATGGAGAAGCACAAGGATGCTAATGATGGGTTTGTAATCATCTGACAAGGCACACATCTGTCTCTTAGAACAGACAAATGAAAAAGACTTTTATTTTGATTACTCCAACAGTGTGTTGTTCAGAATCGCATCAACTTACGAAAGAAAAATCATCCATCACCCCCTCCTGATATTTAAATGACACAGCAGTCCAAAGGCCTTTAAATAAATAATGATGATGTTTGATAGGTTTTTGTTAGCCTGAGCAGCATGGCTGACACACACACTCTCCTGAAATGTTTGAAAGAGTCTGTGACTGTGCCTCCTCCCAAGACTATGCTAGAAGCCACGTTCCCTGACTGCATCTCTGTGCCGGTGTCTTCCCCTTCTTCCCACTCACTGCCTGGATTTGATCCTGTGGTGCTGCCCAGCACGTTCACATGAGCCAGTCTCGCATGCCGATTTAGAAGCGAGTTGGTCTGGTTGGATATGATTAACAAAGAGGAAGGCTTTGTTAAGACAAAATTTTTACAAAAACACAGGAAAGCTTTTTTTATACTTAAAAAAATACTTTATTGTCTTATAGCTAATAACATTTCATATAAAATATATCCATGACAGACTGCATTTGTTCTTAAAAAGATAAGTTTGGGAACAGTAAGGATAAGATTTTTGCACAGTCTGCGATAATAAATGGAAGGTAGGTGGAAAGTTTGCAGTAGAGCCTAAACTTGTGCAAGACATAATTGTGGAAAAAAAATGGGAAGTTTGGATTTGGAGCATCAAAGAAGAGGTTTATGCGAAGCACAGGGCATGCATTGGCCATCTGTGCAGTGGTGAACTTTGCCTTCTGTTGTTTACAAGCACTCAGCAGTGCTTTCTGTCCTTGTCAGGGAAAATGTAATAGCAAAGGTAATGTTATACGGAGGCTTCGCTTTGCTCTGATGAAGATATTTCTGTAAACTTCGCCCCAGCAGAACATTTTCTTGTATGATGTCAGTGTTTTAAATAATTAAAAAATAATTGTGTTCAGCAAATAAATAAAGCACATGTAATGGAGCATAATCATCTTTTGAGTATCCTTCCTGTTCATTACTTGTTTTGTCATTAAGTTCACTCACTTGCAATGGCTCATTCAGCCATTTTTGAAAATTGTCATGGTACAAGTACAGTTTGAAAATAATAAAAATGAAGCCCTTATATAAAGCTTTTCAGTGATAGAACTGAAAGCATTTTTTAAGAAGTTAGTATCTTTACTCACCTTGTACAGATGGGTAGATGTTTTGTAGCAGCTCATCCAACAAGCTAGTAATACAGCTGAGAATGTGCGTCTCCACACATCTTCACTCACTGCCCTACTTATGAGGACATCTGTGGGCCCTGCTGTGTATCTGGTCACATTTTATCTCTGATGGGTGATGATTCTGTATCAAACTAACACTGATAAGGAACAAGTGGTAAAAGAGTAAGTTGAAGATACTTGCCTTCCCTCTTGTTACTCTGCTTTTAAGCTGTGGATCTGGACGAGATTCAGTCAAATCTCCAGTATAACCAGAAGCAAGCAGAAGATGAGATTAATTCGTGATTAGCGTCTGTAGTCTTTCCAGGTGCAGAGCAATGGTGCAGCAGTATCATGCCTTTGCCACGTGTGGAAACTGAGTGCTTTCCATGTTGCTATGTCTGCAAGGAACTATATTGCAGAGCAATTCTGCTGGTGAAGGTTTTTCTTCCACATCGCCTTCACTACAAGTATTGGTACAGTCTTCAACCTTTTTCTCTTAGAAATCCCACTAAAAAGTTTTTTAGAAATGCATACATCGTGCTCAACGTGCTGATTTTTCCTGCCTTTATAGTTTGTTTGCTTTTGGAAGAACCTGGATTTAATTTTTAAACTTGAGTGTTGGTAAAATTTCTTGCCTTCATTCTTGTGTGAACAAGCTGGGATTCTAAAGCCTATCCATCCTCTTCTTCAAAGACACCTAGACATGCATCCATCAAAATTTCCATGAGTGCTAAATTTTACTCCAGAATGCTGTAACTAATTGAATTTAGGCAGCTAGGTACAGAAATATACTAGCTGTAGCTGCTAGCTACTTAGATTTCTGTTTCACTTCAGATGTGAATTGGGGCAGGGTTCAGCTATATCTAACATGTTTTCATCAGTTCATCAGAAAATTCAGTTGTCATGGTAGAGCCATTCCCATCCAACTTTTATATAATAGCTAAGTGGTTAGAGCAGCTCCCTCTGTTCACTTACAGCTTCAGCTCTTCTCATTTCGTCTCAGAGATGTGTGCCCTTTGCTTCAGGTTGTAAAATGATCTGAGTGCTAACACTTTCCACTGTGCTCTTTGAAAATTGGCTTATGTGCATTTAGGAATCCAGAAATTCTCAAGTCTAAAGAAGAGTGAGTAAAAGGATGTCTGATCCTGCACTGTAATTGGTAAGATATTCATGCAGGAGTGGAAGATGCTTTTCTTCAATTTGATATCCAAAATTCCTTCAGTTTTGTTTAGTGTTGTAAAGAAAAGCAGTGCTGATTACTCAAAGCAGATTACTTTGTTTTTAACCTTACTTGTCATTTTTTTTCCATCTAACTGTGGAAGAATTAGCCAGACTCAAATTTCTCCAGCTCTGTGATGTACACATCACAGTGTGGTCAAATTCACTGTGATCATTCTGTGCAAAAATAACAAAAAGCTTTTTACCTTATTGTCTTATGTTTAGCTGGAACCAGAAGCCTGCCTTCTGTAGGCAGAATATAGTGATGAATGACAGCAAATACAGCTGCTATGTGTTTAATTCTAATGACATAAACAGGAGATCTCATGTACAATTTATACAAATGCATTGCTAGGGGAAAATGAGGGTAGGAGAGCTAATAAGAGTAGGTATAATAATAAGATAACTTCACATAACAATAAATAAAGTGAAAAGGAATCCTGAAAAATACATCCACTCTTGCCTGAATAGGAAAATCTAACACAATTGAAAAAGGGAAGAGAAAACAGTGCCTGGATTATTAAAATTATCACCAACCAATTTGCTTCAATTAAAGACTTGAAGAGGCTCCTAATGCTTTGATTAAGAAAAAATTAGAAAGTTTCTTATTCATCTCGGCAGGCATCTTTGCAAAATGGAAGGTCCCTTGTGCTCCTCTGAAGCCATTTATGCATATATGAGCATGGATTCTCAGAACTATCTATAATGCATATAGTGCTTTCTGCTCTCACTGGCTTTTTTCCCACTCTCTTTACGTCATTTGCCATTTGTGAGAGTTGCCAGGGTAATGACCAATCATCCCTGGAGAGATGCCTGCTAGTAAGGACAACATAGGCTTTCTCTTTTCTGGTATTCTGCAGTATGTATTTGAGAGCTATTCTAGCGTCAGGATTGCAGAACTTTCATTTAGTTAGTAAGGAGTGAAAGTTTACAGAGCATGGAATAACAGCTTACAGCCATTAAGGTAAGTGAAGATTTTTCTTCTGTTTTCTGTTTTATTAACATCTCTGTCTGAATGCATTCAAAACACAGAGCATCATTACAGATTTATTTTATTTGCTATATGTGTACCTGACCTTGAAATTAGTGATAGCAGAGGGTTTTTGCCTAATTTGAACAGGGAAACCTTAGCAGCCCTGAGTACACAACAGGTCAGGATTGTATTCTCTCTTTAATTATGAATCCCAGAGCCTTCCCCACCTCTTCATTCACCAAACACGTCCAGTCATCCCAAAAATATTTTCAGAAGATTCGATTAAAACAAGCAAACAAAACCAATGTGTAGTAATGCAGATTACACAGCACTAACTCTGGCTGCCTCTAAGGTAACTGGGAATTTCTGAACAGTCTTCATTGCACTGAATAGATGTGTGTGTATATATGTATATATTTACGTATAGGTATACAACAGGACAACAGGAAAACTGAAAATCCACAGTTGAGCCCTATCCTGGAAGATGTTGAGGATGTTCAACTCTTGTTTTTAAATTTTGTTTATTAAATAGACACTTGCAGACTTAGAGGCTAATTCTTTGCTCACCTGTGGGCCGTAATAGTGCCTCCAGTGCAGATTTTTTTTCCAGACTTCATGCCACCAGTGGAACATGGTGATAAATGCTTCACAGACTGGGTTTAAATTTTGCTATTTTGAATGTAACGGCACATTAAAAATAATAATAATAATAATAATAATAATAAAGTTCCCAATGACCTCAGAAGCTTCTATGAAGTATTTGTGTAATCTGGGTTGTGACACACGTGACTCGAGGAGTTGGTTTGGGGTGATTGTTTTTGTTTAGTTTTAAATGAACTACATTGAAATTATCTTGAGTCAAACACATGTACGTTGGTGCAGACACCTCTTTGCATGCTGGCTTCTGGGGAGAAAGGGACAACTGAAGAGGCTGTTGTATTGTTTTGCTGTAGAATTGCTAAAGTATCAAAATTCAAAATAGTGACTCTCAGCAAAATCTCTTTTGCTGCTTAATGTTTAATACCTGCACATAGCTTCCATGTGCTGTACGTCCTTGCAATCTTAGTGTCACGATGGGCACAGCATGTGTCTTTAAGAGAAGAAAGCACATATATTTATTTAGCTCTGTTTCTTGCTTATTCCAAATACATACGGAGTATGAGCTTGACTCATATGGTCCCCCAGTGGAAATGCACATTTAGGGCATTTCATTTAGCGTGTAAGTTCCAAATGGTGAATTTTAGACGTTACTAAGCATTCAGATGTGTTTATGATAGCTTATCATTATCAAAACAACTGGAGCACGACAGTGAGTCTGGATGTGTGTATATGAGGGAGAAGAAAATTGAGAGTAACAATTTTAGTCTGAGATGAAAATGATCTTTTCATCAGGCTTTAAAGAAAATATGTTGATTCAGAAAGTAGACCTGTTTCCTCTTTCTAAAAATTGTTACTGGTTGTTTGACATCTCTTCTCTGGATATCACTTAAGCAGTTTAAGATGCAAAATAAATGGTTACATGATGGAAGAAAAAAAATCAGTAAGTTGAAAGACAGTGTAACATTATCTATGTCTCTATAGATATGAGTCCACCATTTTTTAGTAATCTGGGAAACAAAACCACAAAAATCTGTTTTTTTTTTATTATTCTAGGTTGTATGATATGACAGAAAAGTAACATCATTACAATAGTAAAGAGGTTTTCAGAAGAGAGGTTCAGAGGTAAACCTCTCTGGGGAAGATGGTGGGCAGCAAGCCTCAGTCTTTTCCTGTTCACCTTTTTCTTGACTATCTGCTTCCCTGTCTCTTTCTCTCTAACTTGAAAATGCTCTGTGACTGTATTACACAGAGAACAGCACTTACTTTCAGACAGTGGGATAGAAAGAAGGTCAAAGGAGAAAGGAATAACATCTGTGACGTGAGTTATTAACAGTGTAGTGTCTTTCAGCAATTGGGGCAGGGTGTTTGTGGCTCTGAGGGGCTGAGTGATGCGTGAGACAGTTCTGCAGCAACAAGTCTGAGAAAGCATGAGACAAACAGGCTGGGAGGCATGAAGGGGAGCCATAAGGATGGGTGGAACTAAGTGACTTTGGCTGTGCTTGGGCTGGGAGTGCAGTAAGCTACGCAAGTGGCAGGCGCTCCAGGTAGCAGGCGAGGAAAAGACAGAGTCCCTGGAGCACCTTGATAAAGCTGGTGTGCAGGGTTTGGGGTGGAAAGGTGGAGACAAGAAGCTGGACAGAGTCAGACGTTAAAGCTTGGGATACAGGATTTACCCACCATAAGTTCTATTGAGTGGTTTGACCCTTTTAATGCCATGTCTGTGGCTGGCAACTTTGCAGTGGTGAATATTTGTTTATTTGTCTTCTACATTTGAATAGTGACAAAAGAGGAGGAAAAGCTAACAGCACAAATGGATCCACTGTTGAAAAGTCAGGCTTCATACCAAGGTGGAAAAAATATGGTAAATATGGCTAGAAAATGAGTAGATGCTTATGAATGGGAAGACAAGTCAGGATGGCAAAAGAAAAGCAGTGCTTATCTTAAAGGACTGAGACATGCTGGATAACTGCAGGAATATCTGAAAACATCCATCAGCTGAATTCCTCATCTAGTGAGAAACAGAAGGCAGAAAACGGAGGAAGGTGAATATGAGCTGACAAGTTTCCAAGCATAATGTGCAATAACACAAGTCATTATCCCTAATACACTAACACTGCACTGGACAGCTCAGCCTAAACTGTAGCCTTTGCTGTTGGAGGTTAATTATCCTGGTAGATTCTTTTATCTGATAGGCATCATCTATAAATGATGTCATTACTTTTTTTTTTTTTTCTTTTGATGACCAGTCTCGCTTTATAAGAAATAGTGTGAGGTTTAATTTGTGACTGTAGTCAGTAATGAGGCCATCTGATGAAACGTTTACTAATTCATTTTTATCTAGTCAGAGTCCTATGGTTCTGTGTTTTGTTGCTGTTGTTTGGAATCCAAGCTGTTGTTGCATGACCTGGCCCTGACTGTCCACTGCTATGAGTAAGCATAGCTCTGTTACTTCTGGGACCTGGTGACATAACTCCAAAATTCTGATGTGAAATGTGTGTATTCAGGGTATTAGGGAAATAACTTAATTGCCTGGACTTAAAATGGCACAAGAAGGCACAGGAATAGTTGCAGTAGAAACATCTCATTTCTAAATTGTCACTTAGTGGCATTTTTGAAAAAGAGTGGTGAAAATGTGCTTTATCACCCAGCACTGCAATACAGAAACGTGTTCTTACACAGACAATAAAGAAACACAGCAGGGGGGTTATGATGTTTGACTGGGAGTATGCATGGTCAGGAAATCTTTAAATTTAGTATGTGCTCCAGTGCATTTCAACATCTCTTTTAAATTGTATCTTACAGTTCACATTGAACAAGTAGTTGGAGAGAAAGTGTCTTGTGGTTTAAAACAGAAGTGGTTGTCAGATAATGGGCTCTGTAAAGGGTTTTACTAAAAGCCTTCAATTCATACTTCTATTTTCAAATGATTTAGCTAAAGTTTCACTGCAAATCTGTAGGCTTTAATGTTCAGAAACACAGAGGCTTTTGAACATAGGATCACTTATCCCAGAAGTGTGACATGTTTACTGTGCGATGTTGGACAAGTCCATCAAAGGGTTTAGAACTTGCTTCTTCCGATGTGTGAGCTGGGAGTAAGTAGTGTTTGCCTCCTAAGTCAGTGGATGCGATCTGTTATTCTTTGTGTAGCGTTTTGAGTAGTCATGGTGTTCAGGGCCTCAGATATGCAAAGTATTACAACACGCAGCCCTCAGAGATCCCCCAGTTCATCTTGTTTTTCCATTGTAGTTACAAGGTCAAGTTGAAATAATCCCTATGATTGTAAGAGCTTGCATGAAAAACTTTCCTGGAGAGCAACATCTGTTATCTGGTGATAACAGCGACTCAAAGGAGCTCTCTGGGAAGAGGATATGGTCTGTCTCACATGAGCAAGATGACTCAATGGTTCACATTTGGAAAAAAAAAGCTTTCTGCAGGCCTCACATACATGGTGCTGGAGGCTCGTTACAGATCCTATTACATGCTCCGGTGAAGCTCCCTGGTGCAGCATGGGATCCTGGCAGCCATGGTCCAGGCTTCCCCAGGAGCAGCAGTGACCCCAAACGAAGGGCAGTGCCAGCACTGCAGGATGGCTCTCGCCCCTCCGATTCCTCTGTGCCTTCACGTGGCTTTCATTTCACATACCCGCTGCTAAAGCTGAGTGTGGGATGCAGCAGCTGTGGGCTCTGACAATTACTGAAGTCCCAGACGCCTTGGATGTCGTGACGCAGCTTTCCCTTGTAGCCACCCTGTACCGGGACAGGATGCTGCCACACCTGTGGGGGTGCATTCAGCAGTGTTTAGCAGCTCAGGCCTTGGGCTGATGTGGTCAGAGAGATAACACTACTGTGCTCTGCTATGGATATGTAGATCTCTCAAGGATTTAATTATATTTCCCAATTTATCTAAAGTCTGAGTCAAATTCAGTCCCACTATTGCATGGTTGGCTTTGCTGTGTCAGGCTTACAGGCCAAAGTGGCCTTAGAGCTTCATCCTGCCTTAACATGCTGCTGAGCGATGGCTGCAACTGAGCAGCTGGAGCAAAGTGGGTGCCCCAGTCCTGCCTGCTTCACAGCACCCTGCATCTTGCAGATGCTGCCTTATAGAAATAGAGCTGCTCACAGGTGCTGTGCAGTGACATTGTGTGAAATGCTGTAGACCTGAGGTACCGTACAGCTTAGCTGAGTGCAATTCCTATTGACTTCAGTGAGTGTTTTATTCAATTAGGGACTGCAGAGTTTAGATCATTGCCTTTGGCTTACATCATTGCAAATATTATTGATGGTTATAAAGCTTTCAGGGCTCTTTCAGGCTTTTAGTCCGCAAATTGACTGCAATGTGAAAGTCTTGCTTGGGGGTAAGAGGAGTACTTATACCCATCTCGTCTTTCATTTACTTATTCCTGACTCTTTCTGTGCTATTCCTTTGGGAGTGCTCATATAAAATATGCAATTTGACAGAGAGGGGGAAAGGAAGGTTGTCTCAATATAGCCAGATTCAAATTTCACTTTTGCACATTAGATGTATGCCTTTCTTACTATTTTTTTTTTTGCCTGAATTGTAGAAGTGAATCTGATTAATTTTAATTCTCATAGAAGGATGAAATTCAGGCACAGTAAATTTAGAATGAATATTGAAGAAAATTAAGTTTCCCGGGGGCAGGGATGAATACAGTGCTTGAAACTTAAAAATTAGGCTGCATAGAGCAGTAGGAATCGTAACACAAAGAACTAACCTGCGTTGGCAAGAGAAGGGACTGGATGGTTTAAGATATTTTTTACCTTTCTAATCTGCATGCAATACACTACTACTGCAAATGGTATTCCTCAAGCCAGTGCCTGAATGTGAGTAGCACAAGCAGGCTTTGAGTCACCTAATGCTGACCGCTCAGCCTCTGTTCACAATAGGAATATGGATAGGATAGAAGTCCTTATGCTGGCTCTGTGTAAGCCACTGAGAGAAATAGGATACAGTTCCTGCTCTTTTCCATTCATGCTTTTGGGAAAAGCAGTGAATGAACCTCTCCGTGTATAGAACATGTAATTGCACCTACTACTTGTAAAATCTAGAGTGGGCAATGAAATGTCTAGAAATAATGTTTATACTTAAGGAAATGAAAACCAAAGAGGTTAAAAGGGATGGGCACAAACACTTTCAGGAGGAATATTGTAGAAATCTGATTGCGTTTCAGGCAGTATATTCTTTCTGTAGATCTTCCCAAAAGCATCTGCAGGAAGAGCTGGGAGAAGTCTCATGCGTATTTTTAGGTCCAATTAGTAAAATTTGAGAAATGTATCTATGGGAAAATTGATATATGTACTGTCTAGAATAGTAACTTTTTATTTAATTGTGTCTTAGGTGAAGTCAAATTGAACTAAAATAGAAAAGTAGCCTCCTTATAGGAGGCTTTTTTTTTTTTTTTTTGCAGCAGAGAGCACAATAAATGTTATCTGTCAGGGAAAGAAACAGGCTGTTTAAATTCAGGCAGCGTAGCATCTTCAGGCAGAAGGGCTATTTTTAACTTCAGATGTAGCTTAATTTAGAAACTGAGCAGTTGAAGTCCCTTTTTTTTTTTTTCCCACTCCTCCAACTGGAGATTTTTTATAATGATTGTAGATATCCTTGTGTGAAGATACTGAATAGAATAAAAAATCCTCAGCTTCAAGGTCATGAAAATGCACAGCTACACAAAGCAGCTTTATGGCAATATTGCCACACGTGCACACACAGATTTGATTAGACTGATGCACTGCTTTGCGAGCATAAGGACCGCTTGGGCGCTTTGCCGGGAGCTTGCACATAATTTTTATATTCCTTCACACAAGATCTTACCTAGGTCTGTGTTTGATGTGGGAAGTGCTGTCATTGCAGAGAGCCATACACAACACATGGTAAAGAGAGAGTAAATTTCAGTGGTTTCTAGGGGAGAAATATTTATGAGAAAAGCTAGCACTGCTTCCCTGCATTGATTTTTCTGAACCATCTTCTATTTGGCTTTGTTTGTAAGTTAATCACAAGAACTGAGAGGCTCATCTAGTTAAAGAAGATATTCAGAATTTAGAATTGCAGACTTGACTCTATTAACTGATTACAGGCTTTTTAATGTATTCACTTTCAGAATATGAAAAAAATCCTCTCACAAATGGAAGTACTTCCAAGATGGCTTGTTGCAAACAGTCTTCCTGCATAATTGCATACTCTATGTCACTCAACAGTCATCTATTGAATTTCAATAGTATTTCAGCATAGAACTTGATTCTTGCTGAATTTTACAGTTTACCTCTTCAAGCTCAGCCAAAAGTGATTCTGAAAGCTATTCTGGTTGCGTAACAATAAAAAAAAGCAAAGAGAGACATGTGCCATTGTGACATGAATAATTGGGTTATTAATAAGCTGAATGTGACATGGAAAAGTTGGCTCCGTTTCAGAGCATAGTGACACCTTCACCATTAACTCCTAAATGCCCACAAACGCACACAACTTCCTGAAGTCCCTGAAATTTTGCTTAAATGTATGAGCAATTGTTCACATACAGAATAAGTAACATTTTTTGTAGCTACCTAAAATCCTGCAATTATAAGTGAAAGCTTCTGCTGCCATTTATTCTTTAGCTTATGACAGCTAAAATTAGAGGGTTTCATTCCATTGTTTTTATACCCAGGGTAGCATGATGTAATGCAGTAAGAACATCATAAAACAAGGTAAAATGTAGAGTTACAACCATTAGTGTTCAGTGGAGTTTCAAAAGAAATGCCCTCTAAAGATGGCCTATTCCGTAAGTGCCTGCAATGTTTAAGGATTCTTTCATCTTCCATCAAAGTATTTGTTTTTGAGGAATGCTCTGCTCCCTGGCCACTTGTATGGGGAGGGAATATGGGCGTAAGCATTGTTAAAGCCGTTAGACTTTGCTGAGGAGGTTCCCTAATTCTCTACTGGCCAAACAAATCTGAATTAATGCTAAATTTAGTCTCTGGGAGGTATTTCAATAGAAATTCAGACTATGACGCACAGTTTGGATGGGGGGTTTGAATTCAGAGTCTTTCCTTAAAAGGATTTTCTTCATAATAAAGCAGATAAATTGCAGCAATATTTGCTGAAATGATTTAACTTTATAGAGAGAATGTGTTCTCACATCAAAGGCTTGATCTGAAGCTTGCAGCAAAAGAAACATTCAAAACATATTATACTTTCTTGTTTTGGGTATCTTGGTATGTTGTCAGGAGACAGGATTCAGTTTGTCTGTTAAAAGAGGTTTAGAAAAGGGCTAAAAACCATCCAAAAAGAGCAGTGGAGTTATCAAGAAAAAGCTGAAATATTACGGAATTGAGGGTAAGTTTCTTGCAGGAACACGGGATATAGTTTATATTATGTTCTGAGTGGCTTTATAAAAGCTTGAAATGATGAATGTCCATTTGTATCTGCTTTGTTTTCATTCAGTTTGTGGCGAAGAGGAAAGCAATTGTTTTGAGAGCAAATGGGAGTTCTATCTTCAGCCATTCTTGCTCTTAAGTAGCAAAATGCACCTATGAAGAATGGTGGTGACTTAGGTAAGGCTAGACTCTGAAACTTTAGCTTGAAGTAGAGCTAGGGGTTCTAAGAGAGCAGCATTAAAATACTTTGAATTGTTCTTAGGAGATTTCTGCCATTACGGCCAAACTCTTCTGATGAGATTATAATTATAGACACAAGTGAGACTGAACTAGATAACTGACTTTGTGTGGTTATGTATCCAGCCTAATGATAGTAATTAGTTCTTAGTCCTTTTCATCCACAGAGCCCAGCATTTTATAATGAAGGTCAATATCATAGCCTTGTTCTACAGAAATGAAAGCACAGAAAAGTGAAGTGAGTACCTGAGATCTGTGAGTAGACTGCTAACAGACCTAGGAACAGATCCAATTCTTGTAACCCACATCTGGTCTTGCATTCTCCCATCTATCACACCACAGCACTATTTATATTTTCATCTGGGCATCTGAAAGCAGCTTCATCGTGGCTTGGACTTTAATTTCCAGTAGTGTTTCAGATGGTGGTGACATAATCCAGAAAGGAAGTTAACTTCAAAAATAAAACAAAACAAAAATGAATAGACAAGCAAAGAAAGCCACGATACCTGATTTTGGATTTTCCTACTTTGTGATTTCCTGCAAAATTTCTGCCTAAACATCCAGATAGATTTGTGTCCCAGAAGGATGAGGTAGCAGAGCAGCCATTCAGGTACTACCCTGTGAAGAAGGACAGAGCCTCATACACAGGAGGATGGCTGGATAGAATATCCCAGGGTCCCCTAGGGCCTGCTTGGTACCGATGCAAATTCTTCACTACCTCTCCAGAGGGACTGAGACATGCATGTTCTTAAATATTGTGTACTCTGTTGTATGTTGTGTGCCTTTGCCCTGCTACAAATCCTTAGCATGACAGACTCCATGCTACCCTCCTGTAACGTGACTTCTGTGGAGCTGGGAATGTTTTTTTTTGCAGCCATTTACATCTCCATGACTTCCCCATGAGTTTGACGTGTGTCCCATGACACAGCAAGCCCGGTTTCCTTCTGGTGTCGTCTCTTCACCTCTGGGTTGCTACCAGCTGGTGTGGCTGGGTTGTTTTACCAGACTTTGCAGTGGTCCGTAATACAACTGCAGGCTGGATCCAGACCCACTGTGTGCAGCAGCCTCTGCCCTACATCTGGTCCCAAACCAGGGATTACTGTCATGGTCTCCACTCTTTGCTGCCCACCTGTACAGTCTTTGTTTTCACTGGCAGGGAATCACGTGCTTAATGTAGCAGCTGTTCCCTAAGAATTGTATTACTATTTTCATGCTTCAAAAAGTTTAAGCATAAAATTCCATGTTCCTTGTTGTTGCAGAGCTTTGTCACTCGGTATCAGTGTTCCCCAAGCTCACAAATCACAGGATGACATGCAGTAGATGGCTTTTTATTAATCAGTATGCTGTCTTCTCAGAAATGGAAATTGATTTTATTGAAGTGTGACCAATTACAAGAAGTAAATGAATTGATATTAAGGTGAAATGCAGGAGACTGTAACAGTCATACTGTGTATTTGAAATATAAAAATGCCATTCCTGTGTAGAGATTTTCACACATCAGTGTGTAAGCAGTTCACAAATATGTAGGCATCATTATTCCATGTTACATAGGTAGGGACAGCTTTCACCTTGGTGGAGACAGTCATAGATGAGGTACTAAAACCAGTCAGATTTAAGAGCTCATGCTCGCTACAGGGGATGAAGGACTGAGCTGCTGCTGGGCCATGCAAACAACCAGAAGTATCAGAGCAGGAAAGAGTGTGGTTGAACCAGTTAATGCACTAATAAAATCTGCTGCTTCTAGCTTCAGCAAAATTTGAGAGTGTAATAGAAATAAAGTGTAGAAACACAGGCAAGGAGCTGTGTAAGGCAGCTCCTATTGCCTAACCTTGCATGGCTAAATTAGGTGCCCTGTAGAGGAAAACAATTTTCCTGGGCTATTGAGAGACTAAATGGAGAGAAAGTTCTTCCAGAAAGTAATTCTGAATCCACGGGTATGACTTCACCTCCAGAGGAGCCCAGCACTTCTGACTGACTGGTAAACCAGCTGCCTGCCATAGGCACCTGAGACAGGTGTGAAACTTGGGTGGTGGTAAAAACCCAGGCCCTGTTGGGTCACTGCAAAGACAACTTTGTACCTAGGACCACAAAGCAAGTATTGGCAGTGTTCATTCCTTGTATGCCATCACCTTGGGAAGACCTCACATGTGGGGGCTGAATAGTTTGTCTGAAAGAGAAGTGAGTCTCTGGAGGAGAGTCCCTTAGACCTGTGCACTGCAGATGTGACAGTCTGAAGGCAGACAGACTCAAGGACTGTTGTTTCTGTGTTCTCTCCTACAAATGGAAACTTACTTCTGTAATCAGGATGGGCTTTTGTAAAAGTTCCCGACAGAATCATAAATTGTGCTGTTTAATTCAACAAGATCTATGTAAAAAAAGTAGAGAAGAGTGCATAACGCAATAGTTTTTGTGACATATCTGATTTAGTAAGGAAGCAGTATTTTCTTGAAAGGAATGCAAGTAAAATTTTGATCTGCATTCAAAGAGGATTAAAATTTTTTAACTATGGTTAGAAAAATGTTTCTTCAAGTGTTGTTACCAAAAATTTTGCATCCAAGGCCTAGCTTCCAAAGCTCTCCTGCATTCTCTGTCCCTTGTGTCTGACTTGCAGCGCTATTAACACTTTTCATGTTTCTCTGTTGCACTTGTCTTGTTTAATACCAGACACGAAGGCATGCTGGTGACAGCTCTGTACCAACAGATCTTTACAGACAGATGCTACGGTTTGATCCTGATACTCACTGTGTGTTTTACTCACTGCTGCTACCAGGACTATAAAATACAAGCATCGCCTTTCTTTCCTGTATATATTTCCACAAATAATCTTGTTCTAGTTTAACGCAGTATTTATAGGAAATGATTTCTAACCTAAATGAGGCAGGGAGACAATAGCATTAGCATGTTTCTGGTGCAAAATAAGGATTTTCTTCCTTTTGGCTGACATTCCTCACTGATTTTTGCATGAGCATTCACCATACCTAAATGAAGTGTCATCTTAAAAGAAACTTCCTCCTCCTATTAAGTGGCCCTTTATATAGAAAAGATAAAATTCAGCTGATGATATCGTCAGGAAGTATGAGCAATATTCAAAATCAAGTTGGCATTTTAAATACTGTTGCAGAAGAAGAAACAACAGTTTGTCTTGGAAATGACGTTGCGAATTTCAGGTCAGTCCTGTGACAGAATGAAAGGCGAACTTGTCAGTGAGAGTTTCTACCACCATATGATGGGTGCTAGGTTTAGGATCTTTGGAAGGGAATCTGAAGAAAACATGTGCTGGATGCCAAAAACCATTTGTGTTTCGTTCTGGTGTGAACAGATCCTTTTTCATTGGCAGGTTTGGTTGCAAGGTCGGTTGACTAACCAGGACATCTCTGGTCTTACAGTACTCCGTAATACAGAGGAAAGAGAAATAATTTCATTTAAAATAAAGAGAGAAAGTCTGAGCAGAGATGCCGTCCACTGGAAAATTAGGAAATGAAATCCCTTGTACTTAGCATGGAATAGCAAAATCGTAGTGTATATATTCTCCCAACACTGAGGAATTAGGAACTGAGAAATGCAACATGCTTATGCAGAAGGGTAATTCAGTCTTGGAGATGACAAAAGAAGGAAGCCAGGTTTTTATTTAGGAAACCTGAATATTATCTTCTAACATATGTAAATAAGGGAAAATACGTGTTCAAAATTGGACTGAAAGGGAATCTCAAGGGCAAGATCCCAAGGCCAGCTAAAGAAGTGTATAAAGTGTATAAACCGTATAAAAAAACATATGTAAAGCAAGACTTCTTCAGCGAACCACTCAAACATTTGTAAAAAGTGAGCAAAGTGGTAGCAAAGACAGCTAAATGGAAATATATTTTAAAATTCAATTAAGAAGAGTTTGACTTCTAAATATAACTAACTTTCCCAAATCATTCCTGTGGTTGAGAAATGTCATAAATTCAATGGAAAAATACACTGATGCTGTTCATGGGTGCATGCTTTGTTCTGAGGAAATTTCTGTCTCCCTGATGGTTGCTCATAAGCAATGAATTAACCCAAGCCCTTAAAATGCATGCAGCCTGTCTATGTTGGTGCTAAATTCTTCTAACGAAAATGAAAACGCATGCACATATCACATGTAAATCTGATTGCACCATGGTTAAACTTTAAAATTCTTTTAAGTGTTTTCCTGACGTACTTTCTGACAGTGTGAATAACCAAGCACAGTTACAAACATGTTCTTCTCCAGGCAAACCCCTCGGTGAGCAGCGTGCTGCCATGTCCCTGGGCCCGCTGCTGTCACCCCGTTATTTCTGGCACAGCCACCCCTGTGCTCATCTGATGTGGGTGCTCCTGCACCACAGCTTGCAGCAAGCTGCTGGGCTGCGTTTACACAGGCCCTTTAGATGTCCCTCTTTAATGTCAGCTCAGCTTTGGGGAGTATTTGGTATTTTTCATGTGACCGATAAGAGGCGGTTTCCTGATGTAGCTATGGGCAAGGGAAGCACAGCATGATTCCCCGGGAGATGTCAGCTTTGATGGCTGAAAGGGACCTTTTCATCTGGGGCTTGAAGAAACCGTGCACCCAACATGCCAAGGGATTCAAAACATCCCTGGTTAGATTTTTGCCTCAAATTACTGCCTGATGGTCAAAAATGGACAAAATCTAAGGGAAATTCTAAGTGCTTAGTTGACAATGGATGAAAAAATATCTTCATGAGTGCATTGGTAGGTGGAAGGGTTGATGGGATTAGACAAAGGCATGTAATTATGGCAGAAAAGATGATGCAGTCCTGGAAGGTGAGAGCTTCTTAACAGAGAGAAGGAAGGGTTCGCACCATCTTAGAAGCAGTGCTAGCTCCTTTTGGATCTGTCTACAGTTGTGTTTGGCTACATTCAGATGAAATGTGAGAGGTGCAAAGAAGAGCCAGTAGGATGAGCAGGGGAATGAAGCTCCATCTCGTGAAGGGAAATGAGAAATGCCTCAGATGCCCAACCAAATGGAGGCTGCTAGGGAGAAGGATTGTTAAATACAATGAGAGCAAATATTGATGGGTGGATGGGTTTGGCTTCCACGCCCACTGAGGCCTTAGTCTCTCTGCTGAGATCGCTAACATCTGCCCACTGCTGCCTGTTGGTGTTACTGCTGTGAAGTCCAGAAGACCACAGAGCTTTTGCATGTGGCGCTGACAAGAGGATTGCCAGTAAAGCCATGTTTGTGCTAGAGCTGTGAAAAGTATTCGGCAGCCTTAAAAAATTCATGCCATTTAAAAAATCTTGGCTGCAGATTACTTAAAAAAAAAAAAAAAAAAAAAAAAAAAAAAAAAAAAAAAAAAAAAAAAAAAGAAAAAAAGGAACTACCCTTCATTTGGGATCTTGCTGGAATTCCTCTGTTTGGCCTTTTGAACTCAGCCGAGGCAGCGTGGCCGCCCCTCTTGCCCGAGGAGCCAGCTCTCTGCGGTGCAGCTGTGCCTGCTCTGACTTCAGAGCTCCGTTAGCTGGAAGAGTGGTGACATCATGCTCCCCAGGGTGTCAGCTATTAGCTGCTAAAAATAGCTACAGGCACACACGGAACAGAAAAACCAAATGTCTGTTTAAACCAGTAGTGAATGGGAAGGTACAGAGAGAGCTCAGCTGAGGGGCTTTTTGCTTCAATGCAAGGGCAGCGGCGTTGCACTGCAGCCCTGGCAACTGCTGCGGGTGATGCTCCAGGACTGTGAGCTGGGGAAGCCCACAGGGACAAGTTCATCCCCGGTGTAATTCCAGCACTGTAATGGTAAGTGAGCTTTTGTGTTTATTTCCCACTGGCTGGGTTATCTGATCTGAGCAGTCTGTGTTTTGCAGTTCTTAATGAAAGTGTGGCTCTGGGATTCACAGCGCTACAGTGATGTCAGTGTTACTGCCAATACATTCACTGCTCTATGCAAAAATAAAACACAAAGTGATATTAATACTGTAAAATGAAGTGTTCAGAGGTTAAAAAATAACATACAATACAAACTATATGCAGGCATAATGGTGCATCCAGATTTCAGGTTCAAGTAATCTCCTGCTTGTGTGTTTTGGGGCTCTTCAGTGCAAGGTTTTCGAGACTACTTGCAACCTTTAGGCCTTGATTACAGACCTAGGAGCTAAGACAAGCTTGAAGACAGAGGCCACGTTTTCAGGCCCTGGCATAATTCTGGTTTTGTAAGGGAGACTCCTGCTTAATGTTTCTGTAGTACAAGCAATGTGTTTCAGATAAAATATAGCTCAAGCAGCTCCAGTTTAAAACTGATCTAATAGAGCATATATAAATACAGGAACAATATAATATGAAAGTGAAGATTAAAGTAGGACTGGGTGTCTCACAACCTTTGAAAACTGCATCCTGGAGTTTTGATACTAATTAGACCACAAACAGACCTGTCTGTCTAGGCTCGTCAGTGCTGTTTGAGTTTCTCTAGGCTGAGCTGCTCACTGCAGTCTTTCCTACACTTGTTACCTTAATGTCTAAGGGCAGGCAGGATCAGAAGCATGCAGGATGGGACTCTCCCAGCCAAACGCCAGAGATTCGTATTTCAGGCTACAAACCCATGGGCTTGTTTGGAGTCACCTACTTGTGATTTACAAACATCAGAATCCACCTGTGGCTAGCACTGTTCCCTTCATTGGGGAGAACAGCTTGCTTTCCATCCAGCTCTTGCACCCTGGCCCCCAAACTGTCTGGTCTCCTGCCCACAGCCAGGGCACAGGCTGAGAACGTGGGTCTGCTGCTCCTCCAGAACCTGACTCCTGTCTCTGCCAAACGCTGGCAGCAGCCTTCCCCAGAGCAAAGACGGAGCTTGATGGATGCCGTGCTGCAGGTTATCAGAGTGCATGCTAGTGAAGCAACAGATCCATTACAGTATTTATCCATTTTGCAAGATCCAGTTACGAGAACTTTGTGAAGTGTAGAATAGTTTGATTTTACCCTGTGCTCATCCTGTAAATGATGATGTCCGTGAAAGCTATTCCCATCCTATCATTATTTCCATGTGCTGATTCATCTGTGTTCAAGATTGTTTAGAGCCAGGACTTGATTCTGCCTTGTTTCTGACAATGTTTTTTATAAATCTGTTTGGTAGTTGTCATGGATAGAACTGAAGAACGCCTGTGTCCTTCACTTGCTCAGTGTGACATGTAAAGTAGAAGTTCCTTGCTATTACAGATCATACTGACGTATGAATTATTTTATGAAATTATATTGTCTCTGTTCCATAAGAATTAGACCGTGATTTTGATGGTCCCTTTTGTCCTTTAAAAATGAGAATTTATGACGTAAATGATGCTCCTCTGTCAGACACAGAATTTTTACAGTTATAGTCAATCTGTTTTTTGGTGGTAGAGTTTCTGGTTGTAAGTGTGATGTTTTGAATGCAAACAGACCTACAGTCAGTTTCTTCAGTTTGCAAACAGACAAAGAAAAAAAGATGGAAGAAATTCTATATTCAGTGTTGGTGGCAGGAAGGTCAAAATAAAATAATAAATTCTTACTGAAGAATTTTTCCTCTTTTTGTGAGTCAATTTTTTTAAATTTCTTTAAGATAAAGCTACTTAAAAGTACCTCAAAGAGTAGAATCCAAAAGAGATTGTTAATAAGGAATAGAAATGCAGTGAAGTTTTTACAACGTAAAATACATTTTTAGCAGGTGGTTGACTTCTTGCTTAGCAAGCTTTCCTGCCGCATTAAATTTTCCTTGCTGTATCCCCCAGAAGGCTGAACGCTGCTATCTCCTGCAGACAATGCAGCAACGCCCTTGTTTTGTACTAGCAAAAGATTTTTCCATTCACAAGCTATTTCAGTATTCCAGAGCATCTCGCTGCCCTAGCATGCATTTATCTGAATTTAAAATAATTTTATTCAAAAAAAGATTATTCTCTCTTGGTTTGGGGATGCTGTCAGGGATAAAGGCACATGCAGTAGCACAAACAACTGAGATCTTCGGGCAGACTTTTTGCCTGCTTCGGGCTTTCACTGAGGGCCTTGATGCTGATAATAATGACCATAGAATAAAATATCCTCTGCAAAATGTAATTTCCTTTTGGAATGCTGTCAAAGCAGTGCTGATGTGGCATACACTCACTGCACCATCTCATCGTGGGTGATGGCTCCGTATCTTGAGTGTTCTGTTCTCAAGATTAAACAAAGATGGGTACAAAATAGTCTCGGCAAGAGGCAGAACTACCTGGGCCTTGTATCTGACTTTAGCTGAGCATTCAGACCCTTGTGCTATCCTTTTGGTGTGCAAATAGACCTGCTATGTATGGAAAGTATCTCAGTTTCAACATGAGTTGCATAGAAAAGTGAACTGTGCAAATGGCTGGGAATGGATTTACCCGTGCTTTGTAGAAAACCTAAGGAGAGAGGACATAAATCACCATAAAAATTAGGGTAAAAGTCTTTGTAAAATGCCTGTGGAAGTACATCTTTATCAGGTTTACATACCCCAAGCTACACCACTCTGAAATGACGGACGACTTGACAGGCCGTGTGCCTGGAATGTGCTTAGATCCAACAGCAGGAAGCCGCGTTCAGATAGATTCAGACTGGAAATGAGGTGCATGTGTCTGTTATTGTGGCTCCTTAAGCACTGGCATAGCTACGCAACAGATCACAACAAACATGGGACATTTCCCATGCACAGTAAAGTGAGCTTTGTCTACACGAGACTTGCATGTAATCCAAATTAACCAACACTGACAAGCTGAAGGATCCGATGCAGAAACCGCTTAGGGAATAACGTTGACTCTTCAGCTGCAAAATGACAGACTGAAAAATTAGAATAGGGTCTGTGACTGAAAAATACATGAGCCTGCAGCAATTGCTCTGTCCTATTTGTGCACAGCAGACAGAGGACAAGAAAAGGTTTTTCTTCTGTTGCATAAGAAGATATTAATGACGCTGCCTAACCACAAATTTTCACATCATTAGACAGTGTCGAATCTTGGCTCGTCACTGAGACTGCTTGCCATAAAATTTCTGACTTCATAAGAACGTCCACATTAAAATGAAACCTGAAGACCGTCTAATGTGTAAGTTTGTGAGAGAATCCTCATCCACAGAAGCAGTGTTGTCAGCAGCACTGTTTGAATTAGAGCTGCAGATTGGATCTAGTCGTTCATGCTGATCTCAACTTTTATGTAGGACATAAACTGAATACATTACATTTCCTAACGCGCCAGGCCAGCGTTCTCTGACGCAGATACCAAAGCTGAAGTAAATAGGAGCTGGCAGTGTATTCCAGCCTGAGGTGTCAGACCGTTCGAAATTTCAGGTGCCTGAATGAAAATGCAGTATAGCTGTCCTAGCCAAAAGATGTCTCAGAAATACATCCAAAGGTATATATTAATCTGAGAACTCCCTCTGGAATCAGCAGTTACTTCTAGCACTGTGCCAACCCAGTGAAGGAGTCTTTTGATGTATTTCAAGAAACATGCAAGTTCAGTGTCCTGTAGCTGTGTCCGTAACCACCAGACTCTGAGAAAAAAACTTGAGAAGGCTTTTAAGGCTTTTTTTTTTTTTTTTTTCAATCGTTAACTTTGCACTCTTGTGCCTTCCTTCCTCTCTAAGCTTCCTTTTTGTGAAGATGAAACCTAGTGATGCTGTGTTTGCCTACAGGCGTCCTTTTTCCTGTGAACACAGAGAGCCCTGAAGAACAAATAAACTTTTTAAGTTGCTGATCCTGCACGTTTGCAAATTCATTGGGAGATTTGGCGCACACATAAGGACAGAAGGATCTGGCTCCTGGGGAATAAACGTCAAAGAACATGAAAAGAAAAGCTTTAGCAGGCACTGGGACTATAAGAACAAAGAGTGCTTCCAAACTGCAGTAGTGAAAACCGCTGGGAAATGTGGAATGGTCTGACAGAAGCAGTAAGAATGATGGTTCTGAGTCAGGCACTGAATCAGGAAAAAAAAAATAGTCGATCCGAGTGAATTAAAGCCACTTATATTCCTGGAAATGAATTATTTCCTTTTTATCAAAAAGGGAAAAAAAGACAAAGAGGTTAAGAATGTAATTATACATTGCAGAAAGAATTATATGGCAATTTCTTCCTCGCAGGCTTTCGGTCAGTGTACCAACCAAACTCTGCCATGCTGACTGGCTTTTTGTAGCGAGTCTCAGCGGCGCTCCTTGCGCTGCCTATTTACTTTTCAGCACTTCCTCTTGGAGGCTTTCTTTTACTTTATGCTCTCAGCAGGCTTTTAGAGGAAGCTCTGGGTATTATTTTGTGTCCAGAATAAACAGAAAGTGCAGCGGCATAAGCTCCTATGCATAAGCTCTCTCCTTCCCTCGTGAATTTACAAATATTGCAGAAAAACAAAATGATCACAGAAATAGTATTTTGAGACACAGTCATTCAAAACTGGTGCTGAGGACCTAGCTCTTTCCTTTGTCAATGAGTTCAAGTGTATCAGTGGCACAATTTACTCTTTATGTCATTAAGGCCTTCAGTGAATTACGAAGCCCATGAACCATCTCCCCCTTTCCTATCTCAGGCTGAGAATATTTTCATTGCATCCATCTCTGCTTAGATGCAGAGTGTCTGGAGACTGCTGCAGAGTATGCTTCCAACGCACGCTGACGTTTCGGCAGTCATATGTCACGAGGGAGCATCCTCCCATCAGTATGAACAATATGGCCCTGAAAGAAGGCGAACAATGATGGCATTGTGTGCTCCAGAAGACGGATGGAAGTTGGGGGAATACGTTTTTGTGCACTGTATTTCAGAGCCTGGCGCTTCAGTTGCACAACCCTGCTAAACTCGTTTCCTAGTGTTTACAAATGAAATTAAATCAAGGTTGTAAACTGGAAAATTGTATTCATATGCCTTGTGGATCGATGATGACAGACATATCGTGAAATGCTCAAAATAGATCAGCTGAAATTAGTCTATAAAGAGCCTAATTACCAATTTGACAACCAAGGTGTCAGCCAGTTAATTTGATTCTGACCTATGCACTTAGTAACAACGCCCTTTTTGTGGTTTTTGTTGATGGATGGAAGTTGGTTGGAAATAATTACATTAAGATCCAGTTATTCATAAAACTTTATCAGTTAATAATAAAAAGCCCTTTGCTTATGAATGCATTTAGGTTGCTGCACTGAACATTCGCATGCCCGGACTCCTGTCCTCCAGTCACGGAAGAGGGTCACCAATTCTTCATTGGCTGGAGGGCAGCAAAGGCCCAGGGCAATTTCCTACAGATTTTCTGGCTCTCCTGGTATGATTCCCTGATGTAGATGAGACACTGCTACATCACACAAACCACTGGGTTCAATTAACCAGAACCTAGTTAAGATTTCAGAAACAACTCCAGACGTTTTATGGGGTTGCAAGAAGCTTTATCCCCCATTATCTCAAATCAATAATTTATTTCTTGCTACTTCTCTTGAGAGAAGAGTTAAAAATTGTCCTGTTAGGGATGAGGGCTGCCCAACAGATAACTAGAAAAGGCAACCTAGAAGTAGCGAGGCCAGCTGGAGCCTGGCCAGCATGGCTGTGACCAGTGATCCCCTGAAACAGAACTGCAGCCCAGGTTGCTGCCCGCCGCTGCCGCAGACAGCGTGCCCCAGCAGGAGACACCTAGGGAAGGCAGTGACAGCCTGGCCTGGGACAAGCTGCTGAAGACAAAGAAAGGTGAATGGGAATGAAAGAAAAACAGGAAGGGGAACAGTGGGAGAATGAATTAGCCTTTATTTTGTGTGCTGGAGAGATCAAACCGTATTGCACTGTTCCAATGTTTTGAAGTACATTTTGTCTTAGGACCTGACTCTCCTTATGCCAATTTAAGTCATCAGTTTAATAGACAGTGATGCAAATAGAAGCATCAGCCACTTGCTTGTCTACTCGTACAAACATTTATGTTGGATGGTTGCTTTTTAGCACGATGGTGAGCCAACAATGCTAAAATACCATTTGTTTCGCTGCGGCAAGGGAACCAGCTATCACTGTAGCCGCGTCACCAAATCACATTACAGCCCTCGGTCTAATGACATTTGTATAGATCTCCAGCTCTCCACTATTTGTCACTAATCACAGTAGTCTGAAGATAATCATGCAGGGACATTATCCCATTTGATGTTCTTTCCCTCTGCCTTAGCTAATCATTTCTACGATGCACACACAAGCCAGCATAGTCTGACTTCTCCAATTGCTTTGTTTATTTTTCTTTCTTTTAGCAAGAATAATTGAGAGATCAATCAGGTTATTATGCCTGGGGTATTGCTCCACTCCCCAGTTTTCTGTTGCGATGAGGTCTAGCAGGAAACCTCAAAAAATCCAGAGAATGGCCAAATACCTTCTCGTACTTTCAGTCATACCCTGCCTGGGTAAAAGGGAGAGTTGAACAAGATCTAGCTTTAAAGGATTAAATATCTTTTAATTACTGTATGCCTTGTTCCAATGGACATAATGTTAGGGTTCATATTAGCATTGCTGTGTGCTCTTGTTTTCTCTCTAACAAAGCAAAAAAAAAAAAAGAAAAAAAAAGGTAAATACACTTCCTTGTTACAGATGATTAAATCTGCCATAAAGTTCATGAAGTGAATTGAATTGAATTGCTTAGGATTTTAATCAGTGTAACCGTTGGCACGATTTGACCAACTATCTTAAAGTCAATGTGTTTGTTTTTAACATTCAAATTGTTACATTGATAATTTAAACAATTGTAGGGAATACCCTGTTATATGGACCTTGAAAATGTGATTAAACATAGTAAATACAGCATTTGCTTGCTAAAATGGAAAGGCTAGAAGCTCACTTAGTGCTTCGTATGGTAATCATCGGGAAAGCAGCTCCTTTTTTAATGTAGCTGTCAGACTGACGGGTTGCAAAAGAAACAGATTTCCAGCTAGTCAGTAACTGGGAATCAGTAAAAGATCAAATGACCCAGTTTCATCAGACCGTCAAAGAGGGAGACTTGAATTCACGGAGTTCAAAACATTTTCTTCTGTTTGCTCACTTAGGCTGGTCCTAACCACAGGTTCATAATAAATTTGTAATTAACTCTTGAGCTATTACTCATTTCAGGATGGCACTGAACATCAAGTAGCTGTCACTTACCAGGCGGCAGAGACTTGAATTAAAACGCAACTGCCTTTTTTGAGAAAGGAAACCTGTTTTCAGCTTGCTGAGATGCCAGGGACTCCTTTGCAGAGGTGCCTCTGCCCTGCTGGCATTCAGCATGAGCAGGCAGAGTGGGCCAGGGAGAGAAGCAAGAAGCCCCAGAGGAACAAAACCTTTCAATTTTTGAGTTCTTATTCCCAAAGTCTTTGAGTCAGCAGCTCTGGGCCCTTCCCAGCTCTTGAAGGAATGCCAGTTCAGTGCAGCAAGCGAGCAAGGTGTTGTGTGGGGGCGGCTGCTTCTCTGTCATTTGTGAGAAGCTTTATTCTAAAAAATGCCTCTTTTTGCTGTCGTTGTTGCCAGTGTAACAGAGGTCTGAATGCTTCGGAGGAGCTGGTGATGGTTTAGGGAGGCTTCCTCGTCCATGGCCTCTTGCCCTGCCAAATCCATCCCAGATCATTAGTGACTAGCAGCTGTTAGCATGGTAACACAGCCTGATGGATGATGTGAACTGTGCCAGAGTCCCATTTCTAGCAAAAAAAGGTCACAGGTAGTGGTCCCTCACATGTACGCAGAGGGGACGGGGCGTGCCAGCGGGCCCGTTTGGGCACAGCAAGCTGAGCTGCAGCGAGCTTCCTCCGCTGCCGCACATCCTTCCTTCTCTGCAGAGAGAACAGAGCACCAGCCGCCGAGCTGCTGGGCTGCTGCTTCCACCAGCACCAAGGTGACACATGGGGAAAGCAGGCAGGCAAAATGAGCAGAAATAAGGGACGCCTTGGCTAAGGAGCACTGGTACCTTCTGGGAAAGGAGACACAGAAGAGCATGAGTGGTTTCCTTCGGAGCTTTGGACCAAAGCCCTGTGTATATGAGAAAAATCATTAACATGCAGTTAGCAGTCACACATTAAAATGGGAATTACTTCTTTATTGTAATCTCTAAATTTTATTTTATAATATTTTTACAGTTTCTTTTTTTTCATTTTGCTTATTTGAAGTCTCATACTGGCCATTTTCACTTTGCTTATATTTAATTGCACTCCTTTGTTTGCTCATTTGTTCTGCAGTCTGTAAAGCTCTCATGGCGGGCATGTTGCTCAGCAGCAAGGGCAGAGGGAAGCAGGTGGGCAGGCGACCTAACTCCTCATCTTGGCTCTGCCCCTGCTTCCTTGGCAAGCTGTCCCCCACTCCATGCCTTACTTTCACCCAGAAAGAGACTCATAGGTGAAGAACAGTCGACAGTATTCAACTAAATAACTGCATCGACCAGTGCTATTTACTGAAGGAAAACACAAACACAAACAAGTATTTTATTCCATGTGCTCCCTGAAGTGTGTACGAGTTAATTAAGCTCGGTAAGCCTCTTCTCCATTTTCCTTTCCTGAATTAGACCTAAACATTGAGTCATCACTGATGTACACATCCAAATCGCTGTAGACATCTCAGCCTTCGAGTCTGAAAAAGCCTGAAATGATCTCCATCCTTCATTTAACAGATGCGATATGCAAGCAGCGAATCCTGGTAACTCGTGAAGCAGGGTTATCCTACAGATCTGACCGAGCGCAGCAGAGAGCGTGCACTGCTTCCTCCCTACACTTCAGTGTTCTCTGAGTCCTCTACTTCCCCTGCCCTGATTTAATTTGGATAAAGTGTCCACCGACAGGGTACAGTACTTTGTTAAGGGCATAGTTCTATACTGTTATATTACTTACCCTTGTCTTTTAAAACTGTTGCAGACATCAATAGAAACGGTATCGTTTCTCTGTCTAGGCCACAGTGCCATATACATACAGATGTGTGTGTGAGACATCCGATAGCTTGCTGTTCTGCAGTCTGCGCTTAGCAGCTGTGTTCAGTGGGACAGCATTGGATTTGTGTGCAGCAGGGTTTGGCTGTGTCAGTGCATTCATTTATTGGTGGCATTGTGGGAACACATCCAATGATAAATGTTTCACCCGCTATTTTCTAAGATACTAGATAGCAGGGGAATACAAGAATCTTTCATTATAAATGTGAAAAGGAGTTCAGTTTGGTTATGATTGGGAACTAGCTTATATCTGTAAGAATTTCTAAAGCTCACTAATGAACACGATCATGCTTCTTCAGTTTGCTTCCTGTCTTCTTTCACAAAAGGGCCAATCTCTGAACAACCTGAACAAAATAATACTTTAATACTTCTTCCTTCTTAATTCCAAATACTTTTGCACTCCGTGTCAGTTATTCAGTTTATTCTATTTAAGCTCCTTTCATGACTGTTCACATTTTCTTTTTTGTTTCCATTCATTCCACTTTATACCTGGAATACCACATTAATGTACGTGACTAACACACAAAAATGATCACCTGCTGCCTGTGTGCAGCTAACTGGATCTGGTTTGTTCCCTGTTGCACACACTGTAAAATCCTTGGGGAATTATGCTAGGTATACGGTAAAGTAATTGTAATTTCCAAAACAGCATATAGGAAATACCATTGATAACAGTCAGGAGAAGAACTTTTTGGCTGAAAAGAGTTGGAAGATTTTTCAATCTGAGAGTTAAAAAGGGATCTTCATTGTTTCTGCCCCTCCCATCTGCTGTTCTCTGCAGCTGAAAATGGGGCAGAAAGCCAACATCATGACATTTGAGCAGACAGCAGTTTATGGAAGCGTCTGTTACAATTCCACACCCACACCCTTGGTAGAATGGAGCCTTCTCCTCGGCCATTTCCAGCAACGTTGCTGCCAGAGCTACAGCTGACTGAGGCTTCGTCCTGAGTCTGGATTTGTAGGCACACTGAAACTTGTCTGTGTAGGTTTCAAATACAGATTCACCTTCCTCCGCTTGCCTACTTCTCTCCCCCTCCAAGAATAAATCAAAAGAATTTCCAAAACATGCTGTAGACTTTTGTCAGCCCTCACGTGCCATTGTTACGAGTGGGTCGGACAGCAGCATCAGGGAACAGAGAAGAACAGCGATTTATGTGAGCACTGCCTTTAGCCTCACTCAGTGATCCTAAGCATGGGTGAAATACCTCACAGCTTACAGGAAACACGCAAAACCTGCTGGTGATCTCTCAGTGTTGCAACTGGTCTTGAAAGGGAACAGTATTGTTTGACGCCTTTTCCAGCCCATTTGATTCTTTTTGCTGTTTTTTTTTTTTTTTTTTTTTTTTTTATGACGAGCACTTTTAGTGGTTCCGCGTGTTTCTTTCATCATTTTGTCTGAAAGAAGCATTTAATAGATATTACTCATAAATACATATATATAGGCCATATGTAAAGTATCTAAGCATATATATTGGCTCTCCTTTCTTCCTTCTAAGCAGTGTTCAGTGGCTATTCAGCACGTGCAGTCCCCGTACCCATCCTTCCCTGAGCTTCTGGAGACCGGTGGGACAGACGCAGTGCAGACTAACGCGCCGTGCCGCCTTAGATGCACGTCATGCAGAGCATCAGCTGCTGTGCAGAGAGGTCACCGCTCCGCGTATTGAGAAAGGTCACCCCTCTGTGAGCAGAGACACTGGCAGAATGACAAAAGATGATCTGCCGTGCTCCAGTTGTGCGGCTGAGCAAGCAAAGGGGTCTGGGCATGAGTGAATGTGAGACATCAGAAAGAATAAAACCAGTAGACTGTAGGTAAAGCTGTAGAATATTTGCTTTCATAGTTAGGAAGAGAATGAGGAAGGGATATCTGAAGGTGGGTGTGTTTTCCCTTCATGTATATACACTAAAGACAGTATGTGTAATCCTGCCTAACAGAGTAATTAAATATTATCAGTAAATCAAGTGAGCTTTCAAGTCCCTGGCTCCTCATAAGGCTTGAATAAAGAATGATATGAGATGGCTTGCTTATTAGTAAGGGGTTAACCACCATTTTAATTCCTAGATCTGAAGGAAATGTAGGGGGAAGAACACATGGATTGGCATATCTCACCTGAATAGCTGTGTGGATTGCAGAAGCAGAAGTTCTGCCAGGGATAAATAAAGAATGAGGACAAAACAAAGGAAAAGAAGTGTACATCCTGTGGGAGAGTTCTAATTTAATCAATCAAAAACCGTTGATGAAAGAAAAACAATGCTGCTATTATAGAGGTGTCCAGTAAGTTGATTGCTCCATCAATAAATTAGTTTTGAAGTCTGAACTAGCAATTTATTTTTTCTTGTGTTTTCCTGAAGTCAGTCAAAAGCGCTGTGTGATTCAGTGACACCAGTGGAGGGGATTCCCTCTGGATCTTTGTCTCTTGGTTACCTGATTTTTTTTTATTATTTTTTTTTTTCTTTAAATTGTCTCCTGAGGTAATATGATTACTTCTTGCACATCCTGAAGTGTCCTGAAGTGTTTTGGGAAGGAATTAGATAATGGGCTGATGAAAGGTGGGGAACTTTCTGGAACATGGAAAGTACCAAGCTGATAATGAACTCTGCATTATTCTGAAACAGAGAAAAAGCGTGCACAGACTTTGGTTGCATTTTAGCCATTTAGATGTATGTGTGCCTGTCTGTCTTTATGTCTCTTGGTCTCAGGCCATGCCAAGACTGGGGAGGTTTTTAGAAAATACCTCATTGCTTCTGAATACCAGATCACTGCTCTAACACACAGTGTTTCACAAAAAAAAAAAACATCCATCAAAAGGGTGATTAAGGTGCTGCTGGAGCTGTCTTGGAGGTTTTCAGTTAGAGCTGAATCAGCACAACCTCCAAACAGGTTCCATTCCTCTTCCTTCCTATCCGAGATGGCTCAGACTCATCAGGCAGGTATCCAAGCAGTGGGGACCTCCAGCAGGGTTTAATCTCTCAGAAACTGAATTGCCGTGCTGGCTGTAGTCACTCGTAATTCAGAGAGAACATGTTAGAGAAACTGATCTAGAGATTGATTTTAAAAACCCATCTGGCACTGTATCTTGACATTTCTTGATCACTGCAGAACAAATAGATTCCTTATATGAATTCTAAAATAATACAAAGCATATTGCCAAACTGGCGTAAGAAAATCTCCATTAGGGGTATCACTGATCTTGCAGAGTAGGGTTTGGCATCTGAGACCAATGATGAGAAACAAAAATGGATGAAAACTGGTTGTAAAATATTGCCACTAGCAGGACTGGGGGTTTCTGTTTCACTAGGAATTCGTAACTTCTTTCTGTAATAAATCACTCAACAGGCTACGCAGTAAGTGAGAAGAGTTTGAGAGAGAGAGTCTATTTCTTTTATTTGTATCGGTTCATCTGAAAAAGGATATTCCTCCTTGCAGACCTTGCTTTGCTGTTAGCCTTGGACCATCACAGCTGCAGCAATGCCACTGCTGCAAGATGGAGTCCCCCTGCTGAGAACCATGTCCTGTGTGCTTCATTTTCCCATCTGCTAAGAAACTTTCCTGTCTCCCAAATGAGTCATGAGGATAAATTACGTAATTTTTATAAAATGTTTGAATTTGCTCCACTGGAAGGGCAAAGACTGGTAATTTCATAAGATGTAGCTACCTAAGTACCATCTGAACTTTTCTGGGGCTCTGTTTACTGCCTGTGATTTTCCAGAGCTGTTTCAAAAGAGGAGATGAGAAATTATATGCTCATTCTGGAACCAGATCTTGTCAGTAATCACTACTCAGAGAGCCGAAGATTGAATTATGAAAAATGTAAGGGAACAAGCTTGGCTGAAGGGAGAACTACCGTTGTGCCAATATACTCCTCTTACGAAAAGTTAAGCAACTACTACAGTGATACAGTGAGACTGAAAAAGGATTTTTTTTCTCTCGTCAACTATGCTGCAGCAAAATAAAAGCCATTCCTTGTTGATTTTTGCCATGTGATCCCTCATTAAACGCAGAGTAAACCTACTGCTGAACGACATCTGTCCTTTGGGTAAACGGAGGGCAGACGTGCTGCAGTGGGGGAAAGCAGAACGCAGGCCTTGCATGCAAGACAAAGTTAAGGTAACACATTTGATCAGTTAGGGGATGTGCGTAAACGGTTTTTAAACGATTTAAGGTGAGCCACGGGCTGGTTTATCGTAGCACGTACTGCACGTTACAGCAGGTGTTGCGATCAGTCCTGTAATACGCTAACAGCTCAAGGATGGCTTTACACACAGCATTTTTGACGCTAATGCAGAATCTGTTACAAGAACCCTGAGGCTCAGGGGTGCCGGCGGTGCGGCAGAGAGGGACAGCGCAGGCGGCCCAGGTCCTGACGTGACCGGGGCTGCCCTGCGGTGACACCCAGGTGTCTCCGGGACACAGGTGGGGCTCGGGGAGATGCGTCAGCCCCCAAGAGCACCGTCTGGCGTGCTGCCAGGCGTCGCGCTGCCTGCGATCGTAGCTGCACAGCCCGGACATCAGCGCAGGGCCGCCCGCAGCCGCCGCCGCCCGAGGGCTCGGCCTCGCCCCCCGCCCC
>VXAV01002339.1:87842-130084 GCA_013399715.1 Alectura lathami | reverse complement strand
AAAAAAAAAAAAAAAAAAAAAAAAGGCAATCCAAAGCGTGCAGAATGGGGTGGCCCAGAACTACTGCTTTGGGCACTGCAAACACGATGCTCAGCTCTGAGATGAGGGGAGAAGAGGGGGGCGTTTTAGGTAAGCAGCAGCCCAGAGGAGGGAGCTGGATTATGCTTAGTATGGCAGGATAAAATGTAATACAAGTCCAAAGTCAAAGCACTATGAATGAGGATATAACTGTGTCAGCTCTTCCCTGCTGCTCCCCGGACGTTAACAAAAAGCAGCTGCTTGGGGTGGGTCAGGTAGCTGGGGACAGGAAATCATCTGGGATGTTTTTGTTCCTGCCATCTTATTCTATTTTGTTTCAAGTGCTGATAGACAGCATCAAAAGTAAAACATGCACTTCAAAAAGAGATGGAAGGAAGGAAGGAAAATTGACTTTTTCTGGTGGTGTTAATTCATCAGCTGGAGCACTTCGCTGTTCTCAGCCTCTGCAGTAACGCTGCAGGCCTGGATTATTGCAGGCTTTCATGGTAGCTTTGGCGAGCGTACAGCTGACGAAGGGCTGAGGTCCTTAGCACGCAGCTCAGTCGCTCAGGAGTTCTGGTGCTGCTAATGTTTGCTTTGCCATGGAGTCAGACAGCATTTCGCTTTGCGCTCAGCTTCTGGAACTAGGAGTTTAGGAACATTTAGCCATTCCTACTCATCTTTCAACCACAAATGCTGAAGAAACCTCCAAGATGGCAGTGCGCGCATACCAGATTTTAAAACAAAGATTTACAAGAATGCTGTCTGCTCCTTGGTGAGGGTTAGAAGCCAGACAATGTCCGTAGCTAGGTGGTTGTTGACCCAACTCACTCTGAGATATGTAGGGAGTGTTGATGAGAGCAGGAGCTTTCAGTGGGTTGGGAGATAGCCTCCAGCAAAGCAGGCTGCGGGCCTGCGGGCTCTCCTGCGGCTGCGTGCTTGGCAGACACATCTTGTCTGTAGCTGCAGGCTCTGTCTCCGCAGGGGAATCCTGCTATTTATAACCTAATGAGTGTCATGCTTTCATAGCGAAGCACGCTCTTTTTCTCTCTCTCTCTTAATTAAAAAAAAAAAAAAAAAGTGGGACACTTGGGCAGATAGCTTCTAGCAGGAGTATCGTACTTCCTTCCTTGCATTTTTGTCTTCCATCCTCTTCTGTTGGAATCTAGGACTTGTTTTCCTTCCAACAACCAGTTAGGTAATCTCTAACTTTTGGCGACTAAACTCTCTGTATGTTAATGTTACCTAAATATATCTGTTCTTTTTTCTTGCATTTTGCGATATGGACTCTAAAAATACATTTGGATTTTAAGGCAACACTGTGAAACGGAATGAATTGCAAGCTTAATTTACAACTTCCTTTTAGCATAATCATAGAATCATAATGCCAGCTTTATCTATAGTTCTTTTTTCTTTTATAAGAGGGGTTTTTATCTTGTCTAAGTTTTCTGCTAGATACAACCAATATGTTAAAACCACTCCTACTAGAAAGCCACCGTTACTCTGAGAACCCTGCGACTGGGAAGGCAGCTCAGCAGCAGAGATGCATACTGCTTTAGCACAGCATCTTCCCTAAGTATTCAGTGTAGGTTTTTTTTTTTTTTTTTTTTTTTTTTTTTTTTTGAAAAGAGGCAGTGCTGCATGAGAAACATCAAAAGCAGTTCCAAACAGAATGAATATCTGAAACCGCATCTCACCACAAGTGGTACCTGAAGCAGCTGCACAGTCTGCGCGCTCGTAACCCCATATGTGCAATTGTAAGGGTGAAAACCAGTGCTTAAGCAGTTTTCATTTTCTCCAGTGGGATTTCTAGTCATTCGGTGGTGATCTGTAAAGCTGAGGCTTTTTGTAGATTGTGAAGGCCTTCGACAATAGGCATCTCTTAACAAATATGTTTATATATCTAAATACATCTGTATATATTCCATTGTATGAAAACTACTAAAGTAGCCTGAACTCTAGTCTGGGAGAGAACTTAATTTTTGTGGCTTAGAGTTGCAAATAATTGACCAGAAATGTATTGTGAACCCAAAGCAAAATTAAAATCAGACATGAGAGCGATAGCTTTATCAGATATTTGGATAATCAGTACAAAAACCAAATGCATATATTCCCTTGTTTTCCTATGAAAGAGTACGGCTGTATGCTGAACGTTACAGCTGCGGGATTGTGCGAGCTGCATAATGCCTCGCTGTAGCTTTGGTACCAAGGGAGCGTGTGTGTAGGGCTGAATGGTGAGGAGGAGGGAAGGGTGCAGAAGACTATGTATAGATCAAATGCATTTTTTTCCAAGCTGGTTGATACATTTGAAAGGAAGCAATGTGTCTGTGGAGCTGGTACTGCTGGGTTTTCTGCTCCTGAAGCGTGTGAGAACGCTCTACTCTCAAAAGCTGTCAGCCAGAAATTATTCCAGTCAAGTGAACAGTCATCTGCCTGAAGCAAGGCACTTTTCCTGCAGACACTGTTAGTTTCTCTAAATGTCTATCTTTTCCAGCTTTAAGCCTAACGCTTTTTTGTGTGTTTAGTGCCTGTTATGTGTACTGTGCAGCCTGCACACACACAGAAAGCAGGCGGCTGCTTAGGGAGTGCTTTGTGCGTGTAGGTACCAGGCCAGATTTTATGTGCACATAGTTGCTTGGCCCTACAAAGTGAAAGGGTACTGTGCCATTCAGCAGGTGCCAATGCACCAGCCCCTTAAAAAAATCCCAAATCAAACTTGGTGAGATGGACTTAAGTACAAGTCACCGCAAAATGACTTCAAATTGTCCTTCTCTTTGCTATGAAAAGTGGGAAGGGCAGGTTGATAGCGTGGCTTCTGGGTATAGCTGAGTGAAGAGGCAAATAAAGGAATGCTTTGGCTGATTTGGACTGTTGTGTCCACCTGCCTTGCAAGGAGAAGAATGGACTGAACCCATCTCTGTCTTGTTACTTTGGGTTATGTGTTTTTGCTTCATTAAGGTCTTCTTGCCACTCCTTACGCATTTTGAACTGCAAAACCGTTCAGCAGTGGTGCGTCCTGTGGTCACCAAACCAAATTTTTGCTGGAAATCGTTCTTAGCATCACAAAAGATGACGTAACTTGAACTTCACATGAGGTTCTGTTTGCAGGCAGTGTGATTAAAAAACAAATCTTTGCTTATATCCCAAAACATTTTGACCTGGAAATGAAGAAAATGACTATAAGATGCAGGAATGTTAGTTTCAGAAAAATCTCTCTTTTGGACTGTGATATATTCATGACATTTAAAAATTCCTTCTCCCTGTGTTTTTTCAGCCTTGTGCTTAACACTGAATTTCTTGTTTTTCTAGAATGTGTGTGTTGGCAAAGCAGAGCAAGGGGTGCGTTCTACGAATGTACTTGGCTTAGACTTTGAGATGGATTTTAGAAATAAACTCGTGTCTCTGAGCTTAAGACACCGATCTAACAAACTGTCAGCTTGCAGTATGTGTACGGCTAAAAGCCTGCAGTCAGTGCTAAATTTTTATTTCATTGTAATGCCTAACCTGTGACTTCCTTTGCCTGTTTTGTGCCTGCTGCTAACACGCTTAGTATTTGTCAGTGTGTTGTCTTCCATGGAAACCGTGATCACACCGTGATGGAGCGCGGAGACGAACACAAGGCTCTGCTAGAGCCCATCGCTGTGCGCGGTTGTTTCCTCGCCCGCGGGCTGTGCCTGTGCTCTGCGGACCGTGCTGGTAGCGTGGCACTGCTTTCAACCTGGGTCGAGGTGTGCTCAAGCTGCCATTTCCCCTTCCCTCCCCACGTTCTTAAAAAACACTGAAGGCTTCTGTTAGAGTACTGAAGTCTGAAGGTGATCTTTCACGCACACTTTTGTCTAAGTCGCATTGCCTCTGCTAATACATCCAAGCAGTTACTGCAGCAAATAGAACCTCTTTGTTTCAAAGTTCTGTTAAAATCACAAGCAAAGCATCTGCACGCTCCCTTCCATTCCTTATGGTGTGTAGGGTACAAAGTGTTTTGGCAGAGGAGGGCGATCAGCCCTCAGGCCTGGCCCTGCTTGTGCCCCGTGGTTGCTGTGGGTGGGGCTGCACGCCGTGTGCTGTTGGGCATCCGAAGGGGCAAGGCTGTTTTCATATCCCGCTGATTTCTTGTTTGCTCGTCAGTCTCTTGCCACCTGTGCCATCCAGCTGTACATGCAATGTTGAGCACATACATTCAAAAGTTCCTTAAAATTCAGGATGGTATCTGTTAGAGAAATGGGTGTTTAAGTAAGTTCTGCTAGTGCCTTCCTCTTCGAGGCGTTGGTTGATTATTTCCTGTTTTTGTACCAAAGCTATAATGGAGACGTATCACTTTAAAACACTTCCAAAATGTGCAGAAGTGCAACAATAGCGGTGACCTCAGAGAACAAGGTCACACCCAGGCTCGTTTCCTGTTTTGTTCTTGGGGAAACCGGAGGCCTGTGAAATACTGGAGAGCCCTGGTTTACATGTGTGCGCTGTGAAATCTGAGCAGCAGCTTGCCCAAGGTACAAAACAAAAGTTTGAAGATGAAATCTTGCAGAAGCAATTGGTTAGGATTTCCAGTCTTATTTTTTAAGTGTCAGTGATTTTTTAGAATTAACCATTATTCTGCTGCTTTACTGAAATGTCTAAGATGGTTCTCCACACCCAGCGTGAAGTGGCCCCTCCCAGAAGTTAAAGCTACAAAAGGGAAGGAGATGCACTGAGGAGATTTGGGAGGAGAGAGAAAGGTACACAGGGACACAGTGACGGGCCTTAAATACTGTTACTGAAATTATGCCTGATTGGATTTAAGTTTATTTAGTTAATTGATTCAAAAGCTCCTTGGAAAATTGAATATTGGGTGAGTGGAAGGCATGTGTGACCTTCAGACAGCTCTAGAACAGTCAATATAATACACAAGATTTGAGCTAAAATACTTTTTATATGTGATGGAATGCAACTACGGGATAGCATTAACACATTTATTAAATGGCTGTTATGCAGGAAGGGATTTTACTTTATGTAAGGCTTTGCCCACTATGTCAGAGTTTATAGAATTTGAACAGTTCTTGAATATATTGCATTCAGAGTACAAGAAACAAAACCACTGTCGTTGTCTTCTCCATTCATGGCTTTGGGGAAACATGAATGAGTGGGCAGAGCTGCTGAAGGCTCATATAGCCTCACTCAGTGAGGAAATGCTCTATCAAATTCTTCTTTGGCACATCCTGAATTTATAAACTATTGCTCTGTGTATGCTGCCAGAGCTCAGCTTTGGAGGCAAGAGTCCCATCGCCTGCCCCTGCCGAGCAACAGAACGTGCACAGCCTGTCGTCAGCTGCAGAGAGCGTGCAGGTTGCTTTATACAAGGGACTTCAGCATGCAGGGGTTTGGGAAGCCTCCGTTTGTGTGAGGTACCAATATAGCTCACTGGGAGAGATCTGCAGCATTTCTCGGTGCCATCTTCCTATCTTTAGCAAAGTGCCATAGTTAGCATTCCTTCTGCTTAGCCACCTGCGTGATCACTAGCAGGGATGATCACACGAAGGCTATGTGAAACCTTCTGCCTTACTTTCTGCTGCTGTGTATTTATCACTTGTGATAAATCTTGCTGTGTGTGTGTTGAAAAATTGAGAGCTGATATGTATAGCTAAGCACTTTTATTCTAGAGGACTGCTTTTTGGTGCAGAGTGCAGTTGTTGCCTGAATTATCCTCTAGTTGGTAGCGTTTCAGACTCCAGGCAGCCAGACTGTTCTTTTTTCGGTCTCCTCAGTCTAGTTATATTTGATACAAAAATAGCAGTGCTTTGTTGTGGGGAGGAGACTATTTACACTCCTCATTTTTTTTTTCCCTGCCTATATGGTGATTTTACATGGGAACAAACAAAGCTTACTGTGCAAGTAAATGCTTCTTTTTTTTTTTTTTTTTTTTTTAAAGAAACCAAATTACTTACAATCCCAGTTTGTAAACTGTAATCTTCTCTGAGATGGAAATAGCGCTTCGTTGTAGCACCGAAGGCTCCTATCACTCTGTGCACCACTCTTCCAGCAACCTGCCAAGTGTCAGGCTGTTTCCTGGCTTCCGAGAGCTGCGTTGTGCTCTGCCCCTGAGTCAGCAGCGTTCCAGCCCGGAGCCGGGGTTCCCCCTCTGGCACACACCGAGCTCCCCGAGCCGCGATCGTCTGCTGCTCCTGGGCACAGCAGTGCTGGCGCAGTGTGACCTGGGGCACGTTTGGAAGGAGTTTTTGCAGAGCAAAAGGTGACCTTTAGAGAAAGTACTTTCAAGATGAGAACTTCTGGTAATTTGCCACTACTTGCCCATATAACGAGGAATTAAACCATTAGTGAATGATACGGCTGCTGAATCAGGAGCAGGACGGGATAATTCGGCTGTGGAGCTCTCAAGCCTGCCGGTAGCTTTTGTGACGCTGGCTGTGCTGGGGAATCTTAGTTAATTGTTTTGCCTTGAGGGGCCAGTTTATTTTGGTATTGCCAAATTCACTGATCCATGTCCGCTGAGGAAGAGCAGTGCGGGGTAGAGCTCAGCCTGCGGTGCCCGTGCTGCGAGGAGGGCAGAGACGTGCCGCTGGGGCTGCGCAGCGCGGTGCCTCGCAGCTCGCCCCCGTGGTGCTGGGTCTGGTGGGAAGCGCGTTGCATCCTTGACCCCATTTCCTGCTTGGTTGGATATTTTGCAGTGGAACACCCCCTGGCTAGCAATATTATTAAAAATTTCTTCCACTTCCTGTTGCTCATCCCCTCAAGGCCTCTTTGCTGCAGCAGATGCCATTATTCATAGTCCAGCCTGCACATCATGAGTTGCACTGGAGGAGAAGCATCCGGCTTTTTCGTAAAGATTTCTACCTGCAGGTACTGAAAAGCAGATTCCACTGGCATTCTGCATTTCAGGTGACTCAGAATATTTTTCTCCTTGAATGTTTATTAAAAATCTGATGTTAGGGCAGCAGACTTACTGCTCCCCTCGGTCTCCTGAGGTGACGAGAGGAACCATGGCCCCATTTGTGCATGTGGCACTGATGGTTCGCTATGTGCGCATCTGAGCACCATGGAGCTCGGCTCACGTGGAACTTCATGTCTGTAATGATGAGCTTAGCAGGCTGGGGAGCAGTCCTCCTTCCTGGCTGGCAGTGTTCTATTTTCTGGGAGCGGAAGAACACTGGGCATGTGTCCTGCGTAACCCCAGAACAGTCAGAGCTGAGTCTGGTGAGGTTTTTGGTAATTCATCGTGTGAAGGAAAACTTGTGATACAGAGATCACCTCTGCTCTTTGCAATCCCTGTAAGCCTTCAGAAAGCAGTCCCAGTGTTTAATCTGATAAAAACCAAACTGTTTTTCATCTGATGGCTGGCAGCGTTTGGAAATAATGTACTGCAGGGCTATGATGATGGTGTGCAGCTGCATGCTGAGGATGGGTCCACAGGGGGTAAGCCCTGCTCTGCATTCCCACCAGCCATCTCAGCTGGTGTTTTTGTCGTGGCTGATGTACTTAGAAACACTGTCACAGCAATTAATGTGGTCTGGTCTGCACACACAGCTGCATCTTGACTATGGCTTCCTCTGTTTTCCTCTCGAACCATATCGCTGTAGTGTCAGAAGCGTCAAAACAAACACAGATCCATCCCTGTGCACGAATTCCTGCCTTGCTGTTGTGATTTTGGCACCAGTCGGGTGCTCACGTGGTGGTTTGACAGCAGCTCGGAAGCACTGCGTGCTGAGTTAATGCACATCTGGGAAGGGATCCGTGAGAGCTTCCTCCCTGCCCACTCAGTTTCCGTAATTTCCTGTGGGCATCTCAAAACAGTGGTTTTAAAATAAAATTCCCATGTGGAAGCATCTTGCTCGCAGTTCTGCTAAATACGTCATGGTGGATGATGGTTTGAGCACAGGAGCTGTTGCAGCTGGAGCTGCAGGCGGCCAGGCCAGCTCTGGGTGCCCTTCAGTCTGGTGGTTGAGTTTGTTCTCTGTTGTTTCCCGGTGTTTATATTTAGTTTAAGAGGATCTCAGAGTTTACTGTTCAGCTGCTGTGAACTGCAAAGGAACCGTAATACTTCAAATTTGGCTTATTGAAGCTTTAAGTTAATCTAGAGTTCGTGGCAGTGTGTACTGCCTGGGAGGCTGTTGTATTCGTGGAGGTACAGATTGGCCTCAAACCAGTGAAACATCCCTGCTGAGCGGTAGCGCCAGTGGCCTGGCAAACTTCAGAGCACGCTGATACTGCTAGGACTCCTCAACTGAAAGCAGTGTTTTCTTAAGAAAAAAAAAAAAAAAAGGAAAATTGTCCCTTAGTTTGCTTAGGAATTGATTCTAAGGATGCGCAAGTGGGAGTGCTTCTGCAGTTGGGTGGTGTCCCCGTGCCGATGTGGACAGGCGTAATGCCACGTTAGGCTGCTCAGCTGCTGGTGCAGCGTGATCATCAGTGGTCCTTGAGCACCAGTTTTCTCCTACGCTCACAATTTTACCTGTCAGCGAAAGGATGCCCCGGTGTTACCTACCTGTGACCAGCAGTGCATGCCTCCAGGTTAATATCGCCTGTGTCCAAGGCGCTGTTTACAGAGCAGTGAAGTGGGTGGCAGATCACAGGGCAGAAGCCCATGTCCCTTCACAGAAGATTAGAAAGAGAACAACTTTTCTGTTGGGAATCTTTATCTTCCGCTAAAAATAGCACACGAGGCTGATGAAACTGCTGGCAAGTTTCATGGCTTTGATTCATCTGTGCTACCTTTGTATGGGTTCTAGAACAAAAAAAGGGAAAATATTTTAAAAAGGAAAATGGGATGCTGTTGGAACTGATGGTGGGTCTGTATGTCATAGAGGTATAGCATTCCAATCAACTGCATTAAAGTTATAGTTAAAATTCAAGGACTGTAAAGGCGTTTGATTAGCGTGCATGCTGAAGAGATTACAGTTCTTAAAAGTTGACTTTTGAAATCGGACATTAGTGCATGGATTCCTTCTCTTTAATGCCTGCTGTGCACTAGGCAGCACTAAATAGTCTGGGCTTCTGGAGTAGGACCCTGCTGGTACATGAAGCAGTCTCCTGGCATAGTCAGATGGATTATAACGTCTCCTAGTTGAACAGAAAGGTGCGGGCCTCAGAGCCAGGTGCATGAGGATGCTTTTGCAGACGTTTCCATCTTGATCATCTCTTCTCACCATGTAGGTGCTTTTGAAATGAAAACAACACCGTGACTTGGCCAAGAAAATACCGGAAAAACTGTAGAAAACCTCTTTCAGCTGTAAAGCAGGATTCCAGATTTTCACCTTCAGTTAAAATGAAAACTGCCTTGTATGTCGTGTACAAAGATGCTTGATCAGAGCACAGCTGCGCTGGAAGTTGGGTGTTCTGGAGGAACCACTTCAGTCTTTGCTCTCTGTTGCCATCTTGGGGTGAGGCCTGACATTCTAGGAGGTTTCAGGGAGGATGAGAAGAGCAATGCTACAAATGCCTTCAGTAACTTATTCTTTTCAAAGTACTATGGATGTTTTTGCTTTTATATTCGAAACACACTTTGTTTAATTGTATTTTTCATGGTAATTCAGGAATAGAAATAACTTCAGTCTCACCAAGTGTACTGTTTGGAGCCTCTTTCAAGACAGAATAAATGTAGGGGTATAGTTTAAAAAAGGAGGAGAGAGAGTGCTACCGAAACCTGTTTCTACTCCCTCTTATTGGCAGGTTTTCTTCACCGGTGGAGTGTGAAAGAGAGACTGAAGCAAGATGAGTGAGCTCGAACAGTTACGGCAGGAGGCAGAGCAGCTGCGGAATCAAATCAGAGTAAGACTTTCTAATTCTTTATTTTTCTTGACGAAATTCCTCCTTTTAAAGGAATAAAGAATAAAGACCATATCCATTACTTGCTCCCATTTAAACTGTGCAGAGCTTAAAATATTTTCAGAATATTTGTTAAAAAATCCAGGAGGAAGCAGTTGATTTAACAAAACTCATTCGCAGTATCTCTTGAACAGAATGTTATTTCCTGTGGAGGTTTACTATGTTTTGTCACTCGGGGCGTGTGTCTTTCTGCAAGTTTTTTGTTTTAGAAATTTAAAAAGGAAGCAGAAAACTTCTAGAACCTACACATAACAAGTTGGGGTTAAGGGCTAGAAGTGACAGACATCTCGATAGACATGCAAATCAAAGCACAGAGCGTGAGAAAAAATCCTCCAGGAGCAGATGTAATTTCTGTTTTTTTTATGTAATGACACCAATGATTCTTTAAAAATCTTGGAAAAAAACAAACAAACCAACAACTGAACTTAAGCTGATGAGGTGTAGGTAGAAAAGACATTTAGAATGTGAGAGAAATAACCTGTTCAAACTTCGTTTTGCCCACAGCTTTGCCAATCACATGGCAAGTGTTAGGTGTTGCTGGTATCTCTCTGTAAGAAAAGTTGCTTTGTTTAGTTAAGATCACGTCCAGAATTAATTTTATGTTGATCATCTTCAAGTGTTTCAGCTAAACCAACCAATTAAAGTTGTTTAAAGTTCAGTGTATTTCTTCCTGTGGATGAAGTTCTGTGTGCTAGGGGATTTGCTGCTCTGGTATTTTAAACCCCTCCTGATTCCAGACGTCAACATTTTATAAATATTTCTACAGTTCAGACATTTTAAAATAAGTTGAGATGACATAATCCACTCTCAAGTTTGCTTTCTGGAAGGAAGGCTATAACGGGTGGTCAAAGTGAACATGCACTAAAAATTCTTAAAGCTGCTGTATCAAAGAATTCTCAAGCAGTTCTCTTCAAAAATGTTAAGATCCTAGTCATAGGATCGTAGAATGGTTTGGGTTGGAAAGGACCCTAAAGACCGTCTAGTTCCAGCCCCCTGCCATGTGCAGGGACACCTCCCACCAGACCAGGTTGCTCAGAGCCCCATCCAGCCTGGCCTCGAACACTGCTGGGTGGGGGCATCCACAGCCTCTCTGGGCAACCTGTTCCAGTGCCTCATCACCCTCACAGGAAAGAATTTCTTCCTAATATCTGGCCTAAATCTCCCCTCTTCCAGTTTGTGGCCATTACTGCTTGTCCTACCCCTTGACCCCTATAGTCTGAATGCATTAGTCCAGTTCCAAAACGTGTGTTTCCCTTCCTCCTCTCCAAGATGATGTTGCAATTAGTGTACAGATAGAACGCTTCCTTGGGGTGGAGAGACACACCAGTTAGGGGTGCAGGGGCCATCCATCCTGGCTGGATGCCTGCTGCTTTGGTTGCAGAACTTGAACAGGGTTTGGAGAAATTAGAGGGAAGTGGGGAGGTTCTTGTGGCCGATCCTTCAGTGCTGCTGTTGATAGAAACCCTACAGCACAAGTTAAAGATGAAAGTGATCTCATTTTAAGACAATTATTTTAAACTGTGCTCTCAGAAGTGGTTGCTGACTGCATGCCTGTTTTTGTTGCACGAAGGCTGGAGCCTGAGTTGCAGGAGAGCTGCGTGTTGGCAATTGTAACTGAAATCTGATTTCGCAAAATTTGAGCATTGCAGGCTGGGCTCTGAAGTGCTCGCCTGGTTCAGGTGGCCAGTCTCCTACTGTGCAAACAAAAATAAAATCTGTCTTTTAGGTAGAGTTGAATAATACACAGAAAGTAAGTCAGAAGTAAAGGGAGAAGGCAGAGTACCTCTGTGGAGACCTGAGCACCAGCCGTTCCATGAGCTGAAGGAGGCCCTCTGCCTCTCCGCAGCGTGATGCTCACTGTTGCATTTCAGACTCAAATTGTTCTCTTCTTTTATTTCAGGATGCCAGGAAAGCATGTAGTGACACAACTCTTGCTCAGGTATGTTCTTGATTCTGTGTACGGGCTGCTCCTTGGTATTGAAACAAACAAACCCTACAGCTTATGAGTGTACCACCTTCCTGTTTAGTAACTGAAAGAACAGTGAAACAAGCCTTTGGAAGGGTACCATGTGTTTATACCATTCTTTAAACACAAACAAACAGCCACACCAAAAATCCCAACCAAACAAAGGAAGAAGAAACCCCACCATCTTAATATGTCCTGCTTCCAAGTTACCTTCTCAACAGAGCTTATTAATTGTACCTACTGTGTTCAGAAAGACACGGGTAAGTGTATTCTAGCTGTATTTCGGAAACAAAAGTACTTTTCATATAAAGTTTTGCCATGCTTGAAAAAGCAACAGTGCAGTAAATATTGGAGGATTTTCTTCCTTTGTTTTTAGCTGAAAACTTTCAGAAATGACAATCTGAAATAGCCTCAGTATTACATAGTAATGTCTTCAAAAGCTTTGTGTAGCTCCAGTTACAGCCATTATGAAAAGTGTTCTTTTGTAAAAATCTGTTTTCCCCAGTGTTGCATGGAACTAATCCTGGGCTGTACAGTGGCATCTTTTTTTTATATTGCATGCCAAGATCACTTTTTTTTTTTAGTCAAAGTTCAGATGCATTTCGTTATCATGTATATTAAAAATAGTCCTCAGTATCTCAGTATCAGGGTTTGTTTCATTTATTTTTAGATCACAACAAGTCTGGACTCAGTGGGTCGAATCCAAATGCGAACAAGGCGTACGCTCAGAGGTCACCTAGCCAAAATTTATGCTATGCACTGGGGATCCGACTCAAGGTATGTACAATTGCAACATGAGGCTTAGAACTAAGCCTTAACGTAAGAAATAAGGTTGTCAACAATGTCACATTTTGTGAGTCACGTGGTACGGGAGACATGCCTTCACGGGGGAATCATGAGCCATGACTGGGATTTTTATTTTATCTTATTTTTTGAGTGCTAGTCTGCCTTTATAAACCCAATGAGGGTCATGTAATAGTAAGAGAGAAGCCTTGCGTGAAAGGAGAGGTACTTTGCTTGTTCCTACCGCAGTCGTTTTGTCTTTCCCTTCTAGTTTTAACTGTGTTCTTTGAGTCTGAGCAGAAGGGTATGCGATGAGGCATATTTCTAGAATGATGGATATCAGTTTCCAAGATGTTGAATAATGATGTAACTTCTGTGATAAGAGAGTTTTAAGGCTTTTGAAGAGCAAACTTTGTTTGAAAAAGACCCTTTTGTGTATAGCAAGGAAAAGTTACAAGGCTTCTAGGAGGGAGTTATGTTACTCTGCCTTGGAGCAACTGATGGTCAGCTGTTCGTAGAGCCTTGTGTAGTCCAGAGAGAGACGTCTGAAATCTTCTCTCAAGTGTCTTGTTTATTTTTGTGTAACTTTGTAGTTAAGAAATTGATGTATGAAAAACAAAGCAGCAGTAGAGAGAGTTTATGAAATGTGTTGTAAGTTGGTTTTGTCCGTTGTTAATCATGAGCCCCTTTAGTCACAGAGGTTTCATCAGTGATATAATGCATAGCTCTTTGCAGATTTTCCAACAAACATTGCCCATAAAAAAGAAAATAAATAGTGGATGTCTTTCTGAGTCGCTTGATAATCATGCATGATATGTCTATTTTGAGAATGAATTTTTTGTTTGTTTTATATTAACGTGTTTTACTTTGTGTTTGTATTTAGGCTACTAGTCAGTGCTTCACAAGATGGAAAATTAATTATCTGGGATAGTTATACAACAAATAAGGTAGTTATTTATAATCCATATCAATAATTCTGCCTATTTTTCCTCTTTTAGGGGAGGTTGTGTCTATTTTTTCCATGTTTACAAGTCAAAAATGAAATGAAGCAGTCTGCATTAGGAAGACAAGTTTTATTTTTTTAACCTTCATGCCTAACTGTTCACTGGAGATCTTCTGTAGGCTGTGTTTCAGCTGTAGGAGTTCTTGGTAGTACATGATGTCTTTAGTTTGCTAGGGCAGTAGCTTCTATCTGCTTGTACCTACCTCTGTGGTTTGCTTCTTCAGCTGATCTGGCTTTAAGTTACAGAAGTATACAGCTTCGGAGTTTACATTAATGCTTTGCTCGTGGAGTCAGAGGAAAAAAAACGCAGAGTGTGGGGAGGTGATCTGTTGCTGTAAACTGTCCAGTCTCCTTGAGTACAACCATCCCATTTTATAACCTGTACTTCAGAGACAGAAGAACTGGACCAAGAAACCTCAACAGAATAAACAAATGTTGTACGTGTTTAAGTTTGGAATAGCTTTGCTCTTATGTAATGCTGTACAGGAGTTCTGTATATATACCCCGGAGACTTGGAGGCATTTTTCATCCTCATATGTATGCGAGCATAGGTTGGAATACGTTCTGAAATCAAGATACTGAAATTTATGGTACACAAGCTGTTCGGTGTGTTTAATCTGCTGAACTCCATGAATTGTTGTGGATGACTGCAGTAAAGCTGGAACGCGGAGGTGTGATGCAGCTCTCACGAGCTCCGTCTTTCTGCAGATGCATGCCATTCCTCTGAGATCCTCCTGGGTGATGACCTGTGCGTACGCGCCGTCCGGCAACTACGTGGCCTGTGGTGGGCTGGACAATATCTGTTCCATTTACAACTTAAAAACCAGAGAGGGCAACGTGAGAGTCAGCCGGGAGCTGCCAGGGCACACAGGTCAGCTGTAGTCTTGCTTCGGCTTTGTTTTTTGTTTTTTATTGCGTCAAATGCATCAAATGACACAGTCTGGCTTTGAGGTGTGCCGTGAGCAGTGAAGTAGTTTTGTTGGCTTACAGACTAGCTGTGAGAGATTTTAATCACTCCTCTTGGATCGTAAACTTCGGTTCAAACAACTGAATCTGAAACTTTCTTATGTTTTGTTTTTAGGGTATTTGTCCTGTTGCCGCTTTTTAGATGACAACCAAATTGTCACTAGCTCAGGAGACACCACTTGGTAACGTTTTGATCTCTGTTACCTTACCCCCCCCATGCTGTAATGTGTACCTCAGACGTAAGCTCTCACATCACCTCGCACTGTGTTAATGCTGTCACATTTTCTGCAGCGCTTTGTGGGATATCGAAACTGGTCAGCAGACCACCACCTTCACTGGGCACACCGGCGATGTGATGAGCCTCTCTCTGAGCCCAGACATGAGGACTTTTGTGTCGGGTGCCTGTGATGCCTCCTCGAAGCTGTGGGATATCCGAGATGGAATGTGCAGGCAGTCCTTCACAGGGCATGTGTCAGATATTAACGCCGTTTGTGTAAGTGATTGTTGGCATTTCTGCGTGGGAAGAAAGGGGGGGATAACAGCTAGGGGTGCGTGAACTTAGCTTATAGTCTGTTGGGCTACCTTGATTAAAATCAGTTACTTTGTCAGGGTGGAGGTGTTCAACCGTATGTAATGAAGATTGTCTGAAACCTATGACCTGGTTTATAGCTGAATTATCACCATTATCTGTGATGCACTGAAGTGTTCTTGGAGTAGTTTCAGCTATGTTCTTGTTCAGCAACCGAGACCTTACTATTTAAGAAACAAAGAACAGAAGATGGGAACTTCCTGCGGCGTAACAACGTGTTAAAACTGAACACTCCGAGGGAGTAAAATAGCCAAGCATCCTCGTCTTAAACCTTCCTGTTAAACAAAGCTACTTGATATTTTCTGTTGAAAAGAGCTTTCAGTGAAATGCGCTGGAAGGCAAAGTTAAAACCAGTGCTTGTGTTGAATATTCATCCTTGGAATAGTTTTGTGATGTTTATAAAGTGGGTTATATTTCTTCTCTGTCATAGTAACACTATGTTCTGATCTGCAAGATGCAAGCTCTGATAAATAAGGAATGAAATCTAAGTCTAAGCTGCATCTGTTTTTGATAAACAAGAAAAGTTAAGGCTGAGAAAATGCCAAAGGCATGACCTGTAGAGAAATGCGGTCCCTGTACTCAGACCTGAATCGTGAGATGTGCTGAGCGCTTTTCATTCCCATTTCAGTCGATGTGGCTGTTGTAAGACTGGCGCCGATCTGCAGTAGATTTTGGAAACTGAATTGCTTGCTTGCAATCTTCTGTCTTGGCTGAGCCCACCTGGCTGACCGTCTGAAGAGGGAACATGGTGTGCCACAACACGCAGGTCTTCCAGGCCTGCAGCCTGGACATGAATGACTGCATTTTGCTTCATTCTGTAGGAGCTGGTTGCATCCCCTTGGATGCCTGTTGTACTGCACGCAGGAGCGGTCTGGGTGAAATTCCAGTCATCCAGTTGTTAGCGGTGCTATTCTAGAGGTGCTTCATTCCATAGCTGTGGATGTGCAGTTTCTTAACAAACAGCAGATTTTTTTTTAAGGCATCATTCAGCCTTTGTCTTCTCACCCAGGCCAAATACTACCATGATGTTTTTGAAATAACGCGTGAGCAATGTGCTTGTCTGATGTCAAACTCCTGTCTGTTCGTTAAAACTTCCAGTTTTTTCCCAACGGACACGCGTTTGCCACTGGATCTGACGATGCCACCTGCCGGCTCTTCGACCTGCGTGCTGACCAGGAGCTCATGATGTACTCACACGACAACATCATCTGCGGGATCACTTCTGTCGCCTTCTCCAAGAGCGGTCGCCTGTTGCTAGCAGGCTACGATGACTTCAACTGCAACGTGTGGGATACCCTGAAGGGGGAGAGAGCAGGTAGGCGCCCCTGACTGCAGCCAGCTGAAGTCGCTCATCTCCTGAGCGGGAGATGGATATCAATGCAGAATGCAGGGCCAGTTCGTTGTCTGTGACGTGGAAGTTGCATTCAGATAGAAACAGTTCACAATGCACTTGCCTCCTGCTGGAGGGAGGGGAAATGGACACCCAGTCCTTGAGTTAGCCACCTGGTCTAAGTCAGGATAGTCAGCATGCTTGTCGCATAGATTTAGCTTCCTCACTTTGCACAATAGCTTCAACAATGGGTCTTAGGGCAGTTCTGAACCTCGGCTCTGCAAATCAGAATGAAAATGCATCCTTCTCCTTAAGGGATGTGAGCAGGCTAGGTTGTAACAGACACCACAGGGTGTGGTGCCCTGGGAGGGGACAGGAGTGCACGGAGTGGCAGCAGGAAGGCAAGGTGAAGAGGCATGGCAGCGTGTGCTTTGCTGTAGTCTGATAATACCTGGGGGATCTCTAACCCTTACGTTCTGCAAAACTCAAGAGCTGATGATCCATGGCAATGCCGTGGATTGCCACAATGGCCAAAATTGTGGACAGCATTGCTGAAAATGGGGGCCAAACAGCACAGAGCCTGTAAAAACGATGGAAAAGAGCAGAGAAAAAAATGGAGGCAAAAGTGTGCGTGTGTGTACATAATTTTAATAACCTCCTTGCTGTGTTTCCTGATGTGGCTGTTGCGATACATAGTTCTTAAAGAAAAAGAGGATGCTTAGATCTTGTGTTACATCTTTTGCAGCCTGTTTGAAGCCTTTTCTGGGAGGGCAGAGGAGCAGCAGGAGTCGTTGACATCAGGCGAATATTAACTTTCAGTACTTCTTCTTTTCCAGGTGTCCTTGCTGGCCATGACAACCGTGTCAGCTGTTTAGGTGTTACTGATGATGGCATGGCTGTAGCTACAGGGTCTTGGGACAGTTTTCTCAGAATCTGGAATTAACTGGGAGCCAAACATGTACATTCTCCATTTGAGATCTGGAGAGATCAATGCTGCAGCCTATAGCTGTGAAATAACATTTCTACCTTGTATTTGCAGGTGAAGTTTTTCTATTCACTGATTATTACACAAAAAGGCTTTCTGTAAACTAGAAAAAAATCAAGTGAAGAAATAGGGGAGGGGGGAAGAAATCACTGACTTTTTAAAAGGGGCCAGCACACATAATCATGGTGACCGACAAACTAAGAGCCAGTCTTTTTGTTTTTGGTGGTTTGGTTAGATTGTCCTTGAAGGGTTTTCGCTTGTGCTCAGTCTGCTAATCCTGTACTTTTTTTTTTTTTTGTACATAACAGATTATACACATTATAGAAGCCAATCATGTAACATTTGTCTGTATGTAAAGAAATATGTTTGCATTTTTTAAGGAACTACATTTATAGCTTTGCTTTAACCTGAGATGTCACTTCTGAGTTTTGTAGTGGATGAACTAGATTTGCTGTTCTAAATGTTTTTGTGAATTTACTGTAGATAAAGTGAAGCCAATGGTATGTATGTGTTTTTATAATGGAAGGCATTTGAATTTTTTTTAGAGGCCCTGGAGACTCCCAGTTAATGCCTACCGCCTTACTCACTCATGTCTCGACCTACTTGCCTGTTTGTAATCGGGGGGGTTCTTCCTTAAGCCGGTGGTTCCTGGGCCATCCATTGGCAGCCACGGCCTCCAGGCGCCAAGGAGTTAATGCCAGGCAGACTTGCAACAGCAGAGTGGGAAAAAAGAAGTCCAGCTCCAGAAGTCCAGCTTCCTTCCTGCAGCTTTCCCATCAGTTTCTCCACCCAGTCCTGGGGTGTGGAAACCAAGCGGCCTGCCTTGCTGCCGCGGAGTGGCCGAGTGCTTCTCCTCTTGACAGCTGAGCTCGGAGCGAGGTGGCTTTGGCCCTTCCCAAACTCGGGCCGATTTGCACTAACCCAATGGCTTGGCATGACGCTCAGTGTGCAGAAAGCAGTGTTTGCGCCTCTTTCGGTGCTCGCAGCTCTGCAGTTCTCGCGCTGTTCCTAGCCATTTCCTCTCCTCTTCCTGACGTGTTCAGATGTTGGTGTCAGCTGCTGACAAGTGACAGGTTCTGATCGAGTACAGCAGAGTGCAGACAGGGGAGAGCGAGGGGACTGATGCCTGTGTGGAGCTGCCCAGAAGGGCTGCTTCGCTGCTTGGTGCCTGGCAGCACGGCCTGTGCTTGCTGTGGATGTTCCCTTGGGAGTCTGAAGGTCTGTGGCGTTTTTAGAAAGGGGAATGAAGTCCGCTGGCTTTAAGTGACTTAGTTCAAATACGTGTGGATTTTAAAGGACCAGGCTGGAAGATAGTGTTCACCTGCCCTCATCAGAGGTTGGGGCCAGGGCATCTCTGGGTCAGGCGGGGAACAGAAGTGCCCGGCACTTTGTCGTATGCCAGAACAGAGATGGGTATTTATCGAGTTTATGACACCTGTAATCCTGAACTTCAGAACTTCCAAACTGTGCCTGTGAACGTGCCATGCCTGTACTGGGGAAGGTGCCAACGAACGCACCGATCACAGTAAATTCACTTAAAAATTAAAAAGCACATCTTGGGCTGCAAGAGTGTGCATTTACTAACAGCAGGCTGTGGTGTAGGACCAAAATCACACTGCAGTGAATGTCACAGGACCTCCTCTCCTCAGCATCTTGCTTTTGATCTGTCTGCATTAACAGAACTGCTGTGGAATACTTGTTACTCTTTTAAGCGAGCAAGTTGGGATCTTGCAGATTTGGTTCAATTTTCAGTAGTGCACTTTTTTTTTTTTTAACTCACAGCTGCCTTGAGTGAATTCTGAAAATTTGTTACTACAGAATTTTAAAAATATATTCTTTTTCTAAAAAACTTTTTTCCATAGAAGTGTGTTTTGAACCAATTTCCTAGCCAACACCATTGCGAAGACAGGTGCCATTTTTACATTCTGGTGTTAAAACTAGTTTCTACTTGTGAAACTCCAAAACCAATTTTACCAATGTATATAACTTTTCTTAAAAGTTTGGGTAGGCTGTGAACATGGCGATGGCTCTCATACAGGTATTCCTGCAGACAGTTGTGCTGTCGCTGGTTGATGAGCAGTTGCCTGCTGGATTCAGCTCCTTGTACGGAATGCCACCTACTTACCTGTGAGGTTTCCAAAGGCATCATAAATATCTGCTGGCTTTTGCCGTTTGGTGAACCAGTCTGAGTAGTGCTGCAGGTCCCGCGTGGCTCCTTTCGCGTTGGCACCCAAGGAAACGTGGCAGAAGCCTCAGCACGGCTGTGGAGACTGTGTCTGGTGTTCTTGGGAGCTTGTAGAGAGCTTGTGGTAGATCCTGCCGTGGTGACGGTTGCTGTTTAATTACTGTCCTGGGTATCATGTAGGACTTTAAAAAAAAAAAAAAAAAAAAGCCTACAGGCTCCCTGTAGCACATTGCTGTTACTGTGTGAGGCCGGATAGTGGATTTGCACAAGGTTTTTTGTTTTTTTTTTTTTTCTTAAAGGCTGTCAGTGGTGATCTTTCAGGATGGATACACTCACTAAAACAGATGTAGTTTAATGGTTAAATGCTCAAACTCCTTTAAGAATGAGGAAGTGAAAAAAAACAACCCTTGGCAGGTTTTACTTTGGAGATGTGATTCCCAGCTTTGCATCTCAAAGAAAATGGATGTGCCTGTGTTTAGTGTGTGCTGCCCGTGCCACTCCTGACTGCACCCTGACAGCCAGCTCGCTGTCCAGCAGGTTTTGCAGCACCAGGGGGTACATCTTAAACTGTACGAGGCTGTTGCCAAACTGCACCATTACCCGACTTTCAAATACCGTGTGTGATCACAGGTAGTCACTAAGCCTGTTGTGCCAAAACAGTTGGTGGCAATGTCACTTGTCCCCAGCCTCTCTTCTCAAAGCCTGTTGGTTACAGCTTGGGAAGTGGAGCTCTGTGCTTTGCGTAACAAGATTTATTTTATTCAGGTACAGGTTGGGGTTTTTTTTTTTTTTTTTTTTTTTTTTTGTCTTGGTCAGCATATTCCAGTGTTGACTTAACTTTGCAGCAGAGGATACTGAGCAGGCAAGCACCCAGCCTGGGCTCGCTCTCCTGTAGGTTCAGACACCTGCTTCTTGGTGCGGATATTGGTTGAGATTCTGGCAACCACAGAAGCTTTTGCATGGCACCTTGCTGATGTACACTCACCCACTGCAGTAATGTGGGCCTGTTTCCATCTGTCTCCAGACCTTGTTTCCTCCAGCCACCGCTCTCACCGGCCTTGCCAACCTGCTGCAGGTACATCGCGGTACCCGGCAGAACCGCTGGGTGGGCGTCCTGGCACCTGCCTAAGGAGGGGCTGCCCCGCGGAACAGCTGCTCCCGGTGCGCTTACTGCAGTGCGTGGGTTGGAGACGGTTCACCCCTCAGTTGTGCCCCACGCTGAAGCTCACGTTTCGTTAGGGTGGAATGAAACCATTGTGAAAACATTCCAGGCGCGCGCTTGGTCCTTCCTCTTGAGGACGCTGTCACCTCCACTAGGTTTAGTGCTGTGCTTTAAGGTGTTGGTGAGAGTCGGTCTTGGCTAATTCAGATAGTTGGTATAAATGGTTGTGTAGCAGAATGGCTGGTTTTTGAGATAGCATTTCCTGTAAAAGTAATTAAGCATGGGTTGATGGTGCACTTTGTATTCAGTAACCTGGCATGCATGCTGGTAAACTACTTCCTACACTTCAGAGGCACCACAAGCCTTTTATCCAATTGCTGGTTATGTAAAATACATGCAGAATGTTAATGCAGTGTTGTTATGGTAAATGTGTGAACAGTGTTACTAATTGATATAACTGATAACAGAGTACATGTGCCTGACATTCTTATACCACACAGTATGTTTAGGTTTTAACTAATATGGACTTCGGTGGAATAGTCTTAGATATTTCAAGCCTTTGTTTTACTTACACAATGGTGCTCTATTTGTGTTTTTCTCCTTTTTTTTTTTTTTTTTTTTAAAGAAAGAAATAAAAGCATCTGAACACTTGTAGTACATATTACATCCAAAGGAGTCCAAAACAAAACTGCTTCTGAACATGCTCGATTTTAATTTGCCTTTGGTTTCCAGCATTTCTCATCAGCTAGGTTCCTTTTTTTACTTGTTGCTGACTACTTTGGAAAACTTCGGTAACGTTACCAATTATGAAGTGATTCTGCACTGCCTTTGGATCGTGTATGTATACAGAAACAGTCTTAAAGCTTTTATTTAAGCTATTAAAAAACCAGGGACTTGTGCCATTTGTTCTTTAACAGTGCTGTTGTAAAAAGACTTCCCTGTGAAAAAAAATCACTTGCTATGAACTCTGTTTATAGCTTTTTTTTTCCACGATGGATCTTTTCTTTGTATTTGTACAGTGGCTCAGTGAAAGATGTTGCCATGAGTTGATATTGTAACCAATAAACAAGTGCTTTTAACCAGACTCACCTGTGAGAGCTTCATTCCACCCCAGCGGCTCTTGTCCCTGCCATGAGCTGTGATATAGGCGGACCAGAGAGACATGGAATCCCTGCGCTGGGTGATCTTGCTGCAGTGACCTGGTGTGTGTGTTGAAAAGCAGAGCGCTGGGGAAGCGAATTGCCCTTACGAACAAGTGACGAGAGAGATTTTGTTTTCCTAAACCAATGAGCTCACAAGGGCCTGGTAACACTGCCGTAATGGTAGCGGGAGGTTAGCCACCAGTTTGGGACTGGAAAAATGAGGTTTCACAAGGCTCCATGCTTACACAATGCTGCTCGCTCAGGGGGCAGCCATCGTCCAGTCCTTCCTTCTTCAAGTCTGTAGCACCAATTATTCTCTCCAAACCAAACTACCTGATCAGTGTGCTGGTGGAAAGCACAGCCTGCTTGCCTGCTGCAGGAAGAAACTTTTTAACTGCAGCGGTGACAGGTTTTGTCCCTGTGGGAGCGAGGGTGTGGATTTTCACTTTAAGGCAGCTGCCAAATAACTACTAAAGCAAAGAGACAGTATTATTTTTTAATAAATGTAGACCACATGCATGTCAAGTTCTTCTCTAGATACAATCTCCATAAAAATGCTGCAGAAAAGAGCATTAATACACATCTGTACCCTCACGCACAAGAAGGCTGGGGCTGTTGCTCATTTTCATATTACAGTTTCCCTCAGAAATCCTGAGACACCCCATGCATACTGCTAGTGTCAGTTTCAAGAGAGCCATGCTTCTGCTAGCATAGTCAAGAACAAACACCAAAACACATCGTGGCGAAAAGAGCGTTGTCTTCAAATTGTTAATCACCTCCCTCTGGTATTAGCTTTTAAAAATCTATCTCCTTTTAGGATAGCCCTTATTTGCTGGAAAATAGCAAATCCCCAACTCTAAGTTTTGAATTTCAAGATTTCATTTAGTCGTGTTAATACATCCATAAAAATATATAAATATTCTGAAAAGGCTTTCTCTTTCAAAATAAGTTATTCTTAAAAAGTCTGGTTAGAAAAATGAAGGTGTTCAGTGACTGCAGATGGCAGCAGCGATTTCAAGAGGCTCCGCACTGCTGGGGTGAGCAAAGGTAAAGCTGCCGCAGCCCACCTGCCCTAAGCCTCACCTGGCAGAGGTCTGTGCTACAGCAGAACCAAGGATCTGGTCGGGACACTGCACGTAGACGCTGCCAAACCCAGCACCCAGCGCTCCCCCACCACTGTGCACGAAGGGGCTCAAGAGCCCTGGCTCGGCTGTGTCACCGCTGGGTGCCAGCGCCGCCCTGCACCTCCCCTGGATGCGGGCTCCGGTCCTGCTCTCAGAGGCAAGAGGCGCATCCCACCACTTCTCATTTGTACTTCACCGATGCCATCTTGTCTAAATGCAGTGGTCAGTGGGGAAACTCGAGCATACGGCATTTCATTAGTGCCTGCTCTACAGTTACCACCTTTCATTTCAAAACAAAAAAAAAAAAACAAACCAAAAAAACACCATAAATGGAAAAGCAGCATCCTTCCTCCCTGGCTACTCATCAACTGAAAATGGGAGAGTGACAACGGTGACAAGCTCCCTCTCCCTGCATAAACTCCTGGATGCCAGGAAGCCAGACTTGCCACTCCTAAATGTTAATGAAAACGAAAAGGGATCTGGGTTTTTATTGTCAAGTGCCCAAAGAAATTTAGTGTTTAAGATCTTTTTTAACCCAAAATCTGCAAAACAAACATAACACCCCGAGTGTCACCCAGCTCTCCATCAGAGATTGGTTTACCATCAGAGTCCAAATTAAGCTTTACAATAATTAAGTGTAATCAAAATAACATTAAAAATAGAAATCATTTCATGTGACTCCACAGAGAAGCGTCATCTGTAAGATTTCTACTTTGTCCTACAAAGGATCACTGGGAAAGTCAGCGATGAGGCGTTATTTACTCTTTTGAAGAAAATGCTTTGTAAAGCGATCTAGTTCATTCTCAAGGTGAATGGCTTTATTTCTGTAAAACAAACAGAAGCAGTGGATTCACTTCAATGCACCACCATCACACAGAAGGCAGAAGCAACGTCAGTGTTTGATTTCTATTCCTGAACCCCACAGCACTGGGACAACCAAAACATTTGCTCTGGTCAGAGCCTGAAACCGAGCAGGTGAGGCTGCTCCTGCGTCCCTGCGCCACCCACCGCTGGACACTCCTGTTCTGCCAACACCTACTGCTGGTAACAAAAACGGTACTGAACGGAACGACCTGACGCAGCACAGCTGCTCCAGAGCTCTGCTGTTCTTTGGGAAGGTGCCACCCCCAGTTTACCTCAAACACTCCTGAGAACACCATCTCCCCTAAACAACAACAGAGTAAGGTAACGATTGACCGAGAGAGAGTGTTGGGGGAGCTTCACTCATTCGCCTCGGAAGAAGCCTGCAATTATTTAACATAACCCAAGAGCTGGTTGGTTATCAGTAAAGAAAACCAGGTGCTGGTGCACACCCCTCTGCTCCCGGGAGTACCTCACATCCAGGTTGAAGTTAACAGCAAGCATCCCCCTCCCTCAAGTCAGCAGGGCCACGAATTTGCTCTTGGCAGTCACACACAGACTTACCTGAGTTGCTTGGAGTGGCTCTGGATGTTCTCCAGCTGATCTATTTCTTTGGAAAGCCTAGCAATTTCTTCCTCCAGGTTTTTCTGGGTAATATCCACCTGCTGGCAGAGCCGAGCAAAGGTGGTGGCCATTTCCCTAAAGGAAAAACTGGTTTGTAATCAGAGTTCACAGAAGTCTGCCACAAAAATAATGATAAATCACAGAGGACTGCAGTGCACAGCCACAACACCGCAATCAAAGTCTCCAGCTGCCAGGGTACTGACTCCACACTAAAAACTCCCTCACAGCAATGCTGCCAGTGTCCCTTACCACAAATGCAAAGGGGCCCTGAAGCTGCAAGAACACTCTGCTGCCTTCCCACGTCCTGAGCAGCCGGCCCCACTCCCAGAACAGCCCAGTTCTGCAGGGACCCAGGTCTCCTGCCTTGGCGCAAGCCCAGGGTAACACTTACTGCTGCACCTGGTGGCTGCAGTTCGCGCTCGTGAAGCTGACGATCATCTGCAGCTTCTCAGTAGCATAATTTACAAACTGCTGCTTGAAGGCTCTCTCTTTTGCTTTAGTGGTCCAAGTCAGCCTCTCGTAGAGATACAGTAACCCATACATACTTAAGGAAAGACAGATGAGTTTCCAGCCTACCGTTTTCCAAATCTGAAAAAGAAGACTCATTAGCTTGAGTAAGAGCTGCCCTACAGAATGCAATGAGAATGACACTACGAGGAAATCTATTTCCACCTTTTTTTGTTATTTTCATGGCCCTTTCACCAGAATAGTTCAGAAAATCTATGGCTGTAGAGCAATACAGCTCTATCCAGATAAGTTGGTACCCCACTGCATGCAGAACATTCAGGTTCCAGCAGCCTCACTGCTTTCTGATGAAGGAAGGCAAGAGCAAAGCTCCCAACTCCAGCCTATAGAAGGCGCCATCGAATCATCCCGTGACTCAGAAACTGAACACAGACAGAACACAGCCAGCTACACTCAGAGGAATGCCAGCAGCTGTCTCACTGCAGTCTGATTCCTTGTAGCCAGCGTACTACAGGCGCTCATCCAGCCCGTCTGTGCTATCAGTCACTGCGTGCCTCATGCTCCATGGTACAGAACCCACAGAGGAAGACCAGCCTGCTCCCTGCCACCGCTGCTAGGACAGGGAACGGTGCTAACGCTACTTGCCACTCCGCCAACAAGGAGGATGCTCATAGAGGTCCGTGACGTCAGCGAAGCTAAACCCATGACCATGGGAATCATAAAGTCATCGTGGGCCGCGCTCTCCGGCGTCAGGGCAGGAAGGCTGGCAGATGACGGGGTGGCAGCTAAAGGACGAGGGATCTAGAAGAGTGGAAGAGCAGCCTGAGTGCAGAGCATCTTGGAACTACACAGCAGACTGGTTTTATTTTCATATATTCAGGGCTCGAGTCATTGGAAGGGAACTTTTCAGCACAGAAGTCCCAACAATGCTCCTGGCAAGCTGTGGAGGTTCTGACAGTTCCATGCCAAACAGGGGCTAGGGTAGAGTAAGGGTTTGACACAGGACGGGCTCTGCTGTACAGGTACCAAAGCGACAAATAAAAAGGGATAACCAAAGGGCTCAGTCAGAGGGGAAAGAGAACCCAGCCAACATCTGCTGAAGGCTGAGGGCAGGTTTTTGGTTCTCTTTTAACCCTGAATATAATCCAATAAAAATAACCCTCGCCAAAAACATTTCATGCAACGGGACTAGGGGAGGGCAGCAGCAAGCAGGTAACCGGCAGAAGCAAATACAGTGGAAAAAAAAAAAAAAACCAAATATATCCTCATTGAGGTAAAACAAGGCACTCCAAATGTCGGCCTAACCTCTGAAGCACTCACTTGTAAGTTGGGATCTGCCAGTCCCAGCAGCACTCTCTGAGCATGTTTCGGGCCCAAGAAGCGGTTGACAAGTGAAGTCCATCCCAAGGAAAAGTGGAACGTAATATCCTCCTGAAAATCCGCACACAGACTGTGACAGTTTAGATCATAGCTAAGGTCAAACTTCCTGCATGGAATTAGCAAGTGGAGCTGATTCTGAGCACCAGAAGGCAACAGTGGTTTCAGGTTTTCTAGAAATAAAACAGAACAGTAAAGATGAGCTGACACTGAAAGCTGCCCAGCATATTCACAGGTAGCATCCTTGCACTGCTGACTAGCTTTGTGAACTACAAGAACCTACACTGACTTTTTAAACAAAACAAAACATACCAAAGAAAAAAAATCAGGGCATTTCAGCAGTCCTGATCCTAACAGAGCAAGCAACTCATTGCTCTGATAACACGGCCACACGCATGCAGAATCTGGAGGGACCCGGAGAAAAGACTGTACTGTGGAAACGTTATCTGACAATTACTGCATTTCATGTAGCTGTTGTGGAAGCCAAGAGTATAAAAAGGGTTTACAAAAGGATTAGACAATCCTTTTGTAGGATTGAGGAGCAGACCAGAGGGCAGGTCTATTGTTACTTGCTCAAACCATTAGTTCTGATGCAGTGTTTTGGTTCAGAAGCCCCTCGGCTGGGCATGGATCACTCTGCTCACCCTGGCTCATTGTTCCTCTCCCCAAGCATGTTTCTGGTTACTACCAGAGTCAAGGTACTGAGCTAAGCACACAGTCTTGACCTAGGATGGCTTTACACAGTGTTAACATTAAATCATGAGCGTAAAGAAAACTCTTTTAAAAGCCAATGTTCTCCAACTGCCTTCCTCTGCACGAAAAGTCAGCATTCTGCCCTCCTCACATTACCAATCATCTCCTGCTGGGACTGATGCACTGACTTGTTGACTTCGCTGGAGCACCGATCAGCCAGGTTCTTTCCCAAACCATCCTCAATATGTTTGTTGAGTTCCTGAAGTTTCATAAAGAACAAACGCTCGTCAATGTCTGTTCAGCCGATCAATGACATGGTGTAGTTCAGAAACACGGTAAGCACCAAGTGTCGCTATTTGCGGTGGGAAGAAGAGCAGGTTACCATGAAATGCCGTGTTTGTAACTAGCACACTGCGACTGACACGGGGGATTTCTCCAAGCCTGGTATCATTAAAAGGCAGATGGAAAGCCTGTATTTTCCGTAAAAATGTGACACTGAAGAGCACACCACTAGCAAACTGCCCTGCAAAGCTGTCACTGTCACAACTCAACAGGCAGCTTCACTGGTCTGCACGGAGAGAGACCCATCCCATCAGCTCCTGTGGAGGTCTGCTCCGGGCAGTCTGTGGAGCCAGGGCAGGGCGGAGCACCCTGAAAACAGCACTCCCAGGTGACCAACAAGGCTGAAACAGGTGGGAGTTGCGGCTGTCACTCATTAGCAGCAAAGCCTGAGCACGAGGCTTGAACGAAGCGTCACATAAAATGACGTGCTAACTGTGTAAATAGAGAAGCAGAAATTAAATGAAGGACAAAAAAAACTTACTGTCTTATAGACCTTCAATACTTGAGGAGAAGGGTGAAAATCTGAATTAAATTCATCAACTAAAACCGAAAGTCGGCAAATCTCATTGGTCATGGCAGAGGAGACCTGAAAAACAAAAACAACAGAAGAAGGGTTCTCCTCCCTTTTCCAACGGCGTGAAAACAGATCCCTGCACTAACACAGTGACAATAAATACTTCAGTTACCTGACCTTCAGGAAGGACTGCCATTCTGTGCCCTTTCTTTCTGGAAAGGAACACACTAGCACTTCAGATGTGCTTCAGAAGGGGAAGGTACATTTGCCAGTGACTAAAAGGAGCTGCTTTTCAGAAGGGACAACACGTGAGCCTGGGAGGTTTCTGACGCTGCTGTGTCCTGGTAGCGTCAGGACGTTTCCAGTTCTCGCCATTCTCCCTTCAGTTACTTTCTGCAACAATGACTTTAGGAGCAGAACTGCACGTACTAGCTGGCCAGGAGACTCCATCAGGCCAGAGGTAAAGCCTGCAGGCTCCTCCCTACACTTGCAGGCAGTTTCAATGCACTGGAGGCCACGGGTAATGCAANCAAGCTTTTTTTTTTTTTTTTTTTTTTTTTTTTGACAAGGATCACCCCGTCTATGACTTCAAGAACAAATCTTATCAGTGTTAACAGAAATTGGGCATAGAATTCACTCCCTCTTATGGAAGTAAAAACACCTACCCAGCAGTTACCAATGAAACCAGAATTCAAAGAGGAGGAACAAAGCTCTTTGCTGCTTGCCTAGAAAACTGCCCCCTTTGCATTACTTACTTTATTTTCTACTTCCTCAGTCACACACTTGATCTTTTCCTTGGTGTCTTCTGTCAGAATGTTCAGCTGATTCCGAACAAAGTCCAACCTATCCTTCTGGTCTTCTCGCTCCTCCATTGAAAGGACTCTAACGGAGCAGAAAGGCGATCACCATCAGCAGCAGGCATTCTCCCAGAAATGAACAAAGCACGTACCATCAGGCATCAGCCGTCTGGAGCTCGTGGAGCACTGAGCAGCCAAAAAGATTCCAAAGGGGCTGAACAGGGCAGAGACGCTGCTTCGGAGCGGCTGCAGTGCCGGTGTTAGGTTTACACGTGCCCTAAAGGCTGCACTGACTGAACACAGCTGTAACGACTGGGCTCTGACACACCTCAAACACCAGTATCTGGCGTTGGAGTTGGTACCACGACACATAATGACAGCTCAATAAAGAGGGAGGAGAAATCAGGGGCCTTTAATACTTTCCTGATTAAAAAAGAAAGGAGAAATGTGATCAAGCTGTCCTACTGCTGCTCACCAGCAGCATCCAACAACTCCTCACCAATGGTGTGAGCCCTGTGACCGTGCAAGGCAAAGGCGGGCGGCAGAAGCTAACCTTGCCACAAACAGCTCTCTTCAGAAGTCCTAGACTTACCATTTCAGTAAAATATGCTTAAAATCTAGAGCAGTTACACCCTGGAGGACCAGCGGTTAACACCAAAGGGCAATTCAGACTAAGAGGGGGCACTGCACGTTTTGGTAGGCCAGCTGCCAGAATGGAGGTGTCAGAGTATTTTCAAGGAGTTTCACAGCGTGTTTTCACAGCATCGGACAAAGCGAGACGCGTTCGTGTGTGATCAGGCAGTTTGTAAATGCTGATACACTCTGGAAGACGACTCTGATAGGCAGAGTGGAGTCTGCTGGGACACAAAGACGCTGCATCAACAGACACAGAAAGGAGGTGCGTGGAAAGGATTAAACGACAGCAAGCTCACCGTGTACAGGACAGAAAAGAGGCAGCAACAAAAGTGAGGAAAAAATCTCACAGAGAGCACATGACACTATGAGGGAGATGAACTACTATCACAGGCACTAAAAGCTCCTGTCATGAGCAAACAGAGAACAAAGATATTTGGGGATACAGTCTGAGAAGGACCAGAGCCCAGCCCAAACTGTTAGCAGGGGCTCTGCCCACCCCCTTCTAAGCACCTGCAAACCCGAGCACTCTCCCACACAGTTGCTCAGCATTACCATAAACAAAATCCAGAGGTAAAGCAGGCCCAAACATCACCGCTGGGACGTTGGATACAACCAGAGAAAACTTACAGCTTCAAACAGTTTCAAAAAAAAAAAAGACTGGAAAAGCCAGAGATGGCCTTTGTGACTGTAAATCAGTACAAGGAAAACAAAGCACACCAAGATCCCCACACAGAAGTCCCAGACCAAGTGCAAGACTGGGCGGTGCAAATGAGCGGCAGCGAGGCTGACACGCCAGGAAAATTCTGCTTCTTACCAACGGAGAAAAGTGCGTGTTACAGCCCACGCGGGCCCAAGAAACCGCCAGCAGAAATGGCTCCTCAGAGGACCTGGAGAAACCAAAGCCAACCAGCCCTCCAGCCAACCTACCTTTTCTCTGCTGCTGCCACGTTTATGGTGTCCATAATGTCTTTCACAGTATCTATGATCTGTTTAGCTCTGATAGTGTGCTGTTCAAACTTGGTTTTCACGGCTGACTGCGAGATACACTCCTGCGAGGAGCCCAAGCCACAACACATTACTGCAATTCCATACCAACACCTCCTGGAATTTCACTGTCAGAAAGCACTTGCTGCTATTACCATGAACTTAAACCCATGGGAAACAGAAAGAGAAAATACACAGAAATCAAAAGACAACAGAACCGAGATGTCAAATGAATGCATAGCAGCAAACCTGTGCCTTCGTGTTCACTCACAGTAATGTGTGGAGGTTTTTGTTTAAAATAAATAAATGATGTAAACAAAAAAGCAAACTCTGATGTCTAAGTAAGACAAATCTAGCTCTTCAGAAAGCTTCCCAAACGACCTCTTCTGAGTTATGAATGTCTAACATGAATCCTGGCAATACAGGATAGAAAAGTTGCCAAATAGTCCTTAAATGTAGTCCCTAAAATATTAGCTCACTCTCAGGTTATTGAGGCGTTCAATGCACCAGTAGGGAATGCTCTGAAGGTCCAATTTCTAATCAACCTGCAACCTTGAATACTGTACAGCAATTCAGAAGGTACCAAACACAGATTGAGAAGATCCACAAATGCTCAATTTGGGTGAAAGTAAATCAGTTGTGATTAGCCAGAAATTAAGCCAGACTTTTTTCAAGCGACTGCACGTCATGCGTTATGTAGCCAATAAACGGTGGTGCCGCCCTTCTGCGCCGTCACCGCAAAGCAGCAGGATCTTCTGTATTCAGGGGGAAGAAAGCAAGCATCTAGGTTCCTTGCATCAGATCTGTTTCCTGCTGGTGGTAGCTGTGGGGTTTTTCTGTTGTTTGCTTTAGCACAAACTGCACTGATGTTACTTTTAAAAGACGTGCCTATGACCTTAGCATATGCTGGAAAAATAAATTTCAGCAATCTACAAATAATAGATCAAAACAAAATAAACAAAATGAGTAAAATACATTCCCTGTTCCTCGATGAAGCAGATCTAGAAATCAGCAATGAGAGGCCAGAGTTTCAGAAATATCAGCACATTATTAGAGCTAGACTAGACACAGAGGAAAGAGTCTTCCCAGCGTCAGTACGTGGTAGATAAAAGGACGACACTCACTCACAACACAACCAGAAAATCCAAGTTAGAGCACTAGGGAAAACACAGAGGTTAATTATATGAGCAGAAAAGACAGGAGGAGGATAGTAGCACTTTTGCTGTTAGTCTGTAAAGAAAGATTTACTGAAACAGGACAAAAGCTGCGTTTCAACAGCAGCACTAAAACCAGCCGCCTCCCGGCCCGCTTGCAGACAGTGTTCAGAGCACGGCTCATGACAACGCCCTGCAGTGCTAGGGAAGGACCCTGCTGCACCGTGCTGACCCAGGCTGCGTTACTCGCTCCAAACTACAGCCACAATAATTACCATTCTGCCCCGCCTGCCTCTTCCACTCCTCCCTATGCCACTTCTGCCAGCAGTTTTTGAAGCAGCTTCTCAGACCCTACAACCTGAGGCATCCTGGGTTTTGGTTTTATGGAGAATATCCACTAAAGACAACCGCACACAGTGAACTATATATGTGCTTCTTCTGTCATTTTGTTTAAGCACTGCTGTGCGTCTCCTCGTAAAATTTCAGAAGATACACAGACTCCTTCTCATTATTCCACAATGTAAGAACTCAGAACCTACTAATTCCACCCACAGGTTACGACCGCGCGCTTTTCTTCTTTGTTGTGTGCGACACAACTGACATGCAGTAACATCACTTTATAAAGCTGCTAAAATGAATCTCTAAAATCCTGATTTCATCACTGCTTACAACAAGTATTTCCAGTATTGCCTGCACCACGCTGGATTCTAGCCAGTTTTTCGTTTAGCAAGCACAACCACCCTGTGCTTTGCAGAAGAATGCGTTATACTTGTTTTTGAGATGCTTTTTGCCTTCACACAAGTCTACACTAAGGTAGTTAAAAGCCTGTCAACGTGGTCCAAGTTCTGTCTGTATCGCACCAGGCTGGCACCGAAGGATTGTTCCTAGATCCCCTGAGATTCCAGCTGTACTAAGCTGATCCCAGGACAAAGCTCTCCCATCAGGGAGCTGATACTAAAATCAGCAATGTGGAAGCACTGGAGAAGAAACAGCTCCTCCTCTCTGCCCACGTGGAAAAGAGGAAAAAGCAGTGGAGACAAAAGCAGGGTGAGGGAACCCAGCAGGAGCAGCACCAGCAGGTGCGGCCGGTGGGAACACGCGGCCGGAGGGCGTGTGAATGAGGTGAGGGCACAGCTCAGAGACAGGACCCGGACGGCAGAGCGCAGGAGGCACGTGGGCAGCGCGAGCAGGGCACCTGGACTGAGGGCAACACACAGGCAGGGAAGGCGTTGGCTGCGACAAGGACAGACAGCAGCGTTGTGCTCTCGCCCCTCCCCTTTCACAGACCTCGGGGTCACACAAGATCCTTGGGCCTGGCAGCTCCTCTGTCAGGAAATACAAGCAAATCCAGGCTGCTTCAGCATGGAGTGCTTGGGCTGCACTCACGGCTCCGCTGCGCTGAAATTTGGTCTAGCAGTGCATAAAGCACGGTATGAAGTAGGGTTTAATTCCCAGACTGAACACTGACATTTCTACCTGATGTGCAGCATTCTTTACCAGCAGCACGAGTTGGTAGAGGCTCCTGCTGGTAAGCCGAGCTGACGCCAGCACATCGTTGTTATCAGTTACTTACTTCATCAGCTCAAGTGACAGCGATTTGAGCGGTAGGTCTGAAGATTCAGACTTGTTTGGAGGATCAGTCTTGCTTTAGAAGTAAGCAAAATGTCATTGAAAGTTAGGAAACTGCCCACAAAACCTGCATTAAGGATTGTGAAAGAGGGTGAAAAAACAAACTTTCACAATGGATGGATCAGGGCTGCACAGGGAAAAGCACTGAAGAACCCTCTCTCACCAGTGCAGCCTGAAGGTGTGCTGCAAATCAAACAGATAATGTCAAAGAAGAAAAAAAGAGTTGTGTGAAGGCCATTCTGTGCTGTCACAGAACTGTTTAAATTGCTTTTTTTTTTTTTCTTCCTGCTTTGCAAAAGATTTTGGTGGTTGTAACCTTGTGATGGGAGTTTCTCATCTCGGTGGCCAGCCTGAGACCCTGAAATCTGATTTACAGATGTGCTGAATGCTTGTAACTTCCAATAATTTAATAAGTCGTACGTCCATTAATTGTGAAACATCCTGTGTTGAATGCATAACTAATTCTAAGAGATTTTGTAGGAAAAAAAAAAGTACTTTGGGTGCAGTGCATAGCACAAATACGTGGCAGTAACTGATCTAAAAGCTTAACTTCCACTTTTTTCCTACTAGTTGAAAGTTTCCTACTATAATTCTAAGGCCAAAAATGGATGTTTGGCTCCAAGCAGTGACACAAGCAAGAAATGTCATCTCACACGGACTGTGGCACTGCCTGTGCTCTGAACTGATCATTTCAGCATCTCAGTCATCTGCCATAACAGCACGGTTAAGGACTGAAAATCCTGAACAATCGAGGCTCATCCAAGCTGCCACCTCAGGATAACCAGGAACAGCTTTAGAGTTTACCAAATTCCACAAGATAAATGGATCCTATCACACAGAAATCAACTGATTATCTAGCCAGACCTACTTCTGAAACAAGCATCAACTCCAGCTAAGAATACAGCTGAACTGGAAGGACGGATTCTGCAGAGCAACAAAGATGCAAGAGAGTTTAGTGTCAGAGTATCAGAGCTAAGAGGCAGATAATGGTGATAATTTCAAAACTCTGGCTTTAAAAACACAAGTAAATGTATTTCTTTAATGTAAAAGTAATCAATTCCTTGCTGCTTGAGTCCTGAATGACAATAATGAACTACACAGCTACAAATTCAGAACAGAGTAAGGCTCACTGTAGAGCAAGCATTTTAGCAGCTAATGGTTATAAATGATATACTCATTTCTAAGAGCACAGTCTCTTTTCTTATCATTTACACTACATTGCTTTTGAGATCTCAAACCAGGAGCTTAAGGTCCGGTTTTGACCCCTTCCCTCACTGAACAACGCTTCTTTGTAACCTGCTGTTCCAGGTGAGAACTGACAAAGATGAGGCAAAGCCGTCACACGGACTGAATATCTGACACTCCTCCACTCGTTCACACAGGCAGTGTTCCGTAAAATCAAGCTATGCATAAACAAAAGTTACCTCTGCATCAGTAAAGAGGCAGTTAAAAAAGCCCATCATAAATACCTCAAAAATCTGCTCAAAATTTTGAAATTCTTGGAATCTTGTTTGAAATCCTTCAGCAAGTGCTCCACCTGCCAAACAGAAAAGACCGTAAGGGAGAGAGCAACACAGCACTACAAGACTGCCTTAAACGCTTCTGCCAGGTTTTGTGAAATTGTTCTGCATTTTGAGGAAAAACAAGAATTCCTACACACCACTCTCTGGCATCCCTTGGGCCTTCTGTCTCCTGGCACTCAGAACTTCTTTTGCTGAAACAAAAAAGATGCGATTCCTCGCTTCTACAGGATCAATAACTTTGAGCTCATCAACCAGAAAAGTCAGGCAGCGCTCCATGTGCTGCCGACGCACCTGAGGAAAAGGCAGAAAGCTCGTGAGAAAAAGGCAAGAATTGAGCTGACACCAAATCAGAATGACAGAGCAAGAAACAAACGGTGACAGACGCTGAACTACCCTTACACAGCAGATGCCCCTAATCCTACTGATGCAGCAGCTGCATTTAAACCATTTAATCACTCCTGGAAGCAACCTTATTTTCTTCTAGAACTGTCTTTATGAGATATCTGTCAACTGCTGAGGTAACTACTAAGTACTCCTGCAAGCCAGCTGAGAGTACACTGAGCTGCTGCCATCTCATACTGCACGCTGACAGCTGCTCTGTGCTCTAACACGTATAACCAGCACCCTCAGGCTGCACCACCGTTACAAAACTAAAAGGTAATGCAAAGGACATTTGAAACGAGCTCACTGTGGACAGCAAAGGTTCTGAACAAGCTTACATGGTATCAGCTGCCTGCTTACATTCACTCTGAAGCGAAGCAGCAAGTTGTTTTCATTTTCTGATCAAACAACTTATCCTTTTACTAGTAAGGCAAAGTGGTTGTCTTCATTTTAGTGAGTGTATTACCGTGGCAATTTATACATACGTATATTAAAAATACCCCCACGTGCGTAAAAGCACACACGTGTATCTGTCTCTGTATCTATGCATGTATGTATGCACACACCAATCCCAGTAAGAGCCATCCAGTCACTTCCAGTCACTTACATCTTCCATATATTCTGGCTCTGACGCAGAGGCATCCCATCTGTTATTCAGGATGAAGATATTTGGCTTAGAAAGTCGTTCGTTCACTTTATGGAAAAAGTGCTTTTCCTAAGAATTAAAACACAAACAGAAAACTTCCCAGATATCTGAAGTACTCACGTATTATTCTGTAACAGAAGAATGTATTTTTTCTGAATAAAAACAAGCTTTTCTTAAGATCCATATTAAAAATAATTAATCAGCATTGAAAACCACAGATATCCAGCACAACAAAACGCTGATGATAGTTCAAAAGTCATCAAGCACCTTAAAACTGATGCCAATAATAAAAACCAGCGATGCTGCTAACTTGTCTAAAAATAGGCAAAAGTACAATTAATAAAGCTTCCAAAACAATTATTTTAGAAAATACTGGGACATGAAGTCAACCCTTCTCTAAATCTATCACATCATTTACTGTCTCCTTCTTCTGCTTCCTTCTTACCAAACTTCATCTCCTTCAATTCTTCTAGCTTTCCATTAAATTTGTTCTCGATTGTGTGACACTCGCAGTATTTGTTGGGGAAGAGAAATGGAAAAACACACAAAACAGACTGTATCTGCTCATTTCAGTTTTTAAGCAAGCTGCCTGGCTAAAACTGTTAAGTCTTCCTTATCTGAACTATCAAGATGCTCTTGTTCACCACACCGAATTTGGTTTATACACCCAGAAACCAAACTCTTCCTCTCTAACTATATTCTTTCCCTAGATCATATTAGCTTGAACCACATATTAGTTACATTTCCTGTTTGAGTTTGTATGGCCTGAGTCACAGAAAAAAGCCATTGCTGAGTGTTTCCACCTTTATAACAAAATGAAGAACTACCATAAAGTCACTGCAGACCATACCGTGTTCATGAGAGTTGATTCGGAATTGGCAACCAAGACAAACACATCAGCATCCAAGCAGAATTTATCAATCCAGCTGTCCAGCTCTGTAGTCACATCTGTCCCAGGGCTGTTGAGAATGAAAACCACAAAAACTCGTATTTATCCAGCAAAGGAGTACGTGATTTTCACAAAGTGATGAAAATAGGTGGGATCACCTAAGGACGTCACAGAAAGATTTGAAGTTTTTCCCTTTGGTCTGATGCTCAGCTCAAGCTTAGGACAAACAAAGAAAAAGCTCATTACCCTTTAGCACGCACCAGTCACCAAGCAGACCGTCTACTTGTTACAAAACGCAGTTTCTAATGAATAAAGATTGTAACAGTGAAAGAAGTGACAAGCAGCCTGTCAGAAATCCAGGCAGTCTCACAGACTGGACCCGGACATGCCCGTATGCCACATGGCTTCACATTGCCATCAGGAAGGACAGCTGTTCATTACGTGTTTGTCCACTACTAAAGGACTATTATAGTTACAAATCTATGCACAGCTGGTAAAACATAACGATTAAAACGAAGTTAGGAGTCGAATGCTGTCAATTTTTCAAAAATAAGTGGAATATAAGCATTATCTCATGTCTGCAACACCTCAATTACTTCTGGTTCAAGCAATGGGCAATGTAAGCCCAGCACACAGGCACACGCAACTGACAACGGCCTTCACGCCTGGAGGGCACTCACTACTGTGCCATGTAAGGACTGCAGCTCTTGAAAGCAGCTTTTAGTTATGAAGTCCAGATGGCTTACACTTCATGTGATCAGCCTGAAGCATTTAAGGACATGGAATGAGCAAAAGGTTTACAGTTGCTGCAACAACACTGCTCTGTTTGTTTTAGGGGTGGCAGTACGCTCAGCCAAAAGCTAGTCCCTTGTACAGCCCCGTCACAGGGCACCTGTGTGCTCCAGCTGCTACAGCGCCAGAACCAGTGGGGCAATGACAAGCAGCAGTATGCACAAAAGAGCAAACTCTGTACTCTTAGGAGAGGAAAAGAAAAAAAAAAAAGCTCTCAATACTTTTGCAACCTAATAACCGACACACAAGCATCAGCCAACCAGTCTCTTTTTTTAAGTATTACAACGTCATCTTTACTTGAGAAAGTATTTGCTGCAACAGAAGGCATACCTGTCCACCAAGACCAAATCATCTCTCAGCAGGGCACACTTTGACTTGGGCCAAAAGACATGGACAAGACAGCCAGCTTTCAAATTCTTATCCATGTGAAGTGCGTGGGCAAGCTGGTTGACTGTCTACAAAGAGAACAGACAGAAGACAAACACGCAGGATGCACCACAAACCAGTCTGTGAACCAGCCTAGGAGTTCTCCAGCACACCAGTCGAACAGGGTAACAGAGTCCACACTTCTGGTGAACATTTGTTATTCCTTCCTGGCTAAGAACTTCAAAATGAAAAATGAGTTAGCCTTACACTACCATTAGACTTGAAACTGTTGTCAAGAGACAGATCTTTTGAGAAATGGTTACTGTGAAAAATGGCCTTCAGGATTCCAAAACCCTACCTTGACGCTCTTCTTCTCGTCCGACCCTTCTGTCATCAGGTAAGCCTTGTCTCCATCAGTCCCTTCCACGCTGAGAAAGCAGTTAGTTGTGTGGCCAATCCCGCTAGGAAGCACCTTATCCCACAGCATTGCATTAATGACCGAACTTTTCCCACTGCTTGTTCTGGAGGGAAACAAAATAAGAACACTGAGCACAGTGAAGAAGCATTAAGCACACCCTGATTTGAGTTGAAGGCGCTCCCACTGGATTGCATTAAAAAATAAACCCACGTTTAATTTTGGTTGATACAGCATTAAATCACTACAGCACGGCTTGCTAGAAAATAATAGAAAGTGCAGGAAAAGCTCATCTGAACAGCAGTCCCAAAAATCCCTCCTGATATCAACACTGCCTACCCAGCCAGGAAAGCCAGTTTCCACTTGCAGAACTCATGCCAGCTCAACAACCCCAACCTGTACTTGCAAATAAACCTTTACCTGGCACAACTGACTCTGTATCAGAAATTTGTAAAACACATCAGTTCAACTTTGCTGCACCAGGAAAAGCATCTGCCCTAAAACGATGCCTCACACCCATGTAAAGGAACTGTGAAATAACAGCACCCTGCCCCAGGTAAGGGAGCAGCCTGCCCTCTTCCTTGAGCCAGCACTAACATTCCTGGAGCACCAATCAAAAGGCCACGTGGTACTTCAGGCAGAATTATCTTTAGATCAGGCAACAGTTCCGCATTGCTGCTCACAGCAAAGCCAAAGGAATTCCAGGGATGCCAGAGAAGGACATGAGGAGAAAGGCTGCATGACGGGGGCAGAGGTCTACGTGGCCTCTAGGGTGGCACAAACGGTGACTCCTTAACATGTGTGTGAAATTACCGCCTCAGCGACTTAACCTGCTGTCCTCAGAAATCATCCGCTCTGTGCCAGTCGGGAAGGAACCACTGGTTGTGATACGGCCCTCTGAGCATCACACGTGGTGTAAAAGCAGCACTGCTGTACCAGCGCACTGGGACACATCTCAAGGTTCGGCTGTCGGGGAATCCCCATCACAGCCAACTCAGAACAATTTAATCAACAATAACCTCAACTTAACGAACACCTTCAAAGGCAGACGTGCAGCAGTGTGCAGATACTCACATTTATTCCTTGCATGCAAATTCTGCCTTTAACCATGGAACTTCGCTTGTCCTTATTTCAGAAGTAGCTAAATTAGACCCATGTCCTCTCGATTAAACCGAACTGATCACCAGCTCTGCAAGGACTTGAAGTTCTCAGCAATGTCCTATTTTGCACTAACCCTCTGCCCCTCACCCATGAAGATCTGAGACTTAACTCTTACACAGTAGTATGAACTAAGCATGGATTCATTAATGGAGCTACTTCTGGAAAAGAAGCTCAGTGCTCACTGCACAACACTCTGCAAGTTTATTCAAAATGTCAGAGGCAGAGTTAAGGTTAAATTAATCCTCTTTCCTGCGCTGAACTTGCAAAAGCAACTTCTACCACATATCACAGCTTGTAAATGCATTCGGCTTTTAACTTTGTGAAATGCCAGGGTTCAGATATAAACAGTTTATTTATCCCAGCTGCTTTTATTGTTTTTCTTTAAATAGCTGGGCTATTTTTAGCACGGTGAGAGTACAGCCTCGTACAGCACAGTGCTTGGAACACGGGAACTTAGTGTCAGTGTTAAGACTCCATGGGGACAACTTCTCAGTGAAAACTTGAAACTTCTCCACTAAGATGAGACTGAAAGGTAAAACACAAGGCAACTCCAAGCATACAGATGTGTAACACCTCGGTGCTCTGGGTCCAAGAACCTGACAGCATCTCTGTAACAAATGTCTCTCTTTAACTCCTGTTTTTTCTGCCACAAAAAAAAATAAAAAACATAGCCAGTATGATCCCAGGCTGACCAAAGTCAAACAGTTTCTAACAGTTAAAATGTATGTATTTTTAGAACAGAAATCAATTTAAGTGATCTGTAACTTTGGACACGTTAACTAAACATGCAAGAGATTTGACACTCAGTCTGTACTAATGCTACCAAGGACCGTTAACTAGAATTTTTCCTTGTTAGTGGTTCAAGACAGCAAAAATTCATATTATGTTCATATTATGCATGTTATCTGCAAGCCATACACCACATGGTTACTGTCAGCCCTAATAACCCCTGCACAGCTCTGTCAAACTGCTGGCACAGCCAGCAAGACCAGTGTCTCTATAGTCGTCTGGTTTTGCTCAGTTGCTTGTATGTGGAAACATAAACAGCCCAAAGTTGAGTTTTTCAGCACTTATAATAAACACAAACAGAAGTTCTTGAAGACAATAGTCCAGCAAAGCAAATATATTAAACAAACAAAACCACCATGTCAAAACAAACTAACTAACTAACTAAAAAAAAAAAAACATTCCAGAGAACTTCTAGAGAAAATCTTCCAAAGTCACACACTGGGCCTATACAAAATGATTACTTTACACTGTTTATCAATAAAAACATGTGACAAGACACACATAATCAAGCTACTGAAATGGAGTAAGACAGCATCAAAGAAACGTTTAGCACCAGCTAGGTAAGAGCCAACATGTTTTTATGCATTGTGTTTCAAGGAACAACTCTATAATGAAGAACTAATTCTGGTGCACCTAGCTTACAAATCTGGATAACTCAGCCCTGAAAGAGAAGAGATCAAATTAAGCTCCGGTAATTTCATTCATTACCTGCCAAAAAATGCCACTTTCATGTGTCTCCGTGAAAGCACCTCCCCGATGACTGCTAGCTTCTTTTTATACGCCTGGATTTTTGCTAGTTCATCTTCTGTTGCTATATGTTCAAGCTCTGGGTTCCCGTATGTTGCTACACACAGAAAAAGAACAACAGAAGCTATCACACACAGAGCGCACGCTCTGGGACACAAGACCTACACTGCCAGTACTTCACATGCCAAAGATCTATCTAAGTTTTAATTATGCAGCGCTAAAACGAACAAAACCCCTCTCTGCAGACTCTGCTATTAGCCCCTCCTGCTTGACAGCTCCATGCAGCACTTGTGAAATCACGGCAGATCACTGCAGATGAATCACAGCCTTTCTGCTGAAGCGAGGACTGCCACGGACACGGCAGCCAGGCTGGGCTGTCCTCGCAGCGCAGAGGTGCTGGGGCGATGAGCAGCTCGACCCATGCGGCAACACACGCACCTCCACGCTGCTGACACCCGGGGTGGTGTAACCAGCAGTTCTTCGCGCCACACCATGCCGGTCCACCTTCCTATTAGGTACTCCAACCTACCTAGTAAGCAGGAGAGCCTTTTTTGCCTTTTTTTTTTTTTTTTTTTTCCCCTCTATACACAAGGAACAGAAACAGGATTGCAAACAGTCCTGAACCACGCGAGGTGGCTCAGCTTTCACCATCATGACAGTGGCTAAGCTTCCAGGCACGCGATGCAGCTAGCTTCTGTGAAGCACAGCCACCATAAGCCTTCCTGCTACCACAGGATGAAATCTTCAGTGAAAAAACACGGTTATTCCTGAAGGCGTATGTCCAACAGCACACTGATGTGCCTTGCAATACACGCCGCACTCTGTAAAGCCAGCTCCAAGCCACCAACCAGGGCCCTGTGCCAAGACAACAACCCACCTTCCACGAAGGCGGCCCCCTCGGTGACGTAGTCCAGCAGCTGGTCGAAGATGGCAGTGATGGTCTTCTTAGCCAGCACAAAGTGCTTCAGTGGGGACACGGTAGCTTCTGCCATGATGTAACTGTGGGGAAAGTTATGCAAAAGCGACCATGTTAGTGAAAATTCAGGAGTGTTCTCACCCAATAATTAAAAAAAAATAAAAATCCAGTAAGTAAGATAACGCAATGAACGCCACCAGAAGCCAGCCCGTGCTGGCCCCGTTCCGCGGACAGGCCCTCAGCCTTCCCCCAGCACACGGCCCGACAGCTGCGCACAAGGCACGGGGCCAGCTTTAACCGCGGCCTCGCGCAAAGTACAAGATCTCACCCCAACACCGAGGGTTTGACCCCGCCACCGCCCGGAGGTCACAGCCTTCGCCCTCCGCCAGGCCGCGGTAGCACGGCCCGGGCAAAACGAGGCGAGGCGAAGCCGGGCTCCGCGGCCGCCCCGGTCAGCCCCCTGCCGGGCCCG
>VXAV01002339.1:34187-56516 GCA_013399715.1 Alectura lathami | reverse complement strand
CACATGCATCACACCTAATCCTAGTAGATGCTAACATTTCACACCTCCTTATTCAGAGTTATGGGCAAAAATCCAACATCTCTTAGATACTTGTTCTCAATATGTTGATATATGCTCATGTAAAACTTATTTTTGCACATTAATGGCAATTCTAAGTTGATGTGATTTATTTTTCCAGATAATACTCATGGCAGGTCAAGTCTCCTGAAAACAATCATCGCAACAATCAGAGGTGGCAGTCGCTTCCACATTAGCAAATGATTCCCATCTCTCTCCCCACTCGGTGCTTCTGCTTTAGTACATGCTATGCCACCTCACTGGAACAAATCTGCGGATTACATTACATCACATTGCCTCTTGCTGATGTTGGAATCTCAACCTGCAACTAGAATACCAGCTGTAGATCCCACAGTAAGAAGCAGAGCTTCGCTGCCTAGAGCTATGCTGATTTCATGGTACTAATGAGCAATTACATTGGAGTTTCAGAGGTAATTGTGAATACATATGTAAAACAGACCTGTTCAGTAGAAACTGCACTATTATACGTTACATTACAAGACAAAATGCTTCTGTTTGAATGAATTAAATTAACTCCATTTATAAATACAGGGAATATGTAAAAATGTTCTTAAGGTGAGGCATTGTCAGCAAGGAGCTCTACCTCAACAATGCTAAGCAGAGCCTTTACTTCTTCAGTACTACAATTTATCACGCCCTGAAAGTCAGGTTCTCTATAGTTCTTTCAGTACCTAGCTTACCTGGGATTAGAACAAGGTACCCTTTGAGTATTCACATTGTCACACAGAGGTTCCCCTCCATGGTAGATACCTGTTCGAACATAGATCTGAAAATCATGTTAACATTAGTGCTATCTTCCAAATGTTAGTCTAAGCAAAGTTTTCATTCCTATCAGATTACACCATATTATCCTTTCATTTCTATTTGGTTTAAAGAAACACCCACCAGTCCTTCACCCTAACAAACTGAAAAAAACAAACAGCTCCACCACCCCTCCTCAACCCAAATTTATTCATGCTCTACAAGGCATGAAGCACAGTACATAAGCATACCCTGCTAGAAAAATAATTGTCCTGGTCTTCTCCCTCATCACTATTGCAAAACTAGTTCTTAAAATAAACTTAAAAGGAACTTCTAAAACCAAACTATCAATTCTTTGCATGCTGAACTAGAGTGAAGAAAACAGACCAAACAGACAAATTCTGAGCAGAGAACTTGACTTGTCGTATGACTTCAGTACGATTAAGCCGTACCTGCCTCTTCTCCCTTTCTAAAAACAAAGACAGCAGCACACTATCCATAATCCACTCTTCAAATGCATTCCCCATTACTGTAAGACATTCTTCTACACATTCATTATCTAGAATGTGGAAGATAGCATAGGTTCTGCTTTTTTTTTAATCCATTACATACTCAACTGAAGTGAACTACACCAACAGAGCGCTGCTCCTATTGGGCAGAGTATTCAGCTGAGTACCACAACTTGTGCATTTTTCATCAGTATACAAAAGTATTGTTAGAACATGGCTGTTTTTCAGAACTGAGTGCTTAAATTTAAATAATGAAGTTAAATAACACATCTTTCCCAATGTAATTATGGAACAGAAAACCTGGGAGAGAAACCATGAGCTGTTGGAAACTACATATATGATGCCACACAGCATGTGCCTTACTTTGTCAATGTCTCTAATGTTCACATTTACATAGGTTGCACAGAGGATTTTTATTCTGAGAGCGCTATTTATAGTCCAGAGGGATTTGGCTGTAGCTTCTCCATTCATGTAGGGTGTAGCTGTAGAGATTCTCCTGGAATAAGATGGCATTGTGAAGGTATCCAGAGGCAGCTGGGTATACAGGCTTTCTTTAGCCATCAGCATCAGATTGGGCATGCGACCAAGCATTATACAACTTCTTATGTACTGCAAGAAAACAAAACCAAAATTCAGTACATCTTTGAAGTGCATGCTCTTGGTAATCAATACCTAAAAGTATTCAGAAGAATGTATAAAAATAAGAGCATATTTAAAGAGCTCACCACTGTCCCTTTGTGTAAGCCCTTTACAGTGTTTTTTTTGTTGCAACATTCAACAGTTTAAATGTGTTATTGGGTAGGATAGCACAGCAGTGCTTCAATGGATTTTGAGGAATGAACAACGTCTACAGCAGTTGAAGGCTGACGAGATAGAGAAAAGAACTGACAAAAAGACAAGGCAGATGTCTTGTAGTCCTCCTGAGCTCAGGCACAGTGCAGAGCAAAGCAGACTGTTTCCAGATTAGGGCTATTCCTGGAAGGAGGTTACAAAAAGTTCACATTTTTTGCCTTGCATACTGCAGTTCTAATCTACTGCACAGTCCTAGTACAGGTACCTCTATACTCCTTGTCACTGGTAGAAAGAGCACAAGACAACAGGGAGAGCTGTTCATTTCTGGTTCAGATGCACTTATCAGTTCCAGCTCGGCACTAATCCTGCCAGACTCAAGCTTTAAGCCTTCATTGCTCCACTCAGGAGCAACTGCTGAAAGCTTTTAGCCTGGGAACAGTACTACAAAGTGTTAAGACGGGTCCAGCCCTGGACTGTAATTAGTAAGCTCTTCTGCGGCACAGTAAAGGCATACCAGATACTTCTGAAGAAACCACACTAGATCAAATAGGTCTAGTGTTTGATCTTATGACTGTACAAAAATATTCATGCACGTCTGCCCTTCTTCCTCAGCTCCCATAACATACAGTTTCTTTTTCCATTATTCAGGGTCCCCCACCCCCCTTCTCTCCTCCATTGCTGTAGAAAGCAGACTGTCAACCATTTTAGANAACATACAGTTTCTTTTTCCATTATTCAGGGTCCCCCCCCCCCCTTCTCTCCTCCATTGCTGTAGAAAGCAGACTGTCAACCATTTTAGATGAAGGAATGAAAGCTGTTATTACAACAATAAGTTTCTTGAAGAGGAAGCAACAGCAGTCTGTCAGGAAATCTACAGGGTAACATTGTTGTCTACTGCAGAGAGGGCTGCTCAGACACTCTTCTGTCAGCAGCTCTGTCACACTTGCAGCACTAACAACACCAAGGCACTGAAAGACAGCCAGCCACCAGGAAGAGTTAATAATGATTACTGCAGAGCTGGAAGTTTACTACTCCCCTTTCATACGACCAAAAAGTTTACTGATGTAATGAACAGTAAGACAGGAAAGTCTGCTTATTTTTTTTTTTTTTCCCCAGCCCCCAAAGGGGGAAGGGAGAAGATTCACAGTAGCAATGGTTGCTTCATAACTCAACATCTGATCGAATTTCCTGTTGCATTGCATCAGCCCCATTCAAGCATGACTCACCTCTTGCCATCAGAAATGTAGGGTATTTCTCAAAGCACCTACCACCAATTTATCACTAATGTTAAAAGGTAAATTCCTACTTCATTTAAGGAAGAAAAATTAAACAAGTGATTTTTAGCCTAGTTTAAGTTACCTTCCCCTGCCACATTTTGAAGCACATACAGCAACAAACATGCACACAAGGCAAACATGCACAAGCCAATTAAAGATATACACTTTTACTATGTTTTCAACTATATTTAAGAAAATTGATCACATTTCTCCCTCACAATTTCAGATTATTTCAGTGTGCTTCAAAATAAATCCATTATGTTACTCACCTTATACTGGCTCAGCGGATATTTTTCTAGCAAGTATTCATCACAGCCGCACACTTTCAAAATATACTTGCCCTGGTACTCCAACACACAAAGTTTCAGTTGTTCAGATGACAGCAACATACTTCGTGTTTTCTTCCTAATTGCTTCAGCAATAACTTGCTCAGGCACACAGTCATGATTGATTTTTAAGGTGTACTTCTGCTTATCATTGTTTGGTGAGACTATTACCCATATCACAACTATAATTTGCCCTAGAACAGATGTAAAATTTCAATATACAATTTCAACAGACAAACACACCATCTTCCCCTCCCATCCCCAAAAAACAAACCCACAAAGACTTATTTGCAATACTACTGCAAGAAGATGTAGACAAGATTCACAGTCCAAACAAACTGACAAAGGTTTGGTAACTTCTCCAAGGAACTAGGTGTCCTCAGCTTATTTTTTATGTAAGTGTAAATTCAAGCTTTCACCCCTTGAGGTTAAGAATACTGTAAGCAAAATACTACTGACTATTCAGCCTCCAAGAAAACAACAAGTGTTCCATGCTTGAGGACTGCAGGATAACTCAGTGATTTGGTATAATATAATTCCACAACTGATCAAAGAAAAAAAGCCAAGAAACTGTTTCTGCCTATTAAAAATAATAATAATAAAAAAAAATCAGCTCTGTTTACCAAGTTATTAGAATAGGAAAAAAAGGTAATTTTAAATTTTGCTGTTTGCCTTTTGAACCTGCACTCTATTAAGCAAGTTATTCTGAATAACTCACGGTGATGATACTGCTGCAGTGTACTAAATATACTGCATAAAACAGTGGTTTTGTGCAGTCACCAGCTGCACTCTAATTTAAATCACTGAAAAATATCATCTGTCTACAGTAAACATTCATCTTACCTTTATCTAGTTTATTGTATATGTGTTTGGGTAGTTCGGGTGAAGACTCTACATTTGGAGGACAGACATACAATGCTCTGCTATGTGGCGCGTTGGCGTCTCGAAGATCCACCGCTTCCTTACAGACGTTAAGGATATTTCTTCTAAAGTCTTGTACTTCAGGATCCTTAACCATGTCGAACTCACAGACGGGCATGCCAATAGCAAAACCTACAATATGGCAGAAGCATGAGGAGATAATTGCAACCGATAACTAAAAAAAGCTAGTGATTTTTTCTAATACTGACAGAAAATGCATGTTTCAAGCAAAATACAATCTGAAGTATTTTTGTGTTAACCACTGGCTTCCACTTTATATGCAATTGTTTTATGCCATTCAAGAACAACACAGTATTCACAAAAAAGGCAGAAACCTGGTGTAGGTTCTCTGAAAATCCTGGAAGCCTTAAATTACCACTCCGCCTGCTAACACATGGAGGAAAAGAATCAGTAAGAATCTTCCTTTGAAGTTAGCAAAGAAAGATTTCTGAGTGGACCAGAGGAGCTATGGTGCCTGATTTTCTCTGAAATCCTCACAGGATTATTGCTAACTATTAGAACCATAACTAACTTTGCGTACAACTCAATGTCAGCTCTTCAAGTTTTTGATGAATGTCACTATTTAAAGATGTGACAAGCACCCCAAGAAATATTGAACTTAGATTCATGTAATAAGGGCCTTCTCAGGTCTTCAGTCTCCCATCTAACTCCATTTACTTTCATTAGGTTACTTTCATTAATAATTATTTGTACTCAAATTTGAGATATTTCAACTACCTCCATGCGCGGTTAGCACCGCTGTCCTACACAGGTTAAGTCTGAGGAAACAGAAGAAGTTTACCCATGATGCATTCATAACAATTAAATAATTTAACAATTAGGAGCACCTCAGAACAAGTATTTCCAGTTGCCAAGTCTCTACCACTGCAACACACATCTGCTAGCAACTAAGAGGGAGGGGGTATGCTTGTACTGACTGAATTTAGATACTTAACCTAGATACCAAAACACACGCTAGTCTTCCTGTGCCTTCATAATGGGTAATGGGGAGTGACGAGCTTCTCCAGAGATGATTCTTTTTGGAGGAAAGGGAGGGAAAAAAGCACCTCTTTTCTCAAATTTTACTCTCCAAGCAAGACAAAACAGTATTAAGGCTTTGCTCTGTAGCAATATGAAAACCTGCTAACTGGAAACAAGCAAAGATATTCTCTTATCAAATGCAACTGCAAATACGTACAAAGCAAAAAATTTGTATGTGAATGAAATCAGGAATAGCAAAAAAAAATTTAATCACAGTTTACAAATGCTGGCTTAACTACAATCAGCATGTTTGGACAATTGATGCAACGACTGACAACTATGAAACACAAGCTTTGACAGATAGAGCAAGAAGTGACAGATGCAACACATGTCAATTCTTTGTGCTGTATTTTGCAGAGGAGAAAGCAGATTAGTTAAGTTCAAATACAATCTCACCTATTTCTCTGTTAAGAATCTTTTCTTCTCTGTTACCTACTGGTTCAATGACTTTTAGAAAAGGTTGGAATAGCCGTAGGTCACAAAGTCTCCGTGTTTCATCAAAAAATTCTTCTCTTTCTGCTTCTTGCGTAACGCTTACAAAAATGTAAGAAGATTCATCCTGAAGGAGCTGATAGAGAGGATATTTTCTCGCTTCTTTAAAGAGTTCGTGTTTAATAGTTAGTAATGTGGCCTCACGGAGGCATTCTAGAGTCACTATCATTCCATTTGGGAGAAGACACTCCACAAGGATCCTCGGGGGCATCAAGTGGATACCCCATAGTTCACCAGATGATGGTCGTGGAGGCATTTTTAAGTCTTCTGATAATTTTGCACAACAAGTTTTTCAAGCAGTGATTCGAATGAGTAAGCCTAAGGAAAAATCAGAAATTTAAATGTTAGCATTTAAAATAAAAACATCAGAAAGGATTTCAGATAAACTTTTTCAAATACTTCTTGCAATTACAGATGCATATCCATGGCTACAGTTTACATTCATAGAAAACAAACAATCAAATTTGATGTCTAAGGAACATGTGATGCAATTATCTACTCAAAATAGTTAATAGCAGAACCATAGTAGTTTGGGAAAAAATGCCAATATGCATATGGCTTGAAAAAAAAAAAGAAATCGACGACTAATTTTCTGACCCAGATTTATATACTTAAAACAAATAGCACACAGGATGAAAACACCTAGCATTCAAATGATTTCACAGCAATTCTAAACAGACCTCAAACACAGTTTAACTTTTTAATCTACAAAGACAAATTTACTAGCATTCAGATGAGATGTACAAACCATCAGTCCTGCTATGTTTAAAGAACAACAAATAATCTGAAGCATTGCTTTGGCTAAAACAATAACGTCTGACCATCCAGCAATGCTGGCTTCTGCTGAGTTAGAGCAGGTACACAAGAATCCCAACTGCACAGAGTGAGCTGTCGTACAGCCCAGCTGCCAACGATGGACGTCAAACAATGGGCAGAACTAAGCAGGCAAACAGTGATATTTCACTAATAAACTCCCAATAATTGTTTTTTTTTTTCTTTACCCAGAAGCAGTATTTATGCACTCATAAACTAAAATCAAGTACAGTTGAATCTATCACGTGCTTGAGAAGTTTTCAAACCCAAAAAGCAGCCTTCCTGTGACAAGAGTGAAGAACATCCCATATTATACAATATCTGCCTTTCTTTATTCTGAAGCCTGCTGCTTTCACCTGATGTCCTAGATTTCTTACAGTGAAATGAAGTTCCTTACCTTTGCATTCACTGCCCCCGAATTTTACAAAGACTTAGCACGTCCTCCTCGCTTCCTCTTTTCCATAATAATCCCAGACTATTTAGTCCTTCTCTGCTCAAAAGTAATTCTGTATTTTTGTTCTCATCTTCTCTCTCTTCCAGCATTACCATATCCTTTTTGCAAGGTAGAGGGAGAACAACCATAACTGCACAGCACATTCCAGGTCCAAACTGTGCAGATGTTTGAACACTGACATAACAGCTGGCCCAGAGAAGCTGTTGATGCCCCATCCCTGGAGGTGTTCAAAGCTGTGTTAGATGGGGCTTTGAGAAACCTGATCTAGTGAGAGGAGGCCCTGCCCATGGCAAGGGGGCTGGAACCAGATGGGACTTAGGGTCCTCCCCAGCCCAAACCATTCTGTGATTCTATGATTCTGGAGCGATGTTTTGTTCTCCCAACTAGCTGCTTTTCTGACTGCTCCCGAGCATCAAGAGGGTTTCACTGAACTACATGTCATGGACCGAAGCAATCATTGCAGAGCAGTGAATTACCTCAGAGGCCACCATATTATGCAGATCTCAAATAGTGCATTACTTACACAGCATGATTTCATTAAATTCAGCATGTCTATCACAAGAAAAGGTAGTACCAACAGACATCTAAAGAACAGTCCATCATGCCTCCTCCATCAGCCAGGTGTCCTGAAAGCGCAGCACTAGGGAACTATCAGGCTACAACTACTCTAAAGCCATACACGACACATGTATGCACATCATATAACCACAGCCTTCATCTCTATACTTCCATTCTTTGGCACTATTTTTTTTTTTGATATGTTTTCTTCTGAGGATGTCCAGTACCTGCTTTTACCACACTTCATTCTTAAGATGTATTAGAACAAGAATGGTATTTTCCCAAACCTACTGCTTCCTAACCAACTCTCAGTAGCAACAGGGGTTGTCTTTTTTTGTCCTTCTCCTTCTTTCCTCTCCTTTGCAGTTAGTTTGGGCTTTTAAAATTGTCAAGCAGAAGTACTGAAGTGATACTGCAGGTTTAGAAAAATGCTTTCTTAAAGAAGCTGTTTTATTTTCCTCATCATTGTAATGGTCTCAGCAAGAAAATGCTGAAATGGAAAGTTCTAAGCACGCTCACAAGTGTATTTAAAGAATCAAACTAAGAAAGCTTTCCAATTACAAGACAGTACGAAAGAACCCAGATAACAACACTCAGAGCAACTTGGAGAATTATGAATTCCTGATAACTCAGTCTACAGATGAAAATAAATACACAGAAGGTTAAACAGCATCTTCTTTGATCTGGCAAAGCTTGAGCAGGACTACCTCTCCATACAGCTGAATCACGTATTTCTTAACTACAAGCATAGGCAAAATCAGATTATCGTAAAGGCATATACCTACATGAAAAAACAAAGCAAGAACGTGCAGTGGTAAGAGCTTTTCTGTCCACAGACACAAACAGTGTCAGTATAGAGGGACCACAATCAAATTAAGCATTGACAGCACAGACTGAGTTTCTACCAGCAGCCTTTTAAGTTTGGTTCCACAACCCTGGTCAGGCTTCTCTGAACTGCTGGTTATAAGCGCCCATCTTCTCCCTGCCCAAGGCAGATGTTCTCACTCTTCATCACGCTGGCACCCCTGCTCCCTGAGCCAGCTTGTTACAAGCTCAGATGGATTAAAGTGGCAAAGAATTACTCACTTCTCCCTTCATGGTCTAGGTTCTGCTGTTTTAGCTGCCTTTCTGAGAGACACAGATGAACACCAGGGTCTGCGCGGGGCAGGGGGCAGCACTGCAGCAGTGCTGAGCTAGCTCAGCTTCAAAAATAATGGTTCCACTGCTGACCTCTCCTCCCTCCCCACCAGTAATTGCTAACAAAGCAATGGAGGCACGGCTGAGGGACACACATTTCAAACCCTTCTAGACATTATCTTTTCAAAATAAATCTAATCCTTGGCTTTTTAAAAAAATTAAACATGAAGTGCCAACTCAGTATTGTTCCCTTTAAAGACTTGAAAATGGGCCAGAAGGGACAGCCCAAAATCTACACTGTTTTTAGAGCAACTGCACCAGAACAGCAGCTTTTGTTTTAAATCAGGAAACAGGCATGAGCTGGAACTGTGTATGTAGTCATTGTGTGCACATTCACTTGTGCATGTAAGCACGCCTCCAGGGTTTGGATTTGGAAAGCAGAAACATAAACAGAAACAGTTCTGAAGTATAGTTGGCAGCTTGCATTTCTGTGTACACTTCCCAAGCTGGAAGACTGCCTGGAATAAAGAGAATCAATTATGTTCTTCGACAGTCACAGAAGTATAATTTTAAGAGAATTCTAGAGAGGTGTTATTGAGATCCAACTAAGGCTACATGCAAACACTTCACATGAACGCTGCATCACACCTGCAGTCCAAAAATACCTGAAACCTTGTTTCTGTGCCAAAAGCTTTGGGATACTACAGACAGTCAGAAAAGGCAAACTCAAAGGCACCCACCGAGCAGACCATATTCTTTTGAACTCATTACAGCCCTCCCGACCCATTAAGCACATTCTCCATCACTAACCTTGCTAAGCATCCAACCTAGCAGTGACCAGATTTTAAAACCCAAAAGTAGTAAGTATACATGGAGGAAGAAAGAGGGAAGTGAAACAACACACCTCCCAAAATACTGATTCCTACTTGCGTCCACGGGTACACTTATACTAATGCTTGTTTATATAATCTATTTTCTTATAGGATAGAAATCAGCTACAGCCAAACAACTACAAAATTTAGTATAAGAAAGTCTAAGACAAAAGGCTTAAAAAACTTGGTTTTGATGAACTAGGACAGTTATCATCTCAGGGTTCTGAATGCAGCAGGGTTAACTGAACTTCATTCTGTTGAATACTCTGTTACAAGTTGCTGGTTACAACTAGCTTTCTAATGCCTTCCCCATGACCTACAAATATGTTAACTCTGGAAACATTTACCAGACACCAAAGTTTGCCGCTACTGCTTCCAAGAATTCCCTCCCTTGAGGAATGGAGGTCAGCAGAGGAGAAGTCCAGTAAGAGCCATACCAGAGTTAACATGGCTTCCCAACCGTAAAACATTCTGTGTTCATAATACATGCAAACCAAGCTTGGTGCAAATTAACTTCAGTCAAAAGCCCACATACATTTTTCTAAAGACATCTGAGGCTACTGCAGCTGCTTTCGCCACACTTTGCCACATCAATGCCGCATACACCTACAGCTCAAAAGGACAGCCCTGGCGGTACTTTTTCCACTCGAAGTGGTTTTGTGCCCAACATTTTGCTAGAAGACTCTCGAAGAGGAGTGTCATTGGTCTAAGTCGTATGCATCTTGCTAAACAGAAGGACTGTTATCCTCCAGTACAGATGGAATCCACATTACGAAAAACAGCAAGTGGAATGCAGAACTGACCTTTCATGAACTCTTCTGCTGGAAAATATGGACACCCTTCTTGCTAAGAATACTAATTTTTACAGATTATTTCTTTACAGATTAGATGAAGTGAATTGATTTTCTCTGCCTAGAGATTGCTCACACTCTACTGACTTCAGGTGGATGACAGTACTTGGCTATGAACTAACATGGTTAACACATTTTTCTTTCTTGTTTCGTACGTCATCTGTGGAAAGCTTCTCCAAAGGAAGGAGCTCCTAACACTAACATGTCTTATAAAGCAGATATAAAGACCCACTGTGCAAGTCTGTGGGCTTGTCTAGGGAAAAAAATAAATCGTTTTGTTCACTTTAGGAGACACTTAGCTTTCATCCACACGAGCACCCTCAATTACTCCTCAGGCTCTGCAAGGAGGAAGTTCTTCTATTACATACCAACAAGCAAAAAAGCCAACAAATACAGAAGGAAGTAAGAAGCAGAAATGAACCATGCAGAAACACGGTACTAACGGCATAAAGCACGCGATGCCTGTGCAAACAGGTATGCATTCCAGTAACTGAGAGAGCATGGAACAGATCTGCATTGCTCCAAACATCAGCTACTGTTTCGAAATCGATTCAAAAGGGCAGACTAAACACTTGATGCAATTTTATCAGTCCATACTTGAAAATGAATTAGTCATTCAATGAACTTCTGCACTTCAGTTGAAGACCATTAGCTTTTCCAACCGTAAGACAAATCTCATTACATTGCTGTCATAAACAGGAAGCAGTAATGACTTATAGTAATTTCGGGTATTTTTGGTACCAGAGAGCTGCTCACTAAGGTTTGTATGTAGATTCCATTTCTTTTCCAGTTGGAAGAATCCTCTAGACTCTTAGTACTGTCATCTAAGGAAAAAATCTGCTCATTAAACAACCCAACCATGTTTATAGGTTCCAATTTATTGCACACTTGAGTGGGTTCTATGATTTGCCCAATTCCCTATCAAACTGGCAGAAGAATAAACTTCAGCCATTTCCCCAAACAAATTTTTTATTTCTATGGAATCCCCAAAACTGAAGTAATGAAAAAACAAAAACAAAAACAACAACATCCTGCAGCAAAAACAACACTTTCCAGAATGCAAAAATCTATATTCCATTTTGTCCCCAAAATTTTCAACTTTCTAAAGCCAAAATGTTTTTTCCTCATCTTCAGACACATCAGTCGTTCCAAAACTCACCCTGCAGAAAACCGTGCAGAGCTGCCTGTCTAATTTTGCTGCTGTCCAAACCTGCTGCGAGGTGGCAGTGAGACTGCCTCAGACTAGACATTTTCAGTCCCGTCCTTCTGTTCTTCCTGCCTCCCAGGCTGGCATTTTTCCAAAATCCAGGAAGAACAGTACAAAGATGTCCGAAACTGCCCTCGATTACAACAGTGTTACACACAGCAGCGATGCTGCTTTGTTTATAGCAGAAAGCAGAGGACTAACGTAACACAAGTTACATGTGTGAACTTCTTACGTACTATTTTGGTCTTTATTTTTTCACAGAAAAGGCGCAGATACGCAGAATTTCTTATCTGATCACAAACAGCAGCTCGAGGGAAACAAACACGCAGAGGGATGTAATGGCCAAAAACACATCTTCCTCACATTTTGTTTCCTTCTGAAACAGACAGGGAAGTATTTCTAACCAATATCAGTTTTACTTGCAGTTGCCTACCTCTCCCCTCTCACCCCCAAGCAGTGCTAAGTACCTTTGCCTTGTTCTAGACCATGGTAGAAAAATTAACATCAGTGGTAGCATCTGTAGATTTACAGATCAATACAAGATCATCCTTTAGGAAAGGTAAAAGCTCACTGAAACTCAGTTTTAGTTTAGTTACACATGAGAACACAGGCTGCTTCAGAGCTGCTTCTTTAAAGCTATCTTATATACAGTCTTTTTGTTTTTTTGATGTCAGAATATAATATCCTTGGTTTCTGGTTGTGCATTCGGGCACCATGAGTAAAATAAACTGTGGGATAATCCTGGAAAAAAAAAAGTGGAACTCGCTACAAAGTATTGCTGGATCATACTGAAAAGTTTCTGGAAAAAAATACAGTATCAGAGTGTTTGAAAAAAAAGATGAATAGGTTTTGCTATTTTTTTTTTAATAAAAAAAATCACCATTNTTTTTTTTTTTTTTTTTTTTTCCTCCTTCTATAAGAATAAAAAACCACCTTCATAGATTTTAGGGCTTTGACATCATATTATTATTGTCAGACCCCCTTGGCCAGCCACCCCCACAGGCACACTGTTTACAGCTCCATTACCTGGGAGCCATGAAAACAGGATCACGAGAACGAAGCATTTCCAAGCTGCTGGTGACCTCTACAACTCCCACTACGACTGTGCTTTTTCCCTAGGGAGTCCGTGACATACCGAAAGCAGAGTGTCTGTCCTAGAACATTTTCTTCCAGTTAAAGGCAGATTTTTTTTTTTTTTCTTTATTAAACAAAGGAAAGCCCGGAATTAAGTCTTCTTTTTAGTCCCAAATCATTCAATAATTCTATTTCCAGCTTTGCCTCAAAGGGTCTTGTACTTATAGAAGACTAGTAGACATAAAGCACAGTGAAGAATTAGAAAGGCAGTGCATCTTCTCTTTACACTTTCTGTATGTGCTTACTCCCTGTCTCAGAGCTGGGGGTTCAGTGGGATGAGAATTACTCTGCTCCCTCTATTCTGCCAGAGCTAGGTGCGTGCTGGAGCTCAGGGAGCAGCACGTGTGCTCTTTCAAGTTGTTTAAGTCAAAAGCCTTGAAGTTAGGCAGCAAAAATCTGAGCAACAAGTCATTTTGTACCAATCTATTTACATATCTTTTTTAAATACTTCATATGGGTGACAAACATTCCTTCCGTGAACACCAGAGAGAAGACAAAGTAAAAGCACACCTCAGACTGTACCCTGCTCAGAAGACAAAGTAAAAGCACACCTCAGACTGTACCCTGCTCCTTGATACAAAGGGCTTCACTTTCAGTCTTTGCATGCACAAGCCTTCTCTTGCTTTTGGAAATCAGTACAGAACAAAGTAAACAGAAGATCAGAGTTTCTTTCATGAAACTAGGCTAGATAGGTAACAAATGCTAGATATATATACACATCAAAACATCCAACTCCACCTTAAATAATGCTGTTTACTTTTCTTCCTGCTTCTTCCCATCCTCCCACCTTCCTGGGATATTTGGATCCCAGGCAGTAAACAGGATCTTTAAAAACAGGAAGTGCTGGCACACAGACAAGGACAAGGAGCAGAGCAGAGTGAAGCCAGGTGCTCTGCATTCCTTCCCATCAGCCCTCACCTAACGCAGACAGCTGGGGAGCAGGGCTGTGCCCAGACACCACTCCTCTCCCGACGCTGGCCTCCCCCAGGCATGGCTCCCTGGCTTTCAGAAGTAATTCCCTCTGCTGCAGCAAGAGGAACCTCTAGTTCTATTGATACAGAGCTGCCCACATCTAGAAGGGCAGGGAAAGGAAAGCAGTGATGCTGGAGGTCCCCAGGCTGCTATGCCCACCCCAAGCAGCGATGGGGTCAATCTCCAACATTCACCCAGTCAGCTTGTGTGGAGAGAGGAAATGTGTGTTCCTACAGAAACTGGACTGAGATGAGGACGACTTCTGTTTATTAATTTCAGTTTATCTGTCCTCAGCAGACCCACCCTGTCAGCCCTTCCTTTACCAAAGAGAAGCTGAAAAAGCCATCAAGCTCAACAGGTTTTGACCTACAGCACTCTGCAAAACCCCATATAACATTTCTTAGAATGAAGTCTGAAAACAACTGTAAATTGAGATAAAGGTTTCTGCTGTGCTGAAGGCAACTGACATAAAATAAATAAAAATTAAGTTTTGAGGTGGCAGTGGATAGCTTCTGCAACTTGGCAGATTTTTGAAATTAAATACAGGAGAGTGAATTGGATCACAGAAGTTTCTGTTCTGTAATCCAAATATAAATTAGTTTTTCATTTCTTCTACCATCACTGACTTTTGTAGCCAAACAGCAGTTGTAGAAGCATAGGTTTAGCTTGTGTGGACTTCCCTCCAAAAAAAAAAAAAGTTTTATTTACTGGCAAACAGAGGATGCAATGAAGCTTCATGTTTGACAGAGCATTTACAAAGAATCATATGCCTCAGCAAAGGCTATGGAAGTAGGGCTTTTTGTTGTTGTTTTAAGCTCCTAAACTAAAAACAAAAAGCAAAACTGAGGTACTGAGGTACTTCCTAACACACTCTTAAAAATCATTTGCAGAGAGAAAGTTTGTGATGGAGTTAACGCAAAAGCAGCTACCTAGATGAGAAACGTCAGTTCTGCAGCTAAATCCTCTTGCCCTACAAACAGAGGAGATCAACACAGTCCTCAGCAAGTTGTCCTATACAGAGAGATGTAGCATAAGACAGCAGGCAAACCCATCCAGTTCTTCCAGACCTTTCCCTGCAGAAGCAGTTGCCTACTTCACAAGCTACAGCCCCCACAGGAGAGTAAAATATCTGAGAGTCAGCTAAAAATAGCAAGCACTACTCCCCAGGAGACCAGTTTGGGATACAAAGCCAGTCAATGGTGGTTAGCTAAATATTTATTTTGCAGCAGATGATAAGCCCGTTAAAAGGTAAGAACTAAGAGTTCTCCATCGACTATCAACAGACCACTGCTGACTGCACCAGCAGCCTATGACCTGGTGCTCACCCATGCACTGTGCGAGTGGTACAGCAGGATGCTACAGGTTTGCAAACATTTAGTACCGATAGTGCTCCTGCAGGACTTCACCTCCCTCCCTAAAGATCATAGGCTGCTTAGGTGTAGTGGACCTAAATGTGTCAGAAGACTGGGGGCCTCTCTGTGGGACAATTCTGTAGACTGAACTATTGGTTTTGTAAGCGTATTTGACAGATTTATTTAAGCTATAAACAAACCAAAAGTTTCTGTGAAACCTGAAGTGGCGTAGGGTTATCCTTGCTCCAACTGTTTACTGTGGTTGAATAGGACTTCTCTCCGCTGTTGTAGGTTGAACTCCAAGTTAACAATTACGACTCTTCAGACACCAAGGTATATGCATTTGTTTGTTTGCTCTTCCTGAGTACATGACTCATTTCGACTACGTATGCCATCAGGCCTTGCCTGCTTCAGCCTAAAGTATAAAAACAGCTACAGTAAACTGTGACAAAAGGTTCTTCAGCCTGTTTTGATCAAATGCTTATCATTTTGCACACATCTAGTAAAAGCATCTGCTTTGCAAACCTTGTGTTCTGCAAATAAGAAAGCACAACTTCAAGTGAGCACTGCTGAGACACTGAGCCTGTTGGTGGTGCATCTTTTTCCTACACTTCAAGCTGTTACCTAAGTTGTTTCTCTAATGAGGTCAGGATACCACCCATTAATGTTTACTACATCTGAAAAGAACTGCTAATATTTGCCTAAATAGATATTTACAAAAAACATGAACTTCCCTAACTAGTGACATGAGCTCACAGGCATTTCAAGAGTAAATACCAGCAACCTCCCTGCCATAATTTAAGGACTCCTCAACGCCCCTGCTTGGAAGGTCACTTTCCTATCCATAACAGATTGGACGCTTTGAGGCTTCAGCATATGTTACCTACCACTACAATCAGAGCTCTGTTAAAAGGGATAGGTTACAGCGACAGAACTGCCTCTGAAGCTGGAAAGAGGTTGCTGGTACTCAGTCAGGGCTATTAGGAGTCCTTCGCACATCCTCACAAACAAGGAAGTATTTGTAATACAAGGTGCTCTGGAAACATTTTGTTAATGTTTTTGTAGGCATGCATATTCAAGATTGAAAGCCTGGTGAAGTCTAACCTTGGGATAGAAGAGAACATCACACGAGCTGAAATGTCTTGTATTTCATTTCAGCCCATAAAAAACAAGAACACCAATTAGTGAAGAGTAACCATATTGCAGATCTACAATATTTATTTATTTAAAGAAGCCTGCTTAGAGACAGCAAGAGAAGAGATTAGAAGCTCTCGTAACAGATACACTTCCCAAATCACCTTTCAGCTGCTTGTGACACCATCCTGTCTGCTGACTGACAATGATGGGCTTGGAAAAGAGGTGGTGAAAGAAGAGCTGCACTGCAAAATAATTTAACAGATTTAAGCAAAGCTTCCAGAGCCACGCACAGCTTTTATTCTCCTTTTCTTTAGGTAGTTTGGTTGCTCACTAGCTCACATTTTCATGCTTTATCTCTTGGTAGTAGTCATGCCACCTTCTTCTACGTGTCAAAACATTCCAAGCCGGGGATACCCAAGATAAGGGAGCACTGCTGAGCAGCAATAACTACATCAGTGCTTCATCCTCCACTTCAGAGGAAGTTGAGGAGGAATACAACTTATTAGGATTTTACTAACATGTAAAACAATTAAACTTCACCTACGCAATTAAAATGTTTAAGTCCACTTTAAACACTTTATTTTAGCAAAAGATCACATAAAAAAATATCACAACTGGTTAAGTGTATCCTCTACAGTAAGAGCATCTCTATTTCACATATTTTCCACATACTTAGCAACAAAACAGACATTATAAATCTCCATAACAAACTTGCAGGACTAGAAGCGGCACTTGCAGGCACAGACCTAAATGTTGCTTAAGAAAATCCACTCTCTCTCTTAGATGCTAGAGGATTTCTTGGGAAAAGTGCTCTCCTACAGTACTTAACATTGAAACTGAAGGAGATTTCACAGAGGTGACAGCAAGACATTGCCAGAATGAACTACCATCTATTAGTTGCTTTCCTCCCACCAGGGGGGACTGCTGATAAACCCATAGTGGAACTGGATGCTCAGCGTCCACAAACTTTTCAGAAGAGAAGCATTCAGGTTTCCTAGTACCATTTCCACTATTCAAATCCAGCTGTAGGATTTGATGACTACTCTGCTCAGAGCTGGGAACACAAACACAAAGATGTAGAGTAAGTGGTATATTTTATAATCCAAGCAGTTCAATGACCACAACATGCATATTTCAGAGTATTATGTGGAATGGAAGTATTTACTTCCTCTGTCCCAAAGGGAGGTTTATCTAGAAACTTCTCCTTATGTCACCACAATTAACTTTCATCTTTTCAAAGCCATGGCTGTAGTCAAGTTAGTGTTTCCCAGCCTTAACACAAAGTTACTTACTGGCTCAAGCACCAAAGTTAGGTAATAACATATTTCACTACAAAAAAAATATTTGTGAAATCTGACAAAGAAGCAATTCATTTCCACTCTGCTTGTGTGGTAAGCCAGCCTTTACTCTCTGGTCATTATTACTTTGTGTCTGCATCTCAGATGTTCATTGTTCAGCTTGTCTGTATCTCCGCAGAGATTAGTCAGTCTCATCATTTTTCTAGGAAGTCAGATGCTGAAGTGCCAAGGTACAGACAATTTTGTTCTATTGCATTCAGATAAGAGAACAGGCAGGTATTTCTGCTTTTGGTTGATTTAGCTCAGGCGAAATGCTGAATACCTTGAACATTTCCATTTCAATCCTGCTCAAGGCTTCTTGCATTCTGAGGATGTTCAAGAACTTTTTGCTTCTTTATTGAGTGCTAAGATCTTGAAGACAGAATTAGGTTGCTCTACTGAGGGGGAAGAAAAGCAGAGGCATTGTCCACCACAAGGACTAGCTGCTGAGCAGCTGCCGGTTAAGACATTTCCCAGATACCAACTGCAATCACAGCAAATGACCTCTGCTTCTGGGAGGACCACAATCCAAGTTAACATCAAGAGTTAAAAACTGGGAAGAGTCTTGGAAGAGACACTGGCATCACTAACTGTCACATTAAGTACTGGCAAAAGACTGACTAGCTTGTACATTAATTATCATATGGAAAAAACAGTTAGGACTTAATCACAGATGAGACTTCTTACATATTGTATGATTTAGGAGGCAACCTTCCAGATTCCTTTTATTTCTTTTCTGTTTGGATTTCAAAATAAAATCCACAAGGGATGTTTCTCTACATCTCTTTGCCTTAGAAGAGGGTCACAATGTACAGCCAATAACGTGACTCAGCTTTCTCAGTTTCAGGGAAATTTACAGCAAGTCTCAGCCAACTCAGTAAGCCTCCTGTACCTAACAAACAAGCTTCATGGCCCACAATCCTCAAAAGCTCCACTTGCAACTATTTCTTTAATTGGAAGCTACGAGTAAGAAAACAAGCCAAAGTTATCCCACATGAAATCCACGAGGATCAAGTTAATACAAGAAAGTGTGTCAAAGGGTGGGCAGAAAAAGAAGAGATTTCTTTGAGATACACCTAACCTGCTACTGGTGAAAAAGCAACAGGGCACAAAAGAAGAGAACGCTGAACGTTCAGTTCTGTACTTGACCCAGCTGCTCTTACAGCAGACTGCAGCAGTGCTAATTTACTTCTACCCCTGCAAGTGAGCAACATGCCAGAGAGGTGAAGGCATCACAAGACCTCCATCATTCTCTCTCCTTCAAGGTAAGTTGGTTTCTTTGAACTTCCTTTCCACATATCTAGAGCTCAGGTACTCTGACATAATTTTTCCAAAACAGACTATAAACATTCCCAGCGAGTGCACTTGCTCAATGACGCCTGCCAAGTGCTTTTATCCCCTGCTTTGTTAGCGCTGAGAAAAGTACACTGCTACTAGAGAACAAGTGATTATTTCCACTGTCCCTCATGCTTCCTGTTTGAAGTATACAGGGTTTCTACACCATCTTTCACTAAGTGCAATCCAAAATTAACTAGGAAAAAAACTCCTACAAGTAAAATGTAAGAGCATGCTATATAAAATAAAGAGACACACTAGTTTCAAAACCATTGCTTAGAGGACAGATTCAAAATTCCATAGACTGTACTCAGTCTGCAGCATTTCCATTTGCCCACAAGTTTGCACCTTCTGTAAGAACAAAACCAATNCCCACACACACCCTTTTTTTCTTTTTTTCCCAAGTTAAGACTGCAGCAGCTCTATAGGGAAAACAAACAGTTAACACTTCAGAGTATTATTTCTGGTTCACTAATCATTCAGAAATGGATTCATAGAACAATTCAAGTTGGAAGGGACCTCTGGATGCTATCTGAACCAATCCTGAACTCAAAGCACTCCAGTTATGTTTGGTGTCCAAATATACACCAAGAGAAACAAATTGTTTTCTCTCTCATTTGGATGAGGAAACCACAAAGAGAAACTTGTAGCAGTTCCTTGCCCTGACACATTCAACTTAAAGAGTACAAGAAAATCCCCATCCAGCTGAAGCACAAATATTTTTGCGGCCTCTTCCAGCCTTAGTTACAATTTCAGACAGGCATCATCACTTGGAGCAACTGTAAGTCTGGTTTTCTGAAAGGAAGAGACAAAACGCCTCGGAGCAGTGAACGCAATGTATGAAGAGATGAGAAAACCCTCCTACCTTAACTCAGACTCACAGCTTGAAGCGTGTTTTCTCAGTTTGTGGAAGTACAAGCACTTGTTCTCTCCAATGCTCCTCCTTCACCTCATTTACATGCACAAAACACACAGGGCCCACCTGTTCTCCTCTGGGAGGCTTACTAAATCGCACCTGTCTTCCAGTAGTTACAAAATTGTAAGTAATAATACAAAGCTCAATTTTATAATGTTGGAATAACAAAGATTAATTTTGAAGTAATATTCCTGCTCCAGTTACACACAGTAAAAGAAAAAATAGTATCAGCATCAAAGTTAAAAACAAATGAATAAATGGAAAGCCTTGGCTCCCCTCATCCAACACAACGGCTAACTTGTATCTCTTTCTAAGGTAAAACCTGCCATGGTTATCAGGGTTATTCAAAACTGTGTAACTGCAAGCCAATGACAAGCACACTACACACTTAAATCTGAGGAACAACTGTGATCAGAAAGAAGTGCATTCTTCACCAGGTAACACCTTTTAAAGGCACGATTTTCCCCTAATAACTGGAAAACTCATACCAATTACACGGATTTGTGAGACAGCATGATGGTGAAGTGTGACACTCCTGCAGAAATTCCTAGTCCAAAGGTTCCAGAAACTTATTAAGGTAGCTATCCAGGAAGAACCATTCCCCACTTGCTTCCAGAGAGCAGAAACGCTCTGACTGACAGAGAAACAGTTAACTCAGTACCAAACTGCTTTACGACTTCCAATAAAGCACAACTGCCTTGTAAACAGCTCAGTTACACCACCTTTCCTGAAGAACACTCCAGAAAAGGAAAAATAAATGAAACCAAAACTATTTCATTACTGGAAGTAAACCGTAACAAGAAGCAAAACATTTTTGCCATCCGCACAGAATAAACATTTGAAGTAGCAGAACAGCTAAAACATCTGGGCACAGATTTGTAGGCTGGGCTTAGCACTCTGAAAAACAAGAAATGCTGTCTCCAGGTTGCTAAGAACGGCACCAAGTTAACGCCTCTGAAATGCAGGACATCTGCTCCTGCAGAACTCCAACTGCGGCTCTGAAGCTGTCACATTCATTGTCTTAACGGAACAGCAGAGCGCTTCCCAGATCACAGCAGAGTTGTGTGGTTTCATAAATTCCCCCGTAAACACTATGAGCTTGGTTGATGTGGGGTTTCCCTACATAGTGACATTGTGGAAATATGCTTCCAAGTAACTGCTCTGGAAGAGCTTGCAACAGTTATTGTTGGAGAGTAACATCACTTATTGTGAAATTCCACCTTCACGTGGGGCTTTACTTCAAAACAGATCATCTAGCGAGTTCCCTGCAGTATATAAACCATTACACCCCATCACCCTGAGCACTGGAATATTCCTGGGAACTCATGTTGTTTATGCACAGCAAGAGGTGGACTTTGATTATTACACTGCACTATAGAATTGCGGCGCAGAAGGAACCAAAACAAAAGCTATGAGAACATGTCTCCAAATTAATTGTGAGAGGGGAGAAATTAAAGAATGATTCAGATGATGATGGGAAAGCTCTTAACTCTTGCCAAAGTGATGAATTTGGAAACTCACTATAGCTCAAATGTATGGGTACAACAGGTAACAGAGTCCAGAGCTGGGTTTCATCTATTCCAGCGCTAAGAAACCCAGATCCAGAACTCATTTCATCGCTCCTTTGAAAGTTCCCCATGGAATGAACTCGAGCAAAGTTCTACTGCCCACGCTGTCTGCTTTTAAACACGCACTTCACTTGCACTTATTCTGAATATGTTGTGGTTATAGAGGAAACTCAGCCACATGTCTAAAGCCCTGAAGAAAAGACTGACACAGGAAAAAAAAAAAATTACATGAGTAGCACTAGTAATAGCCCTGATACGTAAATAATTTAAGGAATACTGAAAACGGCACCAAAATCCCTACGGGAAAGCAAACCTGCTGCTTGGATGAGTTCAGCTAAAGTTGCGGTAACAGCCCACCACCGAACGCTCAAGGACTGGGAGCCAACAGCCTTCTCCCGTTCACCACCACCGAGAAACGCAGCTCGGGACCGCGCGGGCGGCGCGGGCAGCCGTGCACGGCTTTCGCAGGTAGCGCAAACCGCGTCCCCGCCGCTCGAAGCCGGGAGCAG
>VXAV01002339.1:18489-32385 GCA_013399715.1 Alectura lathami | reverse complement strand
CGCGCGGTGTCGCGGGGGGCTTTTGTTCTGTTGAGGGGGGCTTGGGCTGCTGCTGTGGTTTGGGTGGCTGTATCCGCGCTTGGTTCATGTCGTTTTCATGTGTGTGTTTCCTGTGCTGTGCGTTGGTGCCTTGTGTCCGTGCCTAGATTGCAATTACTCCAATGTAGTGGATACTGGGAATTTTTTATTTTTTATTTTATTTTATTTTATTTTTTGTCAGGCTCCATCCCTCAGGCTGCGAGGCATGCAACTTTGTCTCCCTGGGCATCGGGATTTACACCCTGGTGCCAGATACCCGATGATGTAAGAGAGAACAAATGCCCTCTGCCTCTGGGTTGCTAAATGTGCATCCTCATCAGCAGATGAGGCCCTGTACCTTAGTGTAGCATTGTGTAGGATGCTTGCTTGTTTTAATGCACTGTATCCAGTCCCTGCAGCAGTATAAAATGACCGTGCATTTCAGGATAGAGTTCTGTACGTCTGTGGCCAAAGGCAAGCTCTGCCAGAGAGACAGTAAGTGATCGCGGTATTTTGAGAGACAAGTGGACTTGAGAAGGGATGTTCCCATTTTGGAAACAAACAAACAAGCAAACACATTTTTTTCATTGTTTATATACATTTTGCTCACTGTGGTTAATTGCCTCACCTGCAGTTAAAAGCTAATTCCTGTGAGAGCACTGCTTTGCATGTCGGTGTCTCACTGAGTTGCATCCGTGGTGCAGGAAGGTCACAGAGTGCCTGTGCCTTGTCACACGGTGCTGGGAGTTCAGACTCAGACCAAATCCATCCCTTTCCTGTGGCTGTGCTTTTGACAGCTGGGGGTGTCTCCTCAGCTCACCCTGGGGAATTGCAGGTCCTTACCCTGCCTCAGGCTGCTCTGTTACCTGCACAACTCTTTCATAAGGGAGGTTCCTTGCTCATCTGCTGTGTTGTAAGTGTAAAAAATTTGCAGCTTCTCACGGATGGAAAGGAGGAGTCAAAGTGTTCTGTTAACTTCCTCCTGGACAGGTTTCTGTGAGGACCAGCAGTGGAGAGTTAAAGGGACATGTAAATAAGCTGAAATGGAATTACTTTCTTTCTTTTAAATAGTATCCGAAAGAAAGAAATCAACATGATTTGAGCAGTTTCAGTGATGGAAGATTGCTTTTAGAAGAACATCAGTGTTGCAAATGCAAAGTCAAGAAGTTCTAATTTTAAAATTTGCCATACAGCCTTCATTTCATTTTCAGACTATTACTTACTTTGAGGAACAATGAATAACCTTATGAATAAAGATTTTTCTAAGAGTATTACATTATACCTTGTCCCCTGAGGATGCAGATCCTATAAGCAATGTCCTGTCGTGAGTTTGACATCCCATCCGTGCCAGTTACGTATGGAAGGTGTGATGCAACAGGCACTCATGCAAAATTGAGCAGATGGATCCTGATTGCTGTTTACTGTATATCACTTTTTATTGCTCTCTGAAGTATTTAGCTGGAATTTACTCCCTTTTAAGGTAAGAGGCCCATTATGATATTGAAGTAAAACACTGAAGTTTGATGGCATGCTTAGCTACTGGCATAGTGGATATGAAGTGCCTTGGTAGGTGTGGGGTGCGATGCATTCAACCACCGTGAATGTGAACTAGTTCCGTCGTTAGCCCCACTGAAGTTAATTAGGCTACCTACAGAGTACTAGGTGAAGAAACTAAAGGTAGCGGAATCTTTTTCAGTAGTTCTGTTTAGCCAGCAGAACCTTTGCCAAAAGTTGGAGAGAAGTTAGGTGACTGCGTAATTTAGGCTGCTGATGGGTGATTTACCCCATGCCGTTTCTGTATTTGCTTGCTGTTCTTTGTGCTGGCTTCCATTTCATCATGTTTCTGCTAGTTTTGATGAAGCTGTTTTTGATTTTGGTTTTATGGTCACATTTTGGTTCACATTAGGGTCATGCTCTCCTGGAATTTCAGAGTCTTGGCAGTGGAGGGCTTCTTAAAACTTAAAACTTCTAGAGTCTCTATTACTGACTTAAACGCTTGTCCCCAAGGCAATGCATGCCCTTCTTTCTTTTTTTTTTTTTTTTTTCATTTTTTCCCACTTTTAGTTACAAGTAATAATTGAATTTTCTCCAATAATGTATTATTTAGAAATCTGCCTTTAGAAGTAACAATTTCAGACATGCATGTGTCACCCGAGTGTTTTAGTCCCACTGATTTTTTTCCCTAATAGAAAATAGACCTCTCTGGGGCCAGACTTTCAAAGGTAATGCAGTATCTAAAAATGCATTCATCAACTGGGATTTTCCAGAGCTTGAATGCAGCAAGGTATTTATCTCCTGCTAATTTTAGCAGATTGAAAATCCCAGAAGTTATCCCAGATAAATGCTATCTGCTTCTCCAGGTTCCTAAATGCCTTTGAAGTCAAATTCTATTTTCAAAAGCGATTCAGAAACAAGCTTCCCAGGTGTCATTTCACGCACCTTTCCCTTAATCTTCCAGAAGTCTCTTGTTTTAAGAGATGGATGTGGCTCACTATTTGCTTAAACAAGCAAACAAAGCCCACAGCATAAACATGGTTGCCACAGATGCAGTCTTAGCTAGAAGTGATCTGCAGAGACCCAAGATAATGCAGCTGTCTACCCCAGCGTAACAGTGAACAGGATTTGTTATGATAAGAAGCTAATAAGACATTAGCAAAAGTAGCTGTGCCTTGATTCATAATATCACTGCTCCGCATTATTCTGGGAATGTTCATCGCAGGCTTTAGATGTGATTTATAAACTTTAATTAAATAAGCCTCTCAGAAGCCCTTGTTGGAAATGTAGGGTTCGTTCTAAGAACTTGAATTAACTGAGAAATAATTGAATAAAGGTTAATATGGGATAAGCACTCCATTCCTGCAGAAGAAGATACAGCTTTAAATGTTGCATGGGCTGTAGGTAGTGAAGGAAACGCAAAGAAGCAACTCAAGGTCATTCAGCAAGACCATGGGAGAGCCGGGAGGGGAACCCTTTGGGGATGGCTGTGTACGAGGTCTGCTCGAGTTGTTTCCTACTCTTCTGCTTTTTGTTGACTAATGTGAGAAAAGTTAACTTTAGAATATTTTTTCTGAGGAATGTCTTTGTGATTATTTGGGTGATGTATATGGGTTTGTGTAGATACATTCTCTCCCTATCAATATATCTGCTTCTAAATATTTGTCTTCTTTTTCAGTTATCTAGTAGTTGTAATAAATTGTAATATTTGTTTAGATCTTAGAGTGTGAGGTTATCCTTAGGCTGTCAGAGGAGGACGTGGCTAGTGGTTGTATCCCCCTCGTTGCTGTTAACACAGCGTTGTGCGCTGTGCGTGTTGGAGGTTGCATCTTCCAGCAGTCATGGTGTGCGTGCTGCGGCAGGGTCTGGCTCTGGGTCAGGTGCTTTGAGGAATCTTCATATGTCCAGAAAGGTGCCACGGGGTACCAACAGCTCTATTTTAGTCCGCTTCTTGTAGCCATACTTTTTGAACCTTGCTCTGGTTGTCTGGATTGCTGCTGTTCATGGGAGTGTTACATATTGACTCTATACCTGCTTGGCATTGTGAAAAGGCATAAAGGAGAGGCGGTGAAGTTACAGAAGTTGTTCCCTGGGTTGTCAGTGTTCCTGTTAGTACAACTTAATTCAACATTTGTGTCTCTCTGGTCTAGATCTGAAGACGACTCCTCATCCTTCAGAATTAGCATGCCCACTGTCTTCCTGGCCAATGATCCTTTTACAGCAAGCAGGACTTCTTCCTCATCCTGAGAAGCCTTCATCTCTTCCTATGTCAGTGGCTACAAGGCCCAGAGCCACCTCACCACTCTCCCCACCAAAATCTCTCGGACTGGGGCCTTCCTTTCATCACACACAAGATGAAGAGCTTGCAAAGGTTGTGGAGCAGGACCCTATGCTGGAAGAGCTATGTAAGCCTCTGTGCTGTAAGCTTTGCAATGTCACTCTGAATTCAGCACAGCAAGCCCAGGCTCATTACCAGGTAAGGAGAGCAGCAGGGAGCACAGCTTCCAGGGCTGCTGCATCTGCAGCAGGACATATCTGCGTGAGTACATGCGCTGCCAGCAGTGTTCCTGTGGTAGCACAGAGCTCTGTGTGGGCTAATGCATGAGGACTAACTTAGCTTCTCAAGTGGGTTTTGGGTGCTGTGTTGAGGTGGCTGCATGCTAGCAGCATCATTTGAGTTAGCTCATCTGAAGCTGCCTCTGCTGCATCTGATGGACTGGAAGCTGTGGCTAGAACTACTGTACACAGGTACCTTCACCTGTCTTGAATTTGCTCCTGATTCAGATATGCCACAGAGCTTTCTTTCCCCTTAAGGTGTGATCATTGGATCATGTAAAGAAAACTATCCGCAGGGACAGAGAAGTTCTACAAAGGTGGCATGAGTGGAAAGGCAGACATATGTACTTTTTGCTTTGTTTTGTGTGACGTGTTTTCCACCTCTACACCCTTCCAAAAAAAAAAACCAACAAAAAAAATAACTTCAGATTCTACAAATATGATTTAGTCAGGCCTGGACAGATGTATTTGCTGGATTTAGCTGTGCCCTTAGGAAAGAAGGCCGCTGCCATGTGCTCATCACTGCCTCCTTCCCCAGGCTATGCATGCCACTGATCTGCTGGATGCCATATTTATGCAAACCTTTTCATCTGCTTTGGACAGCAGCAGCTGGGTCAGCTCAGACCAAATTAAATTTGCTCGAGCTGGTCTGGTTGGATTTTCTGAAATAGGTTAGGGACTATTTGCATATGCTTCTTTGCTGACATTAAATGTCTTTACATAGCCCCGTTTTACTAGTACACTGTCTGCCTAGTGCTGTATTTGTGTGAGATATGGAGGTAGTAACCTTCTTCACCAGAAGATACAAAGGTTGGTTGTCCTTATCTTCAGGATACCAGGCCCAGACCTGAGGTTTGCAGTTGGCCCTAAAAAAAGTGTTCTCCTGACAGTGAAGGAGTAGGCTGAATTAGTGTTACAATTTAGCATCTGATTTCTGCAGTGTTTGTGTCATGGTGGGGCACAAGCACATTTGCAGTTAAAAATGTGTAACTTGTGTTTACACATATGCCTTAATATGTATCCACAATATATATGCATACTCTCATACACATCTCTCAGGTTTTCAAAACACCAAAAAGAACTGCAGCATATGTTTGCCAAGAGCAAGTAAAATATGAAGCTGAGTTTTTTAGAAGTTCAGTTTCATGCATTAACTCATACTTGCAGCCTCATGAAAATAAATGTGTGCATTTAGGCTTATCAAAAACCAGCTAATGTTTCATGTCTAAAATACAAAGTACTGGTTTTAAGTAAAATGGAAACAGATTGAAGAACCAGTTGTAACCTTCCTGGTTTCAGAGAATTAGTTGAAAATTACGCTTGATATGCTAGCTGATGAGCATTTTGGAGAAAAGGGGAGGGTGTCAGCATCTCTGGAGATCAGAATTGCTGGTTTTCTGAGTGACACTTCCTTACCCTGAGGTGCCATCTTCATGGCCACTTTTTCCTTTCTGTCTCTGATTGCTTTTGCTTTCAGTGTGAGATACTCTTGTTAGGACGGTGATTAATTTGAGTTCTCTTTGCAGGGTAAAAACCATAGTAAGAAACTCCGAAATTACTATGCTGCCAACAGCTGTCCAGCACCCGCCAGGATGAGTAATTCGGTTGAGCCTGCTCCACCTCAGGTTGTCTCCCTTCCAGCTCAGGTAAGGCATGGGGAGGTGACTGAGATCGTGCTGCTTGCTTGTGACCTAAGTCCCACTAAGAATAACTAGATCTCATGCTTTGAGGATTACTGCAGGAATTTGGATATGGCCTGCTGTGAGCTGTTTGCTTTCCTTTTAAGAAGCAGATACAGATCTGCCCTTGCAGCAGAATATTGGATTTGAAATATTCTATTTCTGTATGGCAAATACTTTAGTTCCTATGTAAGACTGATGTGCTGATTAAGGTTGTTTAAGGGCAAGTATAAAACATAATAGTTGGAGCTGGATTTGGGCATGAGAGTGTGCCATCTGCCCCCCACAATCATCCCTCCATTGTGTGAGTGAAGCCTACATAGAAAGATGTTTAGGTTCTCCTGCATCGATTGCCCGGGGCTGCTGTATAATTCCTCTTTTGTTGCTCCTTGTGCAGTGGTTGTTCCTGTGTGTAGGATGCGTGGATGGAAGGGTCCCTCTGTGATCCGAATTCATTAGATCTTGGGCATGTTAGAGGCAAAAGAGATGATTTTGTCTTTTCTTCTTCTAGAGTTCATCACTTCTGATTGTCATAGGGCTTAGCAGCTAACCTGCATCTAGCATGTGAAAGTGCAGGGATCAAAGCTGAGCCTGTCACCTCCAAAAGCATAAGCCTCTGTTGTCAGTACGAAAGCAAAAAGCATTTACTGTAAGAAGCAGATTGTTAGGTGTGCTCTTGGAGCCACCAGAGGGAGACTTAGTCCCGTGTAAAATGACATTGCGGCTCACAGAACTGAATCAGGGTCTTAAGAGGGCATTGGGTCCTGTCCTAGGTAGTGGTACATGGGTGCTGTACCTGTTAGGGTGCTTCTTTTGATGGGGAGAATGGTTCATGGGAAGAAAAAGGCCATTCTGGGGCCATGTGGGGATTCATGTTATAACTTATGAGTCAGAATTGTCTTTATGCCTGTAAGATTGCAGTTTTGGAGGAGACATGAAAGAAACTGGATTTGCCAAGTGCTGCAGTGACATGGCCATATGAATCACTGCTGCAGCTGAGGAGACCTGGTTGCTGTCCCAGTCAGCGTGCCTGTCTGAAGAGACAGGCAAGGTATTGTTCAACTGGCAGGAGCGCCTCATGTGAGGCCGGGTCCTTCCTCCGAAGTCGTAGTCCAGGTGTCCTCATACCTGAAGGGCAAGGGTCAGAAGCTTGGCAGCTGTTACTGCTTTTATCTCTTGGTGTGATCAAGATACTGTGGGGAGACTGGGTACATTGGAAATGTGAGAGAGGGGCACTGGTACATTTCAGTGATTCTTCCTCTGTGAGAAGGTCACTATTCATCAGCTCCCAGGAGTCAGGAATAGAGGAGTTACTTCATTGCTGTGAAGTAAACAAGCCTTTGTGGCTGTTGCAGAGTTACAGGGTGTTTATTCAGATTGCTTTCCTCTCCATTTGAAGCAAGGAATTTACATAGACCTCAAGGAATTTGCAGATTCTGTGGAAAGCTGAGGCGAAGAAAACTAAGTTCTCCTTGTAAAAACAGTTTGGGAAGCACTGGAGAGTGTCCTAACCCATATGTTCTAATTCCAGCATTCTTGTTGCCTGACAAAGATGATGCTGCTCTCAGTCTCTGTGACTCAAGTATTTCAGCAATTTCATAGAATTTAACCTGATGTTTCACATGATGTCTCTCCCTTTGCTGCTAGATGGGATCCAGTAAACCAGGTGGCCGAGTGATCTTGGCCACAGAGAATGATTACTGCAAGCTTTGTGATGCCTCGTTTAGTTCTCCGGCTGTGGCACAGGCTCACTACCAAGGGAAAAATCATGCCAAACGGCTGCGTCTTGCAGAAGCACAGAATAACTCATTCTCGTAGGTATTGTTCAGCTTCACACTCAGGCTGAAAGCATGTGGCAGTGTCTCTGGCAGCCTTTTTTTCTCAGAAACCTCTGAATTGCAACTGTTCATATTTGTTTAATCTTCAGGGACGCATCAGAAATAGGCAAACGCAGGACAAGGAAAGAAGGGAATGAATACAAGATGATGCAGAACAGAAGAAATACGTACACAGTTCAGAACAACACAGGTAATCGGGAGCTTGCATCTGTTCTATAGCTGGAATAATAATGAATACTAAGCAGACTTGTTTTTCTTCTGTTCCTGAGCCCTATTCTAGCAGGGACAGGTTGTGAAAGGAGCTTGGTTCCAGCTCCACTGATTCTTCTCCTCTGCATGTATCTTCCCAGCTGATACTTTGTTTTGTCATCCTGCTTGTTATTTGGTTTCTCAGTTTGTAACTTAATTTACCATCTGCCCTGCCGGTCTGTAAGGCTGCTCTAAGCGGTGACAATTTTCCTGCTTTATTTTCTTGGCAAGAAGCCAGGTGCTTTGACTCCTACTGTAGCACAGCAGCCTGTACCTGCACTCCTCTGTCCAGAATGAGAAGGCATGTTAGCCTCACTGTAAGACCATCTGTTCCTAGAGCCCTTTCTCGGGTGTTAGGTATTAACTTTACCTCTTTGCTATGATTTAAAATGTGTTTTGTAACATCCACCTCAGCATCTGTTTCTCTTTTTGATTAAGTTGTGTTATGAGCACATATTAGCTGATACCCTGCTTCCTGATGAAGCTTGGTTTAATCTTGTTTTAACCACTGTCATTTGGAAAAGGTGTAACTTTAAAATTCTATTAAATATTATTTTGTGATAATTTTAAACTGAGATAGACAGCTTATTCTGATCAAAAGACTCCTCTAATTCTTTATCTGAATGGTTTTAAAAAAATATTGATTCATCACTTAAATGATCAGACTTCTAAGTTTCTAAGACCCTGTTGATTCTTAGTAAGACTGGGGCACTAAATGCACTCTACTGCTTTGGAAAATACCAGCAAGTACTGCTGCCCTGTGTGCCGCACCCCCTGTAACTCTGCATCACAGTGGAGAAGTCATGTGAGAAAATAAGATTCACACTCAGTTAAAAAAGCTAATCTGTGGCTGCTTTTTAAGTGTTTGTTGGACTCAGCGGTTGTCAGTGAGGCGCCTCAAGCTTTTTTTTTTTTTTTTTTTAATAGATAAATAGGCTTTTCTGTTCTTTCCTCAGGTCCCTACTTCAATCCCCGCTCACGTCAGAGGATTCCTCGGGATCTGGCCATGTGCGTCACCCCCAGCGGCCAGTTCTACTGCTCCATGTGCAACGCTGGGGCCAGCGAGGAGATGGAGTTCAGGCAGCACTTAGAAAGCAAACAGCATAAAAGCAAGGTGTCTGAACAGCGGTACAGAAATGAGATGGAGAACCTAGGCTACGTACAATGACGCGCCACCCTCGGTAGTAGTTTGCAAATAGAGCAGCTTGTCTCTCGCCTGCTGTTTGCCACATGCCCTGCTTTGTGCTCCATTTGATAGGAGTGTGCTCTCGAGCTATACATGTAACACCTGCAAACTCAATGGTATGGTTAGATTTTTTTTCTATCATAGCTGGCAGGATGACGCTGTGCGGGACTTGAAGTGTTTTTAATGTTTGTTTGCTAGTTATCTAAGGCTCTTCATTGTGTTGAGTGGCTAGAGGGACTTTGTCTTCTCTCCGGCCTTCTGCATGAATATGCGAAGCCCAAGAAGTGCTGGGAACTTCTGTGGTTCTACCACACAGGTGAACCACGTGCAAAGCCTGCTCCCCTCTTTGTGCACCACAGAGCAGTGCTCCGGAATGTCTCCCTACAGCAGAGTTGATCTCTGTGCAGCTTGTAAAAGAGGGGCAGGAATGGGGCCTGTGAATGTGTGAGTTAGGGGTGTACTTGTCCACAAATCCCTACTTGTGGCCCTCGTTACAGCCTGCAGTATATTCTTCTCACATGCCTGTAGAAAGGCTGTGCACATCTCTCCACCTTGGAGAGTCTTGCCTCTTACCCCTTTCTCTGTGATGCAGATTTCTCTCTGAAGATCTGACATTAGATACCAGCTGATTAGCCACATCCACAAATACTCTTCTACCAAACAGTTAACAATGAAAAAGGGTTCTTGATGTTGTTGGCTGGGTACCTTAATGCACAGTGTAGCTCATCTTCCCGAAGAGAGCCTGTGTGGGTCTCAGTGAATTGGAAAGCAAACCCGCTCAGGTGAGATGTGCTGTGCTCTGATTCCATGTTAGATAGGGTAGGGTTAAGGATAGGTTGGAAGGAGCTGTCAGCTATGATTTCTTTTCATACTGATGTAGAAGAGAGCAACTGTTAGTGCCTGGCCTGCTGCTTTGTTGCTCTGGGAGAGCAGAGCTGCCTGGGCCTTAGGAAGCAGATGTCAGCGTATCCTACTTCCATGCCATTCCCTGGACAAAGCCCAATGGGTGTTTAAGAGGTGGAATGCTATCAATATTGGATGAACTTTTTTCCCCTCTTTTTCCTTCTCAAACTGGGTTCTAATTCCATTTCTTGATGTGAATTTCACTGTTTAGGGACCATAAAAATCCAAAGTTAGATGATGTCAGCGGTGATGATTGTTTGAGTAACAGCTTTTTGGCCATGCAGAAGTATTTGTGAAACTTTTTAAGCATCTTTGTAAGTGTTGACAAAGGGTGTGTATCTGTTTTGATTTTCCTTACCAAAAGTGGAAAGGGGATAAAAGACCAGAAATAGGGCTGACATTTTTCTGCTCGTCTAGGCAGATGTGAGGAGCTGTGATTGGAGTCCCGTTCCCAATGTTTCTATAACATTGGCTTCGGTGGCAAGTGCAGCATGTAGCTAACCCCTGTTGGATTTTATTCACCACTGCACTGCTACAGCTGTATGCTGGTGTGGCTTCATTGACTGCAGTGGCAGATGCAGAAGGGGGTTAAAGGAAGTACCATGCCTTGCCTCTTGCCCCTCTGTAGGCAGATTGAATTAGGTGCAGCTCCATTGTTTTCAGTAGCATTTGACCAGGGATAAATTTTACCTAGTGCATTATATTGAAAGTAACCAGCCCTGCCTTTTTTTTTTTTTTTGCCATTCTGATCCCATCTCTTGCATTCCAGAAGGATTTTCTGCTTGCCTTAAAAAAGTGAAAAATGACTAAACAAACATAAAATCCAGGTAGTTTTTATTAATCTTCCTAGTCCACTTCAGAAAGGCTTGTCTCGCTTGGCTGCTCAAAAGTAAAGGCTGCTTCTCACAGACTGAGTTGTCTCTAGCTACCTGAGCATCAGCTAGCCGTGCAACCTTAGCAGAGCCTTCCTAAATCCCAGCAGGGTAAGCTCTTGCACAGTAGTTGAAAGCAACCCCTTGCATCATTCCAGGCTGATCCTTGCCATGCAGACACAGGCAGGGCAATAGACATCCTCTTGAATGGGATTCCTCCACCTTCTTTCTGCAAAGCCCAGTTAAATAGGCTTTGTGCACAAGAACACGTTAGAAGATAGAAAAGCAGGTGCCCAGGTTGAAAAGCACTAACTAAGCAGTTTTGTCAGCCTGTAAGTTTGTTTCTCCCGTGCTATCCTGCCCCGGCTCACCTTCTTTGTGACCCTGAAGAACATCTCCTTGTAAAAATCTCCTGTCACCCTTCTCCCCTCATCCTTTGCAGTCAAAGGGCTAGTTTTCTCCTTGTGTTCTGTCTTCTGTTTTCCTAGTCTGACACTGCGCGGGGACAGAAGGAGCTGGATGAGCCTTACCACAAGTGCTTCACCAGTGTGGTCCCCGTGTTGTGGTTCAGCATCCCTCTTGCTGTAAATTAAAGCATAGTATATCCCACTGGCTGCAGTTAGTAGCAGAAAAACAACACTTTGTAAAACGAGAGCTGGGGGAGCCGTAGGTTTGACTTACTGCGAGGGCCAAGGAGGCTTTTTTTTGTCTGCTTTCACAGGTCTCAGAATCAACTTCACTGCTTTTCTTGGGTTACTGCTTCTGCTCTGAGCCCAGAAATCTGCTTCTCATCTGGCATTTCCAGTGACCGTGTTTATACACCGTGAACAAGTGGCTGCTGGAAGTGTCAGTTTGCTCCATGCCGTGTTACCTCCTGCCATGGTGCACCAGTCTGCTGGAGCATGTGGGAGGTGCAGGTGGCTGGGCTTGCTGGCTGCTCTCTGTGTGGGGTGAAACTGGATCTGAGGAATGGCTCATGTCTATCCCAAGCAGGCATCTGGCTGGTTTGGTTTTGTTAACAGGAAGATGAGCAGTGTGTGTCATCATCTTGAGAGTTTCAAAGTGATGGGTTGTAAAGCAGACAGTGGGACTCAAGCAGCAAGAGTAGGACATGTGTCCCACACAGGAGAAAAGATATTTCTGGCCGGGAGAAGCAGCTGAGAATTGCTTTGCCCCCAGTCTCTGTTGTGGCCCTTCCCTATGAGTGACCAAAGCTTGCCTCTTCCTCTTCAGCATTGCTTAATGGTTGATGATCTTCCTGCTCTCCCTCCAGCACAGAAAACTGTTGATTACAAAGAGGAAACACCTCAACTCACTAATGTCATTCGGGTTCAAGCCAATCTAAAATCATACTTTTCAACATGAGAAGTGGAGTTGGCTCCACTCCTCATGGACCATGAGATGGGTCCTGATTTTATTTTGTTGTGAAAGCTGTTCTCCAAATCTGCGTTCAGAATGCGTGTTGAAAACAGGTCCTGGCAAAATCCTGCTTGTCATAGGTGGGGTGGGGAGAATGCCATACAGCAGTAGTACCATTTTTCAGACCCAGTGAATCATTTTCTCAAGTTAATCAAAGTACCAAAATCAAGAAATAGAACTTGTGTGAAACTGCCATGTTGGCCAGTAGGTTAATGACCTTTGCTGCTAGAAACAAAATATAAATCAATGTGTTCCTATTTATTTTACTGTGCTGACCACTAATTGGCTTGTTAATATTTAAGGCATTATCATGTAGGCTGTTTTTGTTTAAATAGAAAACTCTACATCGCACTTTGCTTTTGGATCAGAAGTGATATTTATTGTATTTGTGAAAATGTTTTCCCTCCCACATATGTGTTGTTTTCTTTCGCTTGATGCAAAAAGCGCTGCCCCACTAAAAAAAAAAAAAAATACACAGAAAAACCCCAACAGTGCAACCAATCGATCTTCTTTGTTTCTTTTCATGCCAAACAAAACTAGGATTTCCTTTCAGCTCTTTCTTGAGTGTCCTTTTTGGGTTTCTTTTGGTTTTGTGTTTTTTTTTTTTTTCCTCCAGTGGTTCCTTTGGTAACTTGAGATGATATTTTTAGAGATTTTTTTAAGCATTTCTTTTAAGGCAAGGAAGCAAACTGTGGAATCCATGTATTTTTGAGAAGTATGAAAGTAATACTATTTTGTTTGTATTAAGCATTGGCTGTTATTTTGCCTTCTGCACTAATGGGTAAATGTGTGGTAATCTTGTCTGACGTTGGTCTGTTTTTGACATTTTGCTTTTTTGGTATATATCAAAAGGAACCCTGAAAACTTCTATGGAGTTGCTTACGGTGGTCATCAGTGTAACGAAATGCATTTTTTTCCATAAAGCTTTTTGTCTTGGTTCCTTTTCTAGATGCTCATTATAGGGTGTTAGAAGGGAAAGCGATTGCCATAGCACGGTTTCATGTTTTGGCTTACTAATGCATGAAGTCCTTCTGCTACTTTATTTAAGTAGTGCTCTCACTGTAGGCAATGGCAGTCTTGCCCAAGTCTGGAGTAAGTGAAGTACCCTAGCTAAATATGCTATGTTGGCCAGGGCCAGGGAAAATACATTGCTGAAATTCATGTCTTCTGCTTCTGTGTCTGGGTTACAACACTCTTAAGGTTATGCTTTATTTGAGGAAAGCGTATCTTATTCTGTAAGGATTTGGTCCTGCTCCAGCTAAAATAGTTTGAAGTACATTGGCTTTAGTGGAGTGGGAGCAAGCCTTGAACCTTTCAGGAATTTCATACTGCTGATATTTTTTCATATATGCGCTATTTTTTTTTTTTAATTCTAGATTTTACAACCATGCGTACAAGGATGCTCTAGATGAGAGTGCATCTGTTGCCAATGATGGAAAAACAAATGACAGGATTTCTAAAGGATTAACAGAGAATTAAAAAGTATAGGCTTGATTTCTTTGAAGTTAATGTCTGTTGTTGTGAGCTGGGCCAGTTTCTTTAGCATCTGCACAAAGTTGGAAGTGAAGATAAAATCTACTTTCAAAATAATGTGGTCCAACAGTAGTTCTGGGAATCTGTCCTTTAAAAAAAGTATTACAATTAAAATATTTTATCTCTTTAGTATCTAGAGTATCTGCAGG
>VXAV01002339.1:0-18071 GCA_013399715.1 Alectura lathami | reverse complement strand
TTTAGCCTAACATTGAGTGGGACTATATGAGAAATATGTTTTAATACAGTGATAAAGGAGCACAGTCTTTGTGGCATTTGTTACTCTGCTGGGGGTCAGGGTATGTTGAACTGTTGCTGAAAGACAGCTGAGGGCTGAGTTCTCCCTCTGAGATGTCTTGGCTTCCGAAAGTTGAGATGGGAACCAGAAGGTATGGAAAGGGCTCTTTTTCATGCTGTACTTTCCCCTAGAGCAGACATCATAAGCTCTGGAACAGCCCCAGGCTGAACCATGGACTTGCAACTCTAGCTGTAAAAATGTGGGGACAAGCTGAGCTTGATACTTACATCTGCTTTTTTTTCTTTTTTCTTTTTCTTTTTTTTCCCCTCCTAGTGTGCTCTTTTGCCCTTTCGTTACTTGGGGGCGCTAGAAGAACATATACTTATGCAGCAGAAATGACTTTCCAAGCAAGAAGGATATCCTGAACTGGAGCCTTAAAGCAGAGAAAATCTGGGCTTTGCTAGGTTGAACTCAGGAGAGAGGAAAACCTTGGTTTTCCTGAGAGCTGCAGCAGTGCAGTGAGCAGAGAGAGCTGTTGACCTGAAGGGAAGTATTGTGGCGCTCCTAAGGCACTTCAGGGTTTGTAACAGCTCTAGTGGCACAGCTCAGTATAGATACAACAGTCTGAACAGGGATGAGTCCCTGCTCTCCCCTATCCTCTGTTATTCAAAGGATTGGGACCACCGCAGGAAATAGTGACACCATGGTGGAATTATCCTGATCTATGGCTTTGTGGGACTGGGAGCTGCCTAAGTGCTTAGATGATTTCTTCTATGATCAGAGTCAAATGCAGGAAGTTTTGTGTGTAAACAGCATCATAAAAGAACTTGTAAGTAGAGCTTTATGTTAGATATGACCCCAGCACCTCACTGTCTTCTCTTGAAGTGGACTGTGTTCCTTTCAGTCGTGTTAGGAACTGGATGAACAAGCCTGTACAGAGCAGCACACCCCTGTTATGGGATGTTAAATTGATGCCTTAAATCACAAGATGCTTTTTAATACTTACACCTGGTAATTGCATTCTGTATTAATTCTGTGGCAGCTTGGTACAGTCAAACCTTAGTGACACGCAGAGACACCTGAGCAACCTGATTCAGCTTCACAGGTGTTTGTTAAATTATGCAGCAAATAAAATAATACAAAAATGAAAATCTAAGACTAATAGTGTAATTTAAGAGCATAAATAGCCCTCCTTCTGCTTCTCCAATTAGCCTGGTATGGGAGGATCTTTTTTAGTTGTCTGGCAGTCTTTTACAGCTGAGGAAGAGAAGTTTAGAAGAAATAAGTAGTTCATCCAGAAAGTCTGTGGGTGATTTTTGATTTTCATTTTTCTATGTGATGAATTTATATTGCACTAGGAAATGGTCTTTAGCAAATGGTTTAAAAATAATGAAGCTTGAGAGAGTACTCTCTATATTGCTTCTGCCATTAAATCTTAGCAAAGTGGTGCAAAAAGGACTGACAGCTTTTAGGAGGTCTGTAGAGGGTGCGTGCTTGTAAAGTGCGGGTTCTGAATGCTCTTCTGTGTCCATTTATGTCCACTTCACATAATTCCTCTGTTCCAGTTGCTCTGTCTCCTAAAGTGTTTGATTCTGCTGTGTCTGTTTAGGAATTGTAATGAACTGCTCTAACAGGTAATACCTGCGATTCAGCTGGCCTAATCCCTCACTGAATGACACTCTTTCAGTTGGCCTCTTTCTGCTGGGCTTGCCTCACCTTGCAACCTGCCTGAAACAAGAGCAGATCTATTTAAAGTCGGTGGAATTACACAAGTGTAAAGAGAGATAGGAAGATTATCCACTGTATATTAGCTGAGACTAGAGACAGTCTTTGGCAGGTGCTTGCTTTACATATAAAGGTGCTTAAAAGTATTAATTTAAGACTTGTGTCTCCTTATCAAGGCCCATTTCTTTTTTACAAACAGATACTGTGAATGAAAGAACAAGGTGTAGTGCTGTAAGAAGGAATGAACGCAGCTGCATGATGGGCTAACTATGCTGCATTCAATGTACCTCTAGAATTTTATGTATGGATTCAGCATTTATCTGAAGGAGGTAGGCTATGCGCTTTGCTAAACGCTAGGAGACCAATGGTGTGAAAAACACTACGCTATCCTGTCTATTTCCCTGGGTATTAGAAGATGAAATGTAGGTATGAAAAACCTATGAAAAGTCAAATGGCAAAATTCCCACGCACTTAAAGAGATGAAGATGTCTAGGCTACCACCTGGTATTCTGGAGACGCTGTAAAGAGTATTTCAGACTTAAGGGACTTGCAAAAATAGTAACATGATGACAAAAACGTTTGATTGCAGCCAGCTAGAGAGTTTGGGAGCTAACTGAGATGTCATTTGTGGCAATGGCTCATTTTTGCTATATGTGAATTTGTGTAGATGGGATTAATTCAAAGAGTGGAAGCTGTTGTGCAAGGCAGGGCTGGCTGAGTGTCAGTAGCTCTGGGGTTCATTGTTCTCTGCCTTGCCCTGCTGTGTGTGTGTACAAGTGAGACAATCCCTTTAAGGACCCTTCCCTCTTAGTGTAATCCTCTATTCATAAGAAGTCGTTTCCCGGTAGCTACTCATTGCAGCTACCCCTGTTGCTGTTTGCAGTACCACAGCACCAGCACGTTGGGCTGAATTAGGAAACGGCCGAAGCTGTGAATATGTGGTGGTCCTGGACAAGTACCTTCTGTTTGTAAAAGGTGCTGAGCGCCTGCTGCTCACAGTCAGTGGTACTCAGAGCATATCTGGATTAGGAGGTCCAGGTTCAGACAGGAACAACGCAGTTCACGTCCGGGATACTGCGTTTATGTGTGCCAGGTGGGATTATGGGCTGCTGTACCCTCTGCTGCTTGGTCTGGTAGCTGGCATCAAGGTACCCAGTTACAAAAGCTGGGTGTTTCTTGTGCCTTCTCTGATGAGTGATCTCTGTGACTATGTCTTTGAGGGTTTTTTTTGTCTTGTCTGTCCTTTGGTTTATGTTATCACACAATCACAGAAATGTAATTAGTAGGACAGCTTTTATAATGTTTATTTAAAGACTTTGATTGATTTGAAGTTTGTTTACTTGCATGAAGCACAGATTTTTATTAAGCAAAAAACAAATAATTTCTAATGAATGCTATTGAAAAGCACAAAGATAAGTGGTAGCAGGAGAATATAAATAAAAATAAGACACATTTCAAGGTTGCAGTGACCCCAGAATGAATGCAACAACACCCATAACAGCGGAGGTAGAAATGGGAGGCAGCAGCAGATAGCACTAGTCTGTCTTCTGCCAGTCCCACAGTCTGAAGACACATGCTGGATGTTCAGCTGCCATATTTGCAATTATACTCTTGAAATAATACCTAATAAAATCTGAGCTACACTGCTAACCATTTATATTAACTTCCTTTGAGGCTGATCTGCAGTCCAGTGCAACAAGCAGGAAGCAGGAGGCTTGGGTATCACTACTCATGGCTGGACACACTGAGCCTTCCTCTTTGCTCACTTCCCACAAGGCAAAAAGCAGCAGGGCTGGGTTAAGCCCAAGTCCTCAGAGTGGGCTGCTTGTTAGCCCGGTATCAGCAAGCACCTGCACAGAAGACATGACAACGGCTGTTAAAACTAAGATGTAGTCACATACCTGGGGCTGTGAAGGAAGCATTGGAGGTTGCAGGTGAATAGAGAATGGAGAGGCACTAGAAGTCCAGACTGGATGTGTATACTTGGAGTGATATCTCACCTCTCAACAGGTTTCCCAGAGTAAACACAGTTAGCTTAGAGTCCTTTTGTGCACTGCTTAGTGTCTGGTACATGTGACAGATTTCTGAAGACTCAATGTTAATCTACACTAGCATTGATCTTCACAGGGCTTCTCACATCTGCTAAGAATTCAGGGATGGCTCAGACCACAGCTATGTGTATGTATGTGGTGGGTATATATTGGAACACAATAAGCGTCCAAGGGAGTTGTTCTTAAGTTGGGTACAGACTATATATGCTAATTACATGGCAGCAGTCTTGACAATTAGCATGCACACTGTTAACTTGCATTTCTGACTGTGCTAACGAAGCTAGCGTTGCTTTTACTCTTGCTAACTTCAAAGGCATTGTCTTGATGTAAGAAATGGTGTCCTAAAGCCATTCTGAGAAAGTGAAGCCGTGTTACTGTGACTGTCAGGCTGCCCACATAACAAACTGCATGGTAAATGGATGAGCAGCCAAGCTCTCTGAAATGGTTCATGAAAGCTTTGAAGTTACAAAATGCCAGCCAATGTTTATTCTTGTTGGCATACAACACCTTATTCCTTCCCATGGTGAATACAGTGCAGGTCATCCAAATAGGAGCATACATCACCTAAATATTAGTTCCCAAAGATATATCTTGAACCTGAATCACAGGCTGTAATACTTAAAAGAGAATATAATGTAATGTCCCAGTGGGGTAAGTAATAGTGGAAGAAAAAAGATTAAAAACTGTGAGATAGAAAAGTTCTCTACAGATGATTAAGGGCCTGGAGCATCTGTCTTAGGAGGAAAGGCTGAGAGACCTGGGTCTGTTCAGCCTGGAGAAGAGAAGACTGCAAGGGGATCTATCTGATCAATGCTTGTCAGTATCTAAAGGATGGGGGTCAAGAGAATGGGGCCAGGCTCTGTCCGGTGGTGCCCAGTGACAGGACATGGGTCAATGGGCACAAGTTGGAACACAGGAAGCTCCATCTGAACACGACGAAAAACTTCTTTACTCTGAGGGTGGCAGCACTGGAACAGGCTGCCCAGAGAGGCTGTGGAGTCTCCTTCTCTGGAGACATTCAAAACCCTCCTGGATGCTTTCCTCTGTAACCTACTGTAGGGATCCTGCTTTAGCAAGTCCACGGGTCCCTTCCAACCCCTACTATTCTGTGAGCCTTCCATCCCACAGACACAGGAGTGGAAAAGGTCACGGGTAACATTTAAAGGCATTTGGCACCTTGATCTGCCTGGGTGTTTCATAAACCTCAGCAGATATTTTAAATTACTGCAGGATTTTCGTAAGTTCCAACTGCAAGTCCTGTGTAAACAAGGCTTAGAAACCAAAATGAGTTAGTCTTTTACACAATTTAACTCTACAAGGAGAGCTGTTAGCACGTGCAGTTGGGTGCTGTTGTAGCCTTTGAGCCTGGCTAGAGCTACGTAGGACAATTCTCTGGGGTTGCCTGAGATGCCTGTGTGAAAATTAAAGACTGCAGTCCTCTGTGCCTGTGTGACTGTGGCACTATTTACCACTCTCAAGCTAGATGTTCCATGTAGAAGCCCATCGTCTCCATGCTGCAGTGCCACAGTCAAATTATAAATATCTGAGCATCTTTCTGGAGACAGGTCGGGGTCACCCTGTGCTCAACTGACTCTCCTGAAGATGATCTAGGTTTCCTCCAGGAGGAAATGAAGATGTGTCACATCACGCAGGAGAATCGCTTGCGTTTGGTATCTGGGATAAAACAATGTCCTACAATTATAGCGTCGGATGGCTGGCAGCAATTTTGCCAGACTAATACCACATGTCTTTCCCAGAAGGATCCAATCTTTAATATTGTTTTGATGCTGGAGGCTTTTCCAATTTCTGTTTATTAGAAATGATTTATCTTTGTAGGAAGTGCTGCCTTTAACTCAATACAGCTGGTGCCGCCTGCAGCACTGTAGGAGAATCATGGCTGCAGTGTTCTGCTTTCATAGCATGGCTGTGTGACCGTAGCCAACTGTCACCTCACCGAAGTCAACCCTCTGAAGGGCTAAACGTGTGTTAGCTCTTCAGTCTGCTCAGTCTGCGTGCTCGGAGGCTGCTTCCAAATAGCTTTCCTTCTGCACCCTCAAAGAATGAGAATCTATTTCTGAGACTGCAGGCAGATATTGCAGAGCTGTGTGTGCCCCTGGTCAGTGCTGCGTCATCGTCCTGCTTTTTGGGGTGGGGATAACTGTCAACTCAGAAGCGATTTTATTGCTCTGTACAGCCGCTCTCAGTAGTTACACCTGCAGCCTTGGCTGTCACTAAGGCCTGGTAATAGTTCCATGGACCATTGTCAGTCCTGGCTGGTGCTTAGCTATGGAAACTGGACCCCAGCCCTCAGAAGCCACCAGGACACGTTTATGCACCGAGCTAAAAGCACAGCCCTTCACCATCTCCATTCCTAGCCCAACCCCTGCTCTGGCAGCAAATGCTCAGCTCCAAGCAGGGGTGCTTCTTGAAAAGCCAAGGGGTCTGAGCACCACCTCCTGGGGCCTCAGGGTCACCTGCAGCTGCGGACATGCTCCAGTTTTCTCCCTCTCCTCTCGTAGAATCTTCTGTAAAGACAAATTTTTACTAGCTCACTCTTTGCTTTCAGTAACAGGGGTGGAAAATGCACGCCAAATCTGTACTCTGGAAGAGTGGATTTTGCCAGAGGAAAAAGTTGTGACTCTCTGTGAATTGAGTTTGCTGATGTAACACAGCCCTCAGTGTTCCTTCCCAGAACATTAATCCTCACTGCTCCGTCTGTGCTGCTAATAAAGCCTGTGAAAGTCAGTTACTGATCAGGTGGAGCAGAGAATTGGGGATGGCTGCTTGCTCAGTCTTAACCAATTCCAGTCAGCACGTTTTCGTTGATGTGACCTTGGGGAAGCTGTGACATTTCTCTCTTTCAAGGGAATCCTGCCTATCCCTCTGGAGAAAGAGTAGATGTGGGGTGACAGGATTCATTGATATTTCATAACAGTATAAATAATAGACAAGGTGTAATACATGAGAGAGAAATCTGGCTGTGCTGAATATTTATGGCATTGCAGTGATGCACTTGATCCCTCTTCTAGGGGTTTTCACTGGGCAACTCGGACATTTTCCTGACAGATTTTAAGAGGAGGAGGAGGCAGGGGAACAACCGTGTTGTGAGATCACGAGTCACCCTCCTAAAACGCCCTAACCAGCGCTTAATCCTTCCCTGGAGGAACGGCTGCAATAACTGAAAAGTCAAAAATAGCACAGAACTGCGACCAATTTTGGAGGCAATGGGTCACAGTAATTCCTAATTCCAAAATAACCCATGTTACCTCCCTGGGCTTTGTTTTTCCCACCTACCCACTGGTCCCACAGGTGATGTGCTGCTTGGTAAGAACCGACCCACCTTGGACCCATGCAGATACAGGCCAAGGTTTCCTGCTGGGTGACCAAAATGAAGGCAAATACAGTTAAGTTTTCAGTCTTGTCACCTCTTAGAAAACTATTTTATGTGTTGGAGCCTTCTGGGTGCAGAAGTGCCATCTGCCAGGTTGGGAAGCTGAGGTCCTGCCCATGGCCACAGGGCCCTGCTCATGGCGGCTCTGAGCAGTGCCTGGAGCTGTCGAGATGCCCCCAGTGCAACGTGTGCAGGATGCCCGTCCCCACGTCCTCACATCAGTGTCAGTCTGTCCTGCTGGAGCCGGTGGAGGCTTGGCTGAGGCGAGCTTTCACGTGCTGTGGTCACACCTCCTGATGGCACTGCAGACATACTTTTAGCAATGACAGTTGCCTCCTTACACCCATATTTCAAGTTCTTATTTAATATTGCCCTGTTTTTGGAGTTTTTTAGAAATGTGGCTGTGCTTTATGGATGCTGGCTCATTGTTTTGAGGCAGGTGAGGTGAAAGCATTTTGTTTTGATTTGAAAATCACATCCATTAGGATCTCAGAAGCAGTAATGTCCCCTAGAAACAGAAGAGGGCAGCTGTTTTTTGAGAAATGAAGAGTGCACTGACTGTTTTTGAGAATGAAATAGCAGTCACTCAGATCTAGATGAAAGGGGTTTTTTTTTTTTTTTTTTTTTTTTCATGAATGAATAAAAATAGCGTGGTATTCCAGGGCCCATGCTAGTGTAATTAGTGTATAAAATAGCTAGACCCCATCACCTTCTGCTGAGTCCCTAGGCTTCATCTGGCAAAATTAGATTCTTTGCAATTTTATTGCAATGTAATTAAAAAGTAACCAAGGGAATACAGAAGTCAGTCTTCAGAGATGTTCATCATCAGACTAAAAAGCATCAGAATAAAAAGGGCTCAGCAACTTGCTGGCTTTATAGCTGATTTCTTTGTTTACTGCCCAAACTGGAAAAAAAAACAAACACACAAACAAACCTGCTGTGAACTGTCACATTGTACATACGGAAAAATATGACTAAAATCAAATAAATCAGGTTTATTAAAATGTTATTCAAACTTCAAAGTGTAGATTTTTTATTGAAAGTTGTTTTCAATGTATGTTTAACAACAAATGCATGAATGCCAAACCAAAACATGCTTCATGAGTGAAATCTTTCTTCTAATCCAAATAAGGCATCTTGTGATTTCTTAATTTCTAAAGCTTTGATTTCCAGTGAAAATAATTACACAAGTTTGATGTGAGTTTGCCACTAGGGTAAGTCCATCAGAGTTGTTATTTCCTGGCAAACAGTTAGCTGAAAACCATCCAGCTGCTCTGTCAAGCAGCTGTGAGCCCCCATTTACCCACAGAGCAGCCGTGTTGTGGCAGCAGCAGCACCAGCCTGCATCCCTCTCTCTCTGTATACCCCCTTTTCAATGTATACCGACTTCATAAAGACGATACAGCCTCGCAGCAGAAGGTGCCTGGTTTCTACATGAGAAATTTCCTGGTTTTGTTTGCCACCAGTGCCTGTTCCTCATTCAAAACTAAGACCTCCCTTCCCTGGTCCCCCGTGTCTGGGGCTGGGCTGGGGCATGGCCGTATGTTATATAACCTAGTTACATGTTTAAAGCCAAAACAGGCAAACAAGAGAGATGGTGATGGAGCACTGAAGGCAAGGAAGGATAGATACCTGTGTGAGATGTCCGCCTCCCAATGCCCTCGTTGGTCCAGCCATTAGGAGATTTGGAAAATTCAGCAGTGACTCCCTCTGGTGCCTTCCTAGTGTCCCTGTGCCTTTCTGGCTCTGAACACAAGTGGGAATTTTTGTATTTAGCTTCAGTGAGGAACGCGTGAGAAGTGAGCTATCTTTCTTTTTAAATAGCTCTGAGGCAGAAACAATTAGAGACCCTCTGTAATGAAACAGTACTGACTGAAAGGCTAGCCCGAAAAGACTACTCTTCTGATGCAGAAAATAATGAGGGCTGCCCTAAACTTTTAATCAGGAGCTCAACTTTTATTTGCAGCTCCTGACAAGGATAGCATCCCTTAATAACATTTCTGACAGTTCCAAACTCCTGAAATTAATATGAGAGCAACGAGAATTTAATGGAAGTGCTAATTACAGATGCTGGAATTATTCTGCTGCAATTCAAAACCTCTGGTGTGGAGAAACTCTTAGCACGGATGGGCTGTCATCTAATTTCTGTGAAGTTTTGCTGTGAAAGGTGACCCTGGCTTTACGCACTTTCGTTCTGCAAGACGTGGGCATCCTTCCCTCCCATCGACTTCCGCACCTTGTCAAGGATTAGGATGCAACCAATTAATTCCTCTTGCTCTGGAGACTGTGCTACTCATACTCCTAATGCATGCTGTTCCCCCTCTTTCCCCTTTGAAGATTAGTCCTGATATCCTAGGCTGCCAGGCTTGCCTCCAGGCTTTTTCCAAATGCCACTGACTGATGGTGCACGTGGATTACACCCAGGTGGCTGTAGCAGTTTGTTCCTAGGTTGCCACCCCTGCAGCAGAAACAACCGAACCTTGCATGAAACATCTCCTGCTCGGCTGTACTTCACAGTCTCATGTATTAGGACAAATGTGTACCAACAGTCTGGGGTGACTTCCTGTGGGTATTCGTGTGGCAGGATTGGTGCTGGCCAGAAGAGATGCTCTAGGCTCCTAGGAGAACCCAGTCATCATCTTTCAAAGGTTTTTCTCATTGTTTTGGAAGCTGGGTGCATGGCAGCAAGCCCACACTGCCCTCCTTGCGTATCCTGAAAAGGCTGTGTCATCTGGTTGTCCAGCCATCAGGGGATCAAGAATTAAGTTTGAAGGCTTTAAAGGGAGAGCTTCTGTTTTATGCTACTGGAGAACAGAAGAAGTCACAGGCCTTGGCTCTGACCATGGATCTCTCCCCCAAAGTGAACTTCTGATCTGTGTGATTTTTTTCCTGCCTCTTTTACAGCCAGCTGTGAAGTCCAAGCTTTGATATTAGTTCCAGCTGTTGAACGGCATTAGACGATTCATCTCTTCTATTAACACAAGAAGTAATACTGCTTTCCACTTAGCACGTAATGCCTTTTGAGAAATAGATGCAGACATAAGGGACATCGAAGAATTATTTAATCTAAGCCTTTTTCTCCAGACCTGCATTTTCTCTCGTTATTGAATAATTACACGTCAGTCCCTGCCCTTGCCCAGTTGCTCTGGAGATGATGCACAACAGCAGCAGCCATCGCTCGTGAGGGAAAGTTGTGCAATGTTCATCGAAAAGAAATGAATGCCCCTTGATGGAACAGAGTGAAGAAAAGGAGGGGGAAAGACAAGCTGGTTTCTCTGTGCTCTGTTGATAAGCCAAAACCACTATCATAAAAATGCCAGCCTGAGCTTTGAGAGTCAAAGTAAAATCTCAATGGTAGGGCTGAAAATCCCATTCAGCCAAAGAGGCAGCTTGGACTTTCTCCACACTGTCAATATTCATAGAGTCATGTGCATAAATACACTCGTTCTCAGCAAATATTGCAAGGAGTCAATATGCTCCATAGCAGTACAGATGGAGATTTAGTTGTTGGGGTAACACTTGGCAAGTGGGGTGGGTTTTGCAGGTGTAGGTGGTGGCCTGTTGTACACATCTTTGAGCTCTCATTACATTGTGAGGGTCTTGACAAAATGGACTTTACGTGCCCACTTCCCTTCTCTCCCTCCACTCTGCTCCCTCCTTAAGAAAGTTGGAAATAGACCAAATATAATATGTTAGAAGTGGAAATAAGAGTCAAGAGAACTCTTATGACATTAAATTTTGGGGAAGGATGTTTATAAACCCAATACGCAGTTCCAAACATCACTGTAAAACAATGTCGCATCTCTTCCAGCGAGGCTCTCGCTGCTCTCCCAGGCAGCAGCTTTACCAAGAGGAACCTGCCTTTTCTCAGCACATCATCACTGTGGTTATTTCGCCAGCACTGACAGCATCCTCACTGCTTTCTCATTATTTAGATGTACAAGAATCTGGTCCACCTCCCATGAAAGTCATTAACTATCTCCCTTAATTAGCACTCAAATTACTACCAGTCTCTTCACCTTACAACCTTAGCATTACTGTCCCTGAGGTGTAGCTCCTGCTCTGTTCTTTGAGTTCTTCAACGTGAGCCTCAGCAGCCGAGTAGGACCCTGGCTGGGAGTCAGAGCCCAGGGCCTTGAGCAGCACCCAGTAATTGTCACAGGCTCTCTGAGGTCAGGTGGAGGAGGAGGATGAAGAGGAAGCTCTCCCAGAATGGCAGACCCCAAATGGCGGGGAAATGTGGCCGCTGCGCTCACAGGGGGGCTGTTAATTTCCCCGTTCCACCTAAATGAATACCTTGAGGGTGTCATAACTGCAATTTTATCCACAAAAAAAAGGAGTCTTTCTTCTTTTTCCCTCTGAGCTAGATCACCGAGGGCTGCAGTGACCTTGGCACACAGTGGGCTTCCACCAAGAGCTGGGCTGAGGCCCAGCAATTAAGACGTGCAGGTTTCTAAGGCCAATTATAGCACCTGGGAGTGAATGAGAACTGGCTCGGACGCTGCAGCCTGGAAAGCTGGTGTGTACCGGTGCCAGGTTCACTCTGCGGCAAGCGCAGTCCATCAAGGAATTGATGTAGGTACTGGGGAGGTGCAAAGGGAGCTGGTCCCGTGCGCTGCGGGTGCTGGGACTGCAGGGTGTGTTTGCCGTGCAAGACTCTTTATTCAGATAGTGATCAGAAGTATTTGCAGTACTTCAGGCAAAAGAAAAAAAAAAAAAAGGCAAGAAAGAACGTGCTTTGATGAAGTTAAAGAGCAGAGCAAACCTCGCTCCCCGCTGACTGTACCAAGGTTTGCTGAAATTTAGCTTATCAGCACACGGTGATATTTGCTAGCAAAACAGACTAAATGATCTACACCAAAGCACCTGGGTCTGTTATAAACCTCCTATGCCTTGAAATAGAAAATTACCTTGTACTGGGGCTCTCAAGTTTCTCTCATAACATCCCTCCCCACTCTAGCAGAGGCTACATCTGTCCTCAGCTATGAAAGCAAAGGCTGCCACCTATTTTTTCTGACCCCCATGCCTATGTTATGTTTGCACTATTTAAACTCTTGCCATTTTTTAGACTATTGAGTTTCACAACAAGTAGGTACAATTAAATTAATTCTGTATATGGGATACCAAGGCACACAGAAGTACAAGCTTTGCCCTGAGTCCCACAGGAAATTAGTGCTGGAGCTGGGACTGCTTCTATAACTTTGCCCTTTCCTTTCCCCTCTATCTGAGCTGAGAGCAAGACCCTCCTGGCAACTGGTGACCTTACAGGGACAAACATCAGGATGGAAGCAGGATTTTTCTTGCAGGATGGGGCACACTGGCTACCACAAGGTATTAGCACTTCACCTGGAGGTTTTGCCAGTCCCACCTGTCGGAGGGAGCTCTTGCCAGGATGCTGCGGCAGACGGGGTGCATGGGGCAGGGAGTAGGGTCCCCCTTGCTGGCACCATGGGATGCCTCATCTCGGCCTCTGCCATATGCTTTATTCATTCAGATCTCACAGAGGGGTTTCATTTATCTAGATGTGCTAGCTCAACAAAATCTCAGTTTCTTAACTGCTGGAATAGTCTCACCTCTACCTTTTGAAAATAGAAAAATCCATGCAGCTAAAATGGAGCATTTTGATGAGTATCTTCACGCTTTTTCAGCTCTTTCTTTGCTTCACATCAGAAAAATCTTCAGAACCTCACCTCAGCACCTGAAGGACTGTTTTCAATTTACATTACAGACACCACAAAGTGAATTCCTAACAATTCCCTGAGCACTGTTAACTCTTCTCTTTTTCCGATATAAAGAATGATGAAAAGGGTCTGAAAGAAATCCATATATTGTACATAATAACAATTTGCAGTGAAGCAAATACCCTTAATGTCCCAATGGAAGTACTTGCAATAAGTTATATACAGTTCTCTCTCTTTGGCTGTTAATTCCTATTTCATATTTTTTATCCACTGAGCTTTCCAATTTTCTGAGCAAAATGAGAAAACAGGGTCTCGGTGCTTCATGCTCAGGAGCAAAATCAGCCTTGCTGAAGAGAGAAGTTTCCTCCTGAACCTGGGGTGACTCCTGGCCTTGCACAGGTAAGGTGTGGGAGAGAAGAGGGAAATAGGGAGGGGAAATCCCCCCCAGTATGGTTTTCCAGTTACATCAGGAAGTCTGAAGGGAGAACTTTAAAAAGCAGTCACTTAAACAAAATTGCAATATACTGATAAAAGAAAGTCCTAGCTGATTTTTAAAGGATGGAAAACTGACAAATGGCTTTGTTTAGTAGCAACGCACTTATCCCCCTTGGAATGAGAATGAAGATTAATCCTCAGCCATGTTGGGAAAGACTTAGCTTTAAAATTACTGTTACAGTAATTTGAAATTAGCATATACAGCAGAGCGATTTCTTTTCCTCCAAGTGTGTTCACTCAGGGCACTTTCTACCACAATTTAATTGACTGCCAATTAATGTAAAGTATTCACACATTTTTAAGGCTAGCATAGACATTTCCCCATATTAATCTCCATGCTAGCTGATAATTAATCTGAGATATGTACCCCCACAAACCCCAGAGATAATTTTATCTATTAGATATATGAGGTACTTGTTATTGGCAAGAACAATTATATCTTCATTTAAAATAGCTGGGGAGCAGCGTTTAATTAGACTTACATGCTATATATTGTGTACAGGGACCGAGTTATACATCTCGCTTTGCTCTCAGGTATGCAGAGCACCTCAGGAAATTTTCACCATTGTGTTTCTCTTTTGATCTCCTCCCTTACACTGACAAAAGTGAATGAAAAATGCTGTATCAAAGCAGTAATTTTTTTTTAAGTATTGTTTTGTTTTTTAAAGTAAAGGATATCTCAGATCTGAAATAAAGTATTTCTCTTCAAATATATGGCCTGAAGTTAGCTGTGACTTCTTTGAAAAAAATGAAACTGCTGAGAGCAGAGTCAGCCGCCTGCAAGCATACATCTGGTTCTTGTGACATCATTTGAAATGGGAAAGAGTGAATGCACAGGTGCTTTTGCATTTGCATGATGTTTTCCACTCACTGTACACACAGCCATGGCTTACAGATAACGTCAAGCTCACTTCAGGCAAAGACTGTTTGGCACTTTTACTTTTTCTTCCCTTGTCTTGGAAAAATAGCCACTACCTGCAGAAAAGGCATCATCTTGCTTTGCAATGGTTCCACACCTTCATAGAGCCCAGCCCTTCACAAGGAGCCATGCTACGTAAGCTGGTAAGGACGAGGGAATGAGCAACTTCACATAAATGCCAGAGCGAGCACAACCACCAGCGTGTGGCTGCCTGACGAAGACAACTGGGCTGCGTGCGCTCTGCTGGCCAGTAGCTGTGGCTGAGCCCAGTTAGTCCCTGAAAGGGGAAATTGCTGGCAGAGCCTTTTGCTTTCTGCTGGTGAGAATCTCACATCCCAAAGCACCTGTGTCTTATACTTTGATCTTGAACAACAAACTGCTGCAGGAAATATCGGGGCCTCTTCTCCCTGCCTAATTAAAGCAAAATATTTAATCAAGAGGGACCGAGTGGATTATTCAAACCTTACTATTCTGCTCCCAGAGCCCTTGTTGAACAACTTTCCTTAGGACTCGCACCAACACTTGAATGGCTAGGTCTACTGGGCCCACAAATCCCCCAAGTCCTGGTGAACACCTCAGAACCAGGGTGCTATGGGCAGCAAGGTCTCAGGCTGGGCTGGGCTGGCCAGTCTTCCCCATTCAACCGTACCAGAAGCATATTGGCCATACTGGGGGAGTATGACACAGGGAGCTGGTGCCCCATGGTGCTGCAATACAGACACCAAAGACATTCATTCTCTCTTCCCACCCAACCTGACGACAAAAATCCATCCCCCTTGGTTTATAAAGATGAGCTGCAGCTTTGCGATTCACCTGGAATAGATCTGTAGATAACCCTGGGGCCCGAGGAACAGAAGCTTCTGCGAAGGTGATTGAAGAAAGCCCCCATACAAACATTGAAAGCATCTTAATCAAGGTCAGTAACAGTGCCACAGTGAAGTCAACAGAGCTTTAAGGAAGAAAGGGCTATTTTTTTTTTTTTTTTTTATTAATATTTAAAGGAAGGTGGATACTTTCTATTGATTTTTTTTTCTTCACTCAGGAGTTTTGCAGTGATTCCATAAAGAAACTTTCACTGCAATGTTCCTGGAAATAAATGGACCACATATTATGCTCATTCATTTAAACCCACCAGATCTATTTAAAAAGAATAGGAGCTGATTGAGTTAGCTTTCTGTAATTGAAAAGGGTTTGGCTGTACCAGGCTTTTCACGAAGTAATTTGTCTGCTTGAAAGTTGGATCATCAGCTGCAGTCAAAATCCATGCTGCTTTCAGGATGCTTGTTTTGTGTCTCCAGTCTAGGTTTTTCCTAAGCCATACAGAGCTTGGCTTTTATAACTTGCACAAACTTGAATTAAACCAAAGCCTGGGAGGAAGAGCCCTGCTGCTAGCCCATCCTAGCCACTGCCTCAAGCCCTGCCCCACAGCAGTGGGTTTATGGCTTGAGCAGGGCAGCAGGTGCCCTGGGGATTGGTCCTGGTAAACAACAGCACCAACGCAGAGCAGGAACTGTGGGGAATAATGCCTTTTTCAGTAGGGATGCTTATTTCATGTTTAGAATAAAGTCCTGCAGTTCTCCTTGAACCTACAGGCTTCTACACCCTCCTGCCTGCTTTGTCTCCTGTCTAGACAACTACATAAACTGTGCAGAAGCAGAGCACCTTTTGGACCTGTAAAACCATGCTCTCCTTCTTCCTTTGTGTTTCTAGAGAATGCAGCATTCCCAAACCTTTCCCCACCACTCACCATCTGCCTCCTCACTGACCTTTTTTTCCACCACCACCTCTCGGATGCTAGCGCTCCCACTGCCCGCTTGCTTCCCTTTGATGTCCTCCCTCTCAGCAGAGGTTAACACCAAGAAAAATTCTCCCTGGGAGCCTCTCTCCCTTCCGCCCACTCACATGAGTCAGCATCTGGTTCCTGTGAGCAGGGCTGGGGTCAGTGTCGGGGCTCAGCCCCGAGCAACGACAGTGGTGAGCTGTGAGCTCAGCGCCTCAGAGGTGCCAGCAGAGCTCCAGCTCTGTTTCCATCCACTCGGGTTGGCCCTGGGCAAAGTGCTGAGATTTCCCCTTGGTGAGAGCAGTGCTCAGGAAATAACACCAGGGTTACATTGGGGTATCCCAAGAGTTTCAGCAATTTGCAGGCACAGCTAGAACTGTGGTGGCTGTCACCTCCAGATTGTGGAGCTGGGATGTGTGTGCTCTCTAAAGCTAGAGCAGGGACATTATTTTGCATCAAGGAAGCAGAAAAACAAATGGATCTGGCCTATGGTTGCACCTGGGCTCTGCCTGCAGCTGTAGGATCCCATGCTGAGGTCTGGGAGATGAGCTGCCTGCATGGGTATGCTGCCAGAGGATGACAGCTTTCCTCCTGCTTTGTAGCCTTGTGGGAGGAAAAGCAGTCAGAAATCAATATTAGTGGATTTTAAATGAAGTCCTAAATTATCTCACCTTTGGTCATAGTGGATTAACTCCAGAATGATTCTTTAAAAAAAAAAAAAAATTATTGGCTTTAAATGCAATGAAATAAGTGGCAGATACAGCATTATATATCCTACTGCTAGAGGGGGAGAAAAACAAAGAAAAGAATACAAGAAACAACAATATTTTTGTTCCCTGCTAGATTCTGTCTAAAGACCTCTAGATTTACCTCCCAAGGAGTTGCTGGTGAAAACACCAGGATGCAATAATACTTGTGAAGTAAGAATCACTGTATTACTGCTGCATATGACATAGATACTGCAAGGATATCATACATCAAACACAGAGATTTGATAAATATATGAACAGAGGGGGATCTACAAGTTGTTTTTCCTGTTGGCTGTGGGGCCAGGTGTCAGTAGGTATAATCAATGTACACTTCTATATTACTGTAATGCAAGTGAAACGTCATTACTGTAGAAGAGAAACACCTGTGATAGAGAAAGAGCAGTATAAATACTTCATCATTTCAGCCACAGCTGCTCCATGGCTCTTGTGCTGAATTCTAAAAGAAAGTAAAACCCATAATCATTTCCTTCTGCAGCTTCTAGCCAAACCTCAGTCAGAGTAAAACACTGTGCTCCACAGAAAGAAAGAGGTGAAACCATGACCCCTAGGACCATCTCCAGGGTGGGATGAGCATGAGCTTGAAGTTGGCAGCCCCTTGAGTGAGAAACGGCACCTGGGCCCATTCAATGCCTATTCCCCACCAGCCAGGACCAGAGAAAACACTGGGGTCAGAGGAAGAAGTTCCAACACAGCTGCTGGGCCCATGTTCAGGGCAGTGTGGATGGGATCCCAGCTGAGGCTGGTTGGGATGATTAGTGCCTCTTGGTGCTCTCAGTGTTCCGGGCTTTAAAAGTGCTGGAGGTTAGTGCTGTGCTTTTTTTAGAAGGTTTTAGCCTCAGCTGCAGCATGTGATTTGTTTCCTGGTTTCCAGGAGTGCTCCTCAGGTATGTACCATGTTATGGTGAGTCTGTATTGGTGTAGGGCTATGATCTGTTTCCAAAATCTGGCTGTGAGCTGGGCCCTCTGGTCAGGGCTGGGAGGTGAGTGCTGGACTGTGGGTAGCTTCCCAGGGGATGTTGCTGGCATCATCCTGGCCTTGCCACACTCCCAGCTTTTTGGGTTGTTCTCTTGCACTCTCTACTCTTTCTGTGAAGCAAATGGCTCCCACTAGTGAATGTCAGGAACTTTTAGTCATGAGCACACTCATATCCAAGTACTTTTTTCCCCCCTTAGAGTTTTTTTTTTTTTTTTTAAAGCAGACTCCATACTCTGATGTGTGC
>VXAV01002336.1:49555-76340 GCA_013399715.1 Alectura lathami | reverse complement strand
CTTTTTACAAAAATAATTTCCTGAAATATAATCTTTCCGTGAAAGGATTTTCTAATGAATGTAATAAAAACCCTTGACTGGGACAGTGTTTGGAAATACTGGCAGAACTCTGACCACCACCGTAATACTTTCTTCCATGACCACACTCAAATTCATGAGCACCTACCTGGTAACTACATTATCCTCTCTCAAAATTCAGTAAAATACTGCTTTTGTGTCACATTTGTAAACCGTCAGCTACAGCAGACATAAGCACCAATAATAATGACGACTAATACTGTTCTACAGCTTCCTTGCTGTGCCTTAAACTGTCTGGCTACAAGTATTACTACTTATTTCAAATCCACATTGTAAACTCTCAAGGACAGGAATCCTCATCTTTGTGTTCTTCAGCACAGAAGCAAGACCTGCAGTTCTGGTCCACAATTAGGGCTTCTGGATTTTCCTGTAATGCAAATAATACTAACATACATATTTGATAATACTATAAATGTCCTTAGTCAGCGTTCTGCCTGTCAGCTTGAGTACGTGCAAAATGACTAAGATCTCTGAATGAAGAACTGTTGTACAAGATGATATATGGAAAAGCAAATGGCAAATTAAATTCTGATTTAAAAATCTAGCCTATGCTGTAAATACACTGTGTGGTAGTTTTGTGCAGCTCCAGAAGCCTAGGAATTTACCTCAGCCTAGAGGTTAAACACCTGTTTTTTCTTTACAAAACGTGAATCACCCGAAAGGAGTAAAACCCACTTCTTAGCCCTGCAAATGATGCCCATATACCATTGCATTTTACATTTTCCCCTCTCATTACCTGTCTCTCCTCACAAGCCAGACAGGTATATGACGTGGAAGAACTACAATGTCTGCTGATATGAGGAAGCACTGTGGCTCTGTTAGTGAAATAACAGAAAAATCCAAAAATGAAAGCTAGCACATAATTCTTTTGATACTTATGACTTCATTAGAAGAACTGCAGAAAAAGCTTTCTTCTCTCCCATGTGATGTCCTTAATTACACTACTGTCTACATCTACTTTCTTCTTTGTGGTTCTGTTTTTTCCACAGCATCTGCTATGTAACACAGGTATGTTCTTGCTGTTTTTAAGCATGCAACTTAATGTATTTTTTCGTTTAAGTAATCGCCAATAGAAATTCTGAGAATGGATAAATAAGAGTAAGAATGCTACTAAAAATGATGTTATTTTATACACTTTCAGTCATGAAAACATTCACATGGACTAAGATAGCATCAGAACTGGCAGAATAGAGATGCAAGAAGAAAATGAATGGAAGTAGACAAAGCTTCTTGCCAGGACAGTAAAGGAAGTCTTTCAGGATGGGAGTTTTCTCAGCTAAAGCCAACTTTTCAAAAGTGGAGAACGCTAAAATAAAAGTGATTTCATCCTAAGCACAACAGAGTAAGACAGCAATGACTAGAAGGAAAAACAGGAGGCAGAAGAATTAAAATCTACCAGTATTGAAAACCAACACACTACAGAAAGTCTTTTGAGCTTTACAGAAGGCTAAGCAGCGAGGACTGCTGTTTATGAGAATTACCTGAGCCAATCACAGGTGAGCAGGAATGCAAGTTAAGAATGAAAACTCATTTAGCTGATGCTAAACAAGAGAGAGAATATTTCAAATTATTCTGATTCTGTTACATAATTAACTTGGAATTGGGTGTCTCTTGGAAAAAAATGTTTGACGGCAAAGTTTAACATATGATAAACTGCTCTGAAGTTCTCTAGTACTGCCTCTTCAGTCTTTACAGAGTGCTCTTATCCTTGTAAGTGAGAGTCCCTCCCACACCTGGGAAGGCTCTGCAGGAGAGCAGTCATCCACTTCCGCATTTCAAGGTGTGAAGATTTTCATCCACTGTATGTCTGTCATTCTGTCATCGCTTTGCACTTTAGCTGTTACTGCAACTTTGTCGTTCATTTCAACTAGGAAACGATACTCATATTAATTTCGTTTTGTTATTATGCTATGCAAAAGATCATACATTTGCCACTATGGAAAAAACCAGGAATACTTATGTTGGTGTTTTAACATCAAATATTTCCAGTTTCTTTTTTTTTTTTTTTTTTCTTAAATTGTAACTTTGTAGTCACCTTGAAGATTAAGAAAAATCCCCTTAAACAAAAACCACTTCCAAGAAACACTAACTTCTGCTTCATCTCAAAAATACTTCTAGCATAACTCCTAAGATGACCTGAATAATGTTTTGTACCATATTTAAAAGCTTTATGTATAATGATTTACCAGATTTTGGTAGACTTTTTAGAAATAACTCTATTAACTCTACTTTCTTCTCAATAGAGAAGGTATAGATGTATGGAGTACAAATGGTAAATGGGCAGACACACACATGCACATCTAAGCAACAGCATGACCTGCATATTTCACTGAGATCTGGTCTACGTAATATTTCTCCAATGTTTCACTGTACATTCTAGAAAAAATTAGCATCCATATCCAACTGAAATTTTATTCAAAGTTTGGCAGTTTAAAAGCATAAAAATGAAACCAATCTTTGCCTCCATCCCTTCCAAGAAGTATCAGACTGCAGAACATGACCTTAGTCGAAAAGGGAGGGAAGACGGCAGAAGCAGGCTCAGGCTGCACCTAGGAATAGCAGTGACACACAGACATTGCGTTCCCTCTGCCTCGTGGCCAGGGCGGAACTGGTGCTCACAAACCATCCCGGCTCTGGCTGCACACTAAGCCTTCAGGAGATACGCTGCAACTTGTCACCCTACAAAGAGATATACTTGAATGCTAAATCCAAATTTTGTGAATTTGACAAGGCCAGTTATATGCCTGTCAAGCTGTATTCCTTCATGAAGTAATAAAATGAAATCAAAATTAATATATATCCTTCCCATCTTGCACTCTTTCGCCACTCGTAGAAAAAAGAGCTCTTTACTGCAGCAATATAGAAAAGTACATTTATATCTTATACACAGAAGGAAATGGCTGCACACCAAACAAGCATGGGCCATCTGTACCCAAAGAAAACATGGAAAAATTCTTTTATCTTCATGTATAAAGACATTTTATTTATATTGTTTCAATTTTAAACAGAATTCCAACTGTATTACTAATAGTAAACTAAAACCTTTTTCTAACCCAGAAGCAAAAGATGTTTGTTTTTGTGACATGAACAGTATACATCAAGAAGTCCACTGTCACTTATGAGTCACATTTTGTCTAATACCTAAAATTTTTAAAAAGCATTGTGACCATTTTTTCTAGAAAAATCCAAGTATTTCTCCAGGCCACAAATATGTAACCAGTACTGACTTCTTGTCTGCGAATTTAATCCTGCCAGCTAAGAGTACTCCTCTGTCTGATCAAGTTTCACAACAGGCCAATCACCAGACTTCGAGGGGTGGAATTCTGAAATTTCATCAGACATCCCAAGAGCTGATAGGCTGCTGCACACAGTGTGGTGGTTCTTGCTGTTTTCACTAGATACATGTAGAAAATCCCAAGACCAATCTTTATGTAAGCAAAGACTTTACAAGAGGGACAAGACCTGTCAGATGACACAACTATGTTCCTTACTATATATTTTATACTTTATTTATACTTATATTTTATTCCTTACTATATATTTTATACTGTTTTCCCCCCCAAAATTCAAAATACCTCAAGGCTAGAGCTTTGGTTGCTTCATGAGATCATCCCATTCCTGAGTGATCCATGAGATCACTCCAGATCATTCCTCAAAACATCACCTCCAGGAACATATTTCCCTTTCTACTCAGTTTCTTGGTTTCATCTGCTTACTTGAAAAGACATCTTTCTTATTAGTTCCACCTCTCAAACACTTGGTGACTGCACTGTGTGCACCCATGTACAGTAAAGCTATTTAGGAAGAACAAGTAATTGTTTCATTAGTGCTCCCCTTCATGTCAGGTAACAACAATGAATGCATATCCCAAAACTTAACATTTCACATGCACCAGAGTCCTCTAACAAAGGAACTGTGATGTTGAGTAACTTCTTTTTATTACTTCATTTCAAGTAACAGGAATCACATTAACAACAAAATGTTGTAATGAAATCCCATCATAATTTCCCATAATCATTCACCATAATAGCAAATACAGATGATACCTATTTGACTGATACGATTCTACAATGTTCTCAGGTTTATTACAGGCTTTCTTACTCCCAGCTCTACTAGGAATACCACTTGAGCAGTAATACCAACTGAACACCAAAACGAAAACCCACTGCTATTAGATTCCCAGTTCCTGGCTAGCAAGAACTCTGTGTGTTTTCAATGTGGCCATGTAAAATAATATTTAATATGCTTCTGGCATTAAACATGGTGTTCTGATGACAGGAACATCAGTAAAAACAAGTACACACTTTCAGGCACTACTTCACTGTTTTTGGAAAGGATGAAAGCGATCACACTTAGAGCAGAGGCAAGCCATTTCTGCATACTGAAGCAGCACTACTGGAATACCTGTACTCTGCCTACAGAAAAATGAAATACAGCTTGAAGTGTGCGTGCATGAGTGAGTGCATGAACAACACCGTATGCGCTCATTTAGCAGAGCTGACAAGCAGTTCAGCAGAAAAGGCCATAGCATAGTTTGACAGTGCAAACATACCAGTTTTGCCAGTATTTTAACAAAAAACAATTGATCCCCCAAATGATCTTAATTGAACTTTGTACACTCCTCTGGACTTAGCAGAGACAGAACAGCAATATGCCCTGTTCAGCAGCAAAACTTTCACCAATCCATCAAAGATTTCTGTAACCCAGTAAACAGAAGCCTTATAAACTGTTAATCAGCATGTTAGAAAGCAGGAAGGTCAGGGGAGAAAAGAAACGCAGCAGGATTTGATACAACTTCTCCCCAAAGCAGGGAAAGAGGAATGTTAGTTTAGTGTAACTGTAGAGCAGGAATCCCTCCAAAAGATTATACAGGGAGACCTGAAGGGGGTGGAATAATGCTACCCATTTTTCTTAATTCAAGAATATTGATACAGATCATTGTTCCCACACAGGTTCATGTTAGGTACAACATACTCATTCCAGTCTAGGATGAAATGCTGAAAACCTCTAGAGAACCTGAAAAATGCTTCAAAAAGTTTCACTGACTCAAATTCCAAACAGAGCCTACAAACTGATAATTTTTAACTAGTCACTGGAAAGTCTGTCTACTGATCTTTTGTGCTGAAAAACACATCGGTTTCTGTTTAGTACAAATATCTAAGTTTTATACCAAAATAAGTACTTTTGCCAAACAATTGTATCTAATGGGACATACCAAAGGGGACCATCACTGAACCTGAGGATTAGATCTGGGAAAAACAAAATTCTTTTTCTATTATGCATTAACAGCTGGCTTTTGCAAGCAACAGTCAGGTTACTTTGTTTTTTAATTCAGGTCTGGAGCATTAAAAAAACATCATACTTCTTACATCCGGGGTCTCACAACTTCGTGAGCGCATAACATCAGAGTTAAATAGTAGGCAGGGGACTATTTCATTGCACAACAGATTTCAGTGAACTTTTTCTGTGACAAATTGTGTGAGATCACGCTACTTCTACTGAAAACAGAAGTGTACAGAACAAATTAACTATTCTACATTCAATGCAGCTTGCTGTTTTCCTTGTACATGAAATCAACACTTCTCTAAGCTTATTTCAACACTCGAGATGCTCTACACAAAATCAAGTTGGTTTTTGTGTGTTTTGTTTTTACTGCTTTTTCTTTCCTATTTGTTCGAACTTTACCAGATGAGGAACCTAACCACGCTGCTGCAAATCTCCCAAATTCCCTCTGTACCTCTCAAGATAAGAGCTACGTGGACATTTTGGGCCATTGTTGGAGGAACTAAGATCAGAAAATGAAACAAAACTGAAGTCAATCTTTCTTCATAAAAGACTTCCACTGACATCAATCAACTTTCAGATGAGGCTTCCTACCCACCATGCACCTCCCACCATCACTTTCTTCCATTAAGCAGTGTACATACAGTAACAGGAGTCATTTTTAATGAAGAGTAATGAAAACTTACCCTATAGAAAGCAGTTGTCAGTGGTAGCAATGCTGCAGCAACACTATATTCTTCTGATGATGAACAATCCTTCAAGAGAAGCATATGAAGAAAATAAGCAAAATCATTTTCAGTTGTATGCATAACACAATTTCTGCCTTACGTAGTCCCCCTCTATCTTGCCCAGACAGAATGTATCTTTTAACCACTTGATACAATGGAAGACTACTGTGTGTGCCTGTGTGTACACACGCATATCTTCCCTCCATTTCTGCTTGATGAGTATTACTGTGATTTTTCAAATTTAAGGAATTTATTAGCCATCTTCTCATTCCTATGTCTGAAATACAAGTTCACGAACAAAATCTACATAGAAAAAGAAGGTGTTACTCATTTAGGAAACAATAAAAAAGTAGCTTGCTTCTGTTTAGGTCCACTACAAATCTGGACATTCTCTAAATTGGAAGCGATGTGACAACGAAAGAACGTACTTTCAAAACATTTACATAAAGAAACTGGCATTTATTTAATATAAAATAATCACTCCACAGCCTCTGTGAAAGTTTGGCACAAGGTTAACTTTAAAAGAAGATGAAAACCCACTTTTCTCGCAATCTCAGAACCCCCAATTGAACAGTCAAGTGTGTCACTCGTGCCTCGCTAGGCTGAAAAGGGTATGCCAACATAAATCAACTAGTAATTGCACTGATGAAAATAGTGACTCTATTACGGAAGTCTTTTAAGAGAAACCAGAACTGGAATGTAATCTAATATTTAAAAAACAAACTACTTGAATTGTTAAGACTTTTTAAAAACAGAACAAAAAATGTTCAATAAGAGTTCAAAAAAGATACTAGTTTCTCTTTTTTCTACTTATTTTTTTTTATTAGCTCTTCTTGCCAACCCTGAAAAACACAATAGTGCACACGCTTTTACTAGACAAATGTGTCACCATTGTGCCCCTGTACGATGAATGGGAAAACAACATTTCCATTTGAACAACTCCTTTCAGTATTTTTCACGTGTTTGTACAGCAGGTACCCTTCAACACAAACCACACTTGTGTCAACCTTGTATAACACCTGACCAAACCCTATTCAGTATCATTCGGATGTCAGCTGCAGTCCCCTCAGCACTCCTTCTCAAACAGCTGGTGAGCAATCATGGAATGCAGGTTTAAGGTAATCGATCCAAAAGCTCATCACTGGACTGTTTTTCTTCTAAGCTACACAAAATATCACTGGCCATACACAAACACAGTAGCAGTTGGAAGATTCCTTACACATGTGTTTTGAAAAGCTAGGCAACAGATTCACAGATGAGAAACTTTACTCCTGCACAGTTATTGAAGGCTTTACCTTGTTGAACTTGGCATGAATGCGTGTGTTCTAACTGTGCATGGAAAACAAAGGTGTGCGGCTGCTCAGACTCCGTAGCACATTCCAGTCGGGTAGAGGAAAACAGCGGGAAAAGCAGACACTGAGAAACTCCATGTGTGCTTTAATAGTGCCTTTCAGCATTATGACACGTATGTAAATACCCCAAATTTGTTTGTAGAATCGTTTTATTTAGATGCCCAAACAGTAACACTGAAGGACATAGCCTCAACTGCATTTCTTTCTCAATTTCTGCATTATTTTCTATTGTTAGCCACACTTTCAATGCCCGTGTGGAACTTTGGACACGTGTTTGTAGTTTAATATAAGGATATGAAAAATATTACCAGTATTTTTCAATTAGTATGAAAACTTCTCATTTAAAATCAGACTTCACAGCATTCAGAAGTACTCCGCAGCTTTCAAGGAAATACATTATCTTATTTCTGTACATGCTCATTTATAACCAGGTACCAAACAATCCACCCTTATTGTTTCAAGGTATTTACTTAATCCTTCAGCTCAAACTATCTGTAAGAGTTTTGGCTTTTACCCAAAGTATACATAAAAATATTTTTATTAAAACTGACCAATGCATCTTCACCTAGAAAGCATCCAACACTCCAAGAGCTAACATATGTCCCAGAGATATATATCACCACCACGCAAACAACATAGTGTATTACTTTTCCATTCCTTCTTGCAAGTATGAAATTCTCCACATACTCTGTGTCAGCAGTACCCCCTGGACTTGTAGGATGGAAGTATTATCTACATACATTTTCCTCTCTAGTCTGTGACAAGACATGTAAAATGACCTCAGCTTGGCATTAAGCACAACACTGCTGTTCTGAGAACAGCGAAATTAACCACCTATTTATCTTCCTTGTAGTAGCATGACAGCATGCCGCAGCTAACGGAACCGTTATATACTGAAAGCGTAGCCTCTCAATTCACAGGCACACCAAAGTACTGGAAAAGTCACATACGTATTGTATTTAATGATTCTTGAAACCAAGAAATTCAGCTGCTTTATATATAACAAAGTCTTCACCAATGGTGAAAGATATTTCTTACTGCTGCTACAGAAGGATGCAAATCAAATACTAAAATAATTAGAGCCGTTTTGTTACATTTGTGTTTTTGTTACACAATGGAGTTGAAACACAGAGGGCTGGGGTGGGGAGGAGCAAATACTCTCCATGAATGAATTTCCTAGAAACAATGTCTTATCAACTTTGGACTTCACTGTGTTGAGTGCAGAGTGCTTGGAATCCATGCCTGAGTGGGACAAAAACCTGGAACATATTTTGGCCATAACGACCCCATATCTCTTTGATAAACAGTTGATGAACTGTGTAGTAGGCTGGAAGTTTTAGTGGAATTCACATACACTTAAGGCAGTTTTACTACACTGAATTAAAAAATAAATAATAAAATCACTATGTTTTTCCTTACAGCACTTACCCTGATAATACTTCTGATTCAATCTTAGGTTCCACTCAGCTAAGTATGCAGCAAAGCGTCTGTGGCTAGAGTCTACTATGACACCGTAGAAATGACAGCTAGGGAGCTGCAGGTTGAGGCTGCCTGGAGGCATGGGCTTGCTGGCACCTAGTAGGCACCCAAGGCTTTCGGTATCTGGCGGATGGCTCAGGCTTCCAGTCCTGGAAAGGAGAGACAACTTCTCTTTCTTGACTTCAGACCAAGTACTGACCTGAACTTTTGTTTGGAAAAGGCCGCATGTCATCATCAAACCGAGATGCCCTCCACAGTCTGATCCTAGCAATGAACGGCTAAAAAGCCACCCCAGCAAAAGGTCTTCTCTGGAGCTACTACTCAAGGTGCAGGCCTGGATTCAGTGACTCCTTTAAGCACCTGCTGATGTTCCACTGGCTACAAAGAGCAAGGTGAAGTGAGCAAACAGTGATAGCTAGGCACAGCCCTACACACCTGCCTCAAGAGGCCACAGTAAAGAACAACCGGTATTCAGGGATTTCTGCTTTCTCTTAGTCACATGACAAACATCTGGGAAAGACATTAAATACCTGATAACATTTGAAGTTTCCTACTAAAGTACAATTTTCTTCTTAAATCCATCTTGACAGTCTCTCTCAACCAGTGTCAGCTGACACAGTTGTATGTACCACATTCTGCTCTGGACAACAAGCTTTTCAAATGGACGCTACGTTTTTAAATAATCTACTGCAACCTGAGTATGCTGATGTCTTTTTTATTCTTGTCACTGCAGGTGAAATCCAACCTTACTGAAATTTTGTTAAACTAGATACAATTCTTCTAGGACCTGAGAGACAGGATGGGAAGACACACCTAGAAGACCCACAGAGCTGATTACCTGTAGACGGACCTAGCAACAGAAGCACGAGAACACACAAGAAAAATGGGAGATACTTTCATACGTTACTGGGTATTTAATTCTCGTTAACGTTAAAGCTTTTTATTTTCATAAGGATTTATGCCATTTCAGAACTATCGACTCACAAAATCACATATTTCTTCATAAATGACCGCAGCAGACTTTACATTTGTTACTCATTACGACACGTTTTTAATTTAACTTTTGTTCCAGTGATTTTGTTGTAGTGATTCTTGATAAATAGAAACAAAAATGCAAGCTCTTCCTATCTCTTGTTTCCCAGTTTAAGGCTCTAGAATCATGCTGTGAGCTTTTAACAAGCGACTTCTCAGACTGCCACCTAGCTCCCGTGTGACAGCAGTACTTTCACACGCAGCCCATACTGGACAGACTTCACCTGTGCTCTGAACTATGCCAGATGTAACACTTCCCTCACCCTCTACAGCCATTCCATGACAGTGAGATTGCTGTACGTTAACACAAGCACCAAAGCTGATGACAAAGAACCGCACCCAACCCAGAAAAACTCTTACCAATTTGTTTGGACTTTGGGGTCTTTCTGCCTGACTATGAGCCTCCACAAGGACCACTTCATTAAGAGACCTCACATGTCAGCAGTAAGATGCAAAATGTTGTAAAGCTGCCTTTCAGGGCAGCAGGAGATCCCACCCCATGTTGGGAGGATTTTATTTCACCACGAGCTTCGTATCTGGCTTTACCTGGCCCTGAATTCGCATAGGTTTTCTGTCCTTGAAATATATAAAAGACAGAATTTAACTGATGCAATTCAGGAGGAAGTACACACACACATCATTTTTATTATTATTTTTTTAAGTTTCCTTTTGCTTTACTCCATATGTTCAGAAGATAACAATGCAGCATATTTTCTCCATGCAACTCCATCGTACTTCCGATCTCACAGCAAGCCAACACAAGTAACAACACTTTGCTCAAAGAGCTGTCGAGTTTCTCTCTCCACACTCCCACCCCTTTTTCTTTCTCAAAAAACACATTTCTATCTAGGATTCAGATTCATCTTTCCCTCCTTCTCGTAACAAGCTATGTTTAGGAAATCAGGAACCTCAATTTTTATGTGCATAAATTACACATTATTCATTGCATTTTTACTGTACCCCAAAAGATTTAAAAAAGTGTTACTTTTTTTTTTTTCCAAGAAACTGATAAACACAAGAATGCCATCCCTTGTGTCTAAGCACATCTGAGTTTCTTTAACAGAAATGCCATGCATGTTTCTGAATACTGTCATGAGGCCCATGGCAATAAAGTTCAACATACTCAGGCTGTAATCTTCTCCCAAGGAAATGGTTGGGATGCCAAGATGCCTTTTGACTTTTATTTCACAGCAGGGCTTCATTCACAGTGACTCTGTCCAAACCTTAAACTACACCAGCTGTGATACAGGGTCCTGCATAGTAATTTGTAAAAAGTATTTGACAAACAACACTCGCATGACAGAACGCACTGCAGATCGTGGCTGAACTGTGATCAATATCCATCACTACTCAGTGGCAAGGGGGCGATTACTTCACAACGTACTCACAGACCGCACTGCATGGCTAGTGCCCTGCTAGACCAAAACACTTATGCAATGACTGCAGAACATAAACACAGGCTACTCGGCAGACAGCTACTCCACAGACAGCCTGGTTAATTGAGCCAGTGAACAACAGAAACAGGTTTAAAGTACGGGAAGAATTATTAAAATAGATGCAATATTTCAGTGTAGCCCAATCAGTTTGCAAATACATAGTGCACATTCCTATGCATTCTAGCATCCATTTGGGGTGCAGCAGCACCTCTTACAAGCAAAGCCAAAACCTTCAAACATGTAAGAGTATTTTCTCCTTCCCAAATTTTATTCTTCTTTGTTAAGTGTCATGGGATTTTCTAATTTCAATACTTACAACAAAAGTACATCACATCATCAGTGCATGGTCTACACAGTTTTTACAACTTAACATGAATTAACACCTTTTTTTTTTTTTTTAATATCAGATTTCCATGGGTATACAAAAATGATTCATTGAAAAATCAGTTTCTCATTTTTAGAAAAATATCGTTTGGATGGAAGTGGAATGTTACAGCTGTACTCTGAAACGCAAAGAGTTGACTTTCAGATCAAACAACTGAATCACCAAAAGGCTCCAGGTCTGATCCACTACAGACAGACCGAGCAAACAGTGGTTGAGCAGATGAACCTCGGCAGTAGTACTCACTGAAAGTCTTCCATCCATGGCACATAACGGTAACGCCCTGCCATCTGTCCTAGCACACTGTCCAGCTGTAGTTTGAAAACCTCCAAAGAAAGGGATTCGATCACGTCCCCGGGAAGGTTGTTCTGGTGATTGATTGCTCTCAATGTCAAAAATTTCTTTCTTCTATCAAGACAAATCCTCTCCTAGTACATAAAAGTTTAGATACTCAGAAAGTAAAACTGCAAAGCAGGCTATTTTTGATGGTACAACAATTTTTAATTATGCTACAAATCCTCACTGACATCATCTTAGAACTTCTAAAAGCTGAAGTTTCTTATAGGTTGTTTGTTAATTATGACTGATTTTATAGGGAAACAGAAAGGAGAAGCTTGGGCAAGATCTTCATGAAGGCAAGGAAAAGGTTCAGGGGATCCACAGGCTGGACTGCCTCACCTCTGGGAGCAAGTCCTTACAGAAGGCATTTCCAGATACACAAAGAACAAGAAATTGTTTGAGAACAGAAAGCATACGCTGACCAGGGGAAAACAGAGCTTGATTAACCTCTGTGATGAAATAACAAGCTCTACAGCTGAGGGGAGCACAGTATGAGACACTGGCTTCAGCAGGGCTGTTGACATGGGCTCCCTTGTTATCGCTGCAGTCCTGCTGAGGAGACATGTTTTACATATTGACTGGACAGTCACTAAAAAGACAGTGGTCAATGGTGCAAAATTCTTCTGGTTATGAGATTTCAGGGGCTGGTATTGTGGGAAATACTGCCAAATGCTTACATGAACAACACGGAAAACAGCACGAAACGCGTCTTCATCAGATTTCCAAACGATGCCAAACTTCGGGGAGCGGTAAACAGCTGAAAGGCAGGACTGCTATTCACTGGCATCACACTCTGCCAGAGAAAGGGACTGACAGGAACTGCTGACGTTCAGTGAAGACAAATGCAAAGTCCTGCCCACTGGATATGCTAACTCCATGCAAAAATACCGGCTATCTGTGAAGAGCACCTGGAACCATGTGCTGTGTTAAACCTGTCACACCACAACCATGCCCTAGCATTCAGAAAAAGGCGCAAGACGAATTGCTGTGCTTTGCTGCTGTTTGCAAGTATCAGCAGACTCTTTATAGTATAGAAAGCTCCAAGGAAAGGGTAAACTAGATAATGTTGCAGCTGAATGAAACGCTCTCAAAATGTGAGAGGAGATGCAAATATTATGAAGTACCTTGACATCCCAGAAAAAAAGCTTTATAAGAAAGTCAACTAGCAGAAGAAGTTAATAGATTGACAACACTAAGTTTCTTAAAGTAATATACAAGGTAAAGAGTAAATAGTTGGAAAAAAAAGGCAAGGCTGGGAGATGGAAGGGGCAAGAACACCTAGTACCAAGTCAAAAACAGTAAAAACTCCCACCTTACTGACATACACTCATGGAAGGGGCAAATGAACAAAACAATCAGAGAGTTTAAAGATCTCGTCCAAGAGAAGGAAATTGTCAGAATGCAGAACTCTAAAACTCTCAGAACAACTATGTAAATACATAAAGGGAAATCATTATGACCAACGAGCACAGGAAAAAATCATCAGAGAGAAAGCCAATGCCAATTTTGTACATACACAGAGATAAACACACACACTTGGACACACCCCAACTGCATCCACAGGTTTCTGGCAGGTGCCACTGGGAGCACAAGCACGTGTCTGGGTGAACGTAACACTGCCTCAGGCAAACGCGTTTTCCACACACTGCCAGAAGTGGAGTTTCTTTCTGAGACGTATTTGTACGTGACATCTTGCTGCCGGACAGCTTCAGCTTTTCTACACCAACCTTGATAGTACCCAGAATCTTTGCTACAGTTTTGGCACAGGTATCAGTTAGTCTGTGTACAGCTGCAACAAAGGACAAGAATGAGAAGGACCAGCTGCTTCTCAAGAAGTTTTCTTGGATCAGCCTCATTGGTGCAACTCCATTTCTGGATTCATGAAACAAGTGTCAGCTGCTGGAAGCAGATATTTCTGGGATGACCTGCAATGGCTGCAGAACATCAGGGTGACAAAGGGCTTTTTTTTGTTGTTGTTGTAATTCTGCCTCTTACAAGGTTGTGAATCTTCAGGAAGTCAGTAAGATCTCAGGCACATGCTTAGGCATAAATGACACATCTCATTAGTTGCACTGGTGAATTTGATGGATGCTGCCAGGGCTGCAGCCACTCCTCTCAGCACCTTAGTAGACTAGAATGTAAATTTTCTGCTGTGTTTCAGAAAGTAGTTGCAATTTTAACAACTTCAATAAAAGTTACTGTAGAAGTTGCTTAATTCAAAGAAAAAAAAAAAGGCAAAAAAAAACCCAACAACAATAAATGTATGGCTACATAACCCTGGTCAATAAAAGTCTTTGAAAGTTGAAATGGCATGCAGAAAACAGTAACTGAGGCAAATTTGGGAAACTGAAGGACATACATTGGGCATGGCTAGGTAGCATGTTGTTGAGCAATGTCCATCTTGATTAAGACATCAAATCTGTGTGAGCAAGGAAGGATGTTTCCGAAGCTTGGAAAGCCCAAGAGATTCAGACATTTTAAGAGCTGCTTGATGAGTTAAGTGCTTTTTCCAAGGTTGCATTTATCAATGAAATATGTGCATTCTATCAGAAACATTTAAGCCACAGAAGAGAAAACTTCGAAGAATATAGAATTTTATCTAGCTTGTGAAGTACTTTAAGTGCACAGATTGTTCTTTCCACTGCCCATGCAGCAGCTTCTTTCATATGGATTCAGGCTTTATTTGAAATCTTACACTTCTCGTGGGTCGAACTAACAAGTATGGTAAGTGTACATGAGACGTGGGAACTCTGTTTCTATGAAACTTTTATTAAAATTTAGTTCCTTTAATGTTAATGAAGTGATTGTTTTTCAAAGAATACAAATCAAAACAAGGGTGAAGCATTTCTTGTAAGAGATAAATAAAGACAAGGGGTTAGACTGTAAAACAATTTCGAACTGGCAATTGTAAAACTATCCTCCAATTCTTCCAGTCTTAAAATTATTTACATTAATACTTCTCTCTGGGATTTTCAGATGGCTCCAGGAGATCCAAAGGTCTGAATGCCGTGAAGTATTCATCCTCCAGTTTGGTTACAGCAGTGAAATAGTATGCTCCCAAAATACTGGGGGTGGCAAAAAAATGTATACACATTTTAAGAGATACTATCTAGGTATTCCTTTTTGAAGTTGAACTGAATTACGATAGCAATATGCAGTATGACATTGGCTCAGACGATGGCATTAGTCCAATGAACACTGGCATCACCATGCGACAGGCAGGGCAGTCACGACAAGCAGGGCGGTCACAGAAAATGGAGGAAGCGCAGCGGTGGTTGGCGGTAATCAGAAGCATCTGGACGCTGACGGTAACTGCTCTGAGCACCTCTTGTAATTGCAGAAGTCAAATATGACTCGTATTCATCTTTTCTTATTGGTATATGTTGAATATTACAATTTTAATATAATTTTTTCCTTTTTAAAAATGTGTATACTTTTTTTTTTTGGCACCTTCTGTACACTGGTTTGTATAACCAGTTGAAGAGACATGCTTGGGTGTTCCTGAAACAAATTCCTGCTCTCTGTAGAAAGAGTTCTGCAGCACAGACACTTCTAGAGGAAAGAAGTAATCCCTAAGCTTGCTGCCTGGACCGAAGAAGCAGAAGTGCAGTGGGGAACATCAGTGTAGCTCAGCCTTTCAGCAGAACTGTTTGTCTGATACAAACCATACAAAACCTTGGGATGATCCTTTTCTTTTCCTGTTCCATAGCCTTCCACAATCACTGCTAGTAGAAGCATCCAGCTCCTACAGAAAAGATCTTTGCAAGCCTTTGAATTGCCAGCTAATAAATACTGTATTTCTGACAGATCTTCTCCTAGGCAACCTTATCTTCCTTTCTGAAGGGTTTACTCCAAAACCCCGTCTTTTTGTTCTTATCTTCTTGAAATTACAGGGAAAAAAAAATATAGGGAAAGGAGAGTCCTGCTATGGTAGCACAGGGCAATGAAATGTTCAGAGAAGGCAGCTTGGGGTACTATGAAATAACAGTCAAGTACTGATCCAAATTACACCCATGCTGTTTAAAATTCCATCCACACAATTCACCTTTGGAGCTTTCATAAGGATGAGCCAGACTGCAATGGCTGAGAAACAGGAGTGTGTAGTGAGAAGCTGCTGAAGGACTCAGTCTCCCTGTTTCACGTTTTGGAAGGAGATTTAGAAGCACAGTTTTTGATTTAGTGCTGTAAGACATCCTGCTGAGCCATCTGAGTCAACTATTTAATAAAAACTTCAAAAAACTTACTGACCATCATTCTCCTGAAGTTCCTTGAACCTTCTCCTCTCCACAGAAAACAAAATAATAAATAAAAATGATCTGCTCTATCTGCATGACTACACAGTGGGAGAGATGGATGCAACTGGGCAGCACACTGACGCCGATTTGAGCAGTGAATGCGATGACACAGCGGTGTTCTAGCATACAGAAGTAGTGACATGCAACCCAAGCCATTCCCCAGAGCACACAGTACATTAACAGGCTCATCAGCCTGGACAGATGCCAGACCACATGATGTGCAGCAGTACCACTGGATCTACCTGAACAAGGGCACGTGAACCGAACAGCAGACTTGCTGCATTTTCAGGGTGGTGCAGGCTGCAAGGTTTTTTTTTTTATTGTGTGAACAGAAGTCATTTTGATGCATCACAGCCGAGCGGAGGGCTAACTGCCTCCTGCCTCTGAGCAGACAAAGCTCCTCTGGCACAAACATGACACGTATTACTTCTCGTCAGAAGACTGTCTCACCACTTTGCATGGTTCAGTCTGCAGTTGACCTTATTTGTTATATTTTGTTTACACTAATGAATTCATAAATTAAATTCATAAATATTTACATTAGCCTGACACTTCTCCAGTGTCCTTTGGCAATCACTGATGTTTAGACCTTCAGTTATAATATTTTCATAAAACTCCGAATAACTGTAAGGTAGTATTCTACTTATATCATAGTTTTACAAAAACAAAGGTAAACTAAGCATTTTCCTCTTACAATAAAAGTGTGAACATCAGGGAACACTTCCGTACTGCGGGGGGCAGGGAGGTGGCGGTGGTGACGGGGCACTAGCACAGGCTGCCCAGAGATCACAAAGTAAATCTACACAGTAACGCTGGTAATCATTAGATGATCACAGCCGAGTCTACAGTACTGCAAACATTTCTGGAACACAGCAAAGTCCCATAACTAGACAGCGACTCAAATCAGAACATGAAGAAATATTAAGGTGAATTGCAGAAAGTTACAGAACAGCAGGCTTCCAGCAGTATCTTTTACTGACGCAGGGATTTCCTAAACATAGTCAACAAGGATACAACTATTTTGTAATAACAACTAGAAATTTGATTGTCTGTCAGGAGAAAAAAAAAAAAAAAAAAAAAAAAAAAAAGTGGGAGAAATCATTACAGAGTGGTAATGAAATAAATGCCAGAGATTACATATTAATTAAAAACTGACTGCCAAATGGCTACTGCTGAACATAGTAAGAATACAGAACAGCTGAAAGGTGACCAAAAGCAGGTTGTCAAACATACAGAACTTGAGTCCTGGCTCCTAAGATCATCAGACTAAGCCTCAGAAAAGTAGAGCCATAAACGGCTCCACTTGCCTAGAAAAGCAAAAACACAACTCCCCTGTACCCTTCAACCCCACTAAATGGGAGAATTTACCTGACCTGCTGGTCTCAGACACAGAGCATCACCATCCTCAGCCTTAGGTTGGACCTGATGATCTTCTGATGTCTCTTATAAAAATCACAGAATGGTTTGGGTTGGAAGGGACCTTAAAGACCATCCAGTGCCAACCCCCCTGCCGTGGGCAGGCACACCTCCCACTAGACCAGGTTGCTCAGAGCCCCATCCAGCCTGGCCTTGAACACTCCCAGAGAGGGGAGTTTTTGATTGATGAAAAGCTGGCCAAAAGCTGGCCAGTGCGCTCTTGCAGCCAGGAAGGCCAATGGCATCCTGGGCTGCATCAAGAGAGGGGTGGCCAGCAGGGAGAGGGAGGTGATCGTCCCCCTCTGCTCTGCCCTTGGAAGGCCTCACCTGGAGTGCTGTGCCCAGGCCTGGGGCCCTCATTTCAGAGGGGATGTGGAGCTGTTGGAGCGGGTCCAGAGGAGGGCCACCAAAATGATCAGAGGGCTGGAGCACCTCTCCTAGGAGGAAAGGTTGAGGGAGTTGGGATTGTTCAGCAAGGGAAAGAGAAGGCTCCGGGGAGACCTCATTGCGGCCTTCCAATACTTGAAAGGAGCTTACAGGCAGGAGGGGGACCGACTTTTTACACAGGTGGATAATGGTAGGACAAGGGGGAATGGGCTAAAACTGAAAGAGGGGAGGTTTAGGTTGGACATCAGGAAGAAATTCTTCCCTGAGAGAGTGGTGAGGCGCTGGCACAGGCTGCCCAGAGAAGCTGTGGCTGCCCCATCCCTGGCTGTGTTCAAGGCCAGGCGGGGTGGGTTCCTGGGCAGTTTGATCCAGTGAGCTAGTGGCTGGCAGCCCTGTCCACGGCAGGGGGGTTGGAACTAGATGATCTCTGAGGTCCCTTCCAACCCAAGCCATTCTATGATTCTATGATTCTAGGGGGCAACCACAGCCTCGCTGGGCAACCTGTGCCAGTGTCTCACCAAGTAAATACGCTGACTTAGGTACATTAATTAAATATGATTTGGTTCAAGTTGACATGGAACCCCCACCCTCCCCACCCCAACAAATCCTAATCCTCTTCTCCAAAAAACCACACCATTTAACAGTATGCTGGAGATTGATAAAAACTTCAACGGACAGCAAGCGGCATCAAACTTTTGTGGACCATTCAGAAAACTTCTGGCTACAGAAACAATCTTTCACATGGCCTCATGGTAAACCACATCCAAGAGTAGGCAATCCTCCCCACAGTTTTACCCCTAAATGACCTCACAAGAGACTGAATTTCAAGTAGGCAACTGGAAGTGAACTGCGGGATAACCAGAATACTCGTTTATTTCAGTATCCCTGTTCTTACTGGTAAGCACAGAATGCCCCCCGATTTGAAGCCAGGAATGAACACTACCAAGGGCACCACGATTAGACCTCAGGTAGGATCTCCCATCTTTCCATAAGCTCAGTTTTCATGCTCATTTTTCTCTTACGGTTTGCCTGATGGATTTTAAGTGAATCAGTTTTGATGCCTGTTGTTTTCACATGCATGTTTCATCTTCATTTTGGTATCACAAATTACACAAGACCGATGAAATTCTTATCTTTGCTATACGGTATTTTAAAATAAATTAACCTTAAGCAACCCCTAGCAATGAGCGTGTGTAAAATGCATATGGCAGAATCTCTTCCTTACAGTTTAGCTGAAATACAGATAATCAAAAAGTATTTTAGGAATCACTCTCTCAGCATCCTGGTTTTGATACTCTCTGTAGCTATGGTTTTCATGTCTTTGATCCATGCAATGCTGCTGGTCCACAAACTATGCCTGAGAGGTTATGGAAAAAAAAAAAAAACAAACTTAAAATACTGCAAGCCTATTGTCAATCTTCTTCACAGAAAACAATGTTCTACATGGTAATGGGCTCTGCAGGGGCTGAGGCTAAATGGATTGGTGACTGGAAAGGTAACAGCCATCTGTCATGATCAAGACTACAATGTTCTTGCACATACAGTTCAGAGGCTAAGTAACAAAATGTGGTAACAGAACTGTAGTTATGGCCTGTGGCTTTTAAACAGAACCACGTATGGTTAGTATTTCAGCTGTTCCCAAGTGACAAAGGCAAGGTTCCAAAATAGTCCATGACAATAAGTATTCTCCTTTAAATTGTTTTTACATAAGCAGTTATACCCTTCAAATTCATAAATAAAATGGACTAAATTCCAATGAAATCAATAATTTAGAGTCTTCAATTTGGCCTGCAAACAATAAACTAATGGCTATTCTAGCCCACTGGTTCTGCCTGCATTAACGTATGTTCTCTTCTTATGAAAAAAAAAAATGCCCAAAACAACAACTTCTTTCGCCTCTGTTCTAACACACCAAAAAAAAATCAGTAAAGACTTTATTTGGGTTCAGGTTGTGGACCTCAGCTTCCGCTGGCATATAGGCAAGAGCTGATCTGTGAATGTGGGTAGCATCAGATTTTGTGCCATCTATGGTCTGTACAGTACAGCGAAAAATATCAGAGCATGACTGATATTTACAGAAGTGGAGTTCTGCGAGAGCTGAAAGTACAGGGAGAGATGCATGGTATTAGGAATTACGTTATGGTATTAAAAGTGTACCCAGAAAAAAAAATGAAAATTTGTCCAGAATTAAAATCAGCAGCACTGCTGCAGATAAGCATAAAGTATAAAACTCAGATTATAACATAGGAAAAAGATGAAGCTTTTAATGAATACGTGCTGAAAATCATGGCATTCTCATAAGGAAGGTTGATTTTAATTGCATTCTTATTACAATAAAAGAAAGAGGTGATCAAGAAAGATATCTCATTCCATACACCTGGAAGGGATAGAGTATTACATATCAGTTGTATGCAATTTATTGTGGCGTAACCAAGGACGGAAGTTCTCTGATTTGATGTTTGCTCAATTAACAGTAAAGAAAGGGTTTTACACAGTGTGCATCTGACCAGAGGGATCTGCATTTGTTTCATCAAAATAAGTTACTCTGAACCTCCAAAGTCAAGTAATCTACCTAGGAGATCAACTCTATTTGTACTCTTCCCAAACACTGTGAGATTTTAGACTGTTAAACATGCCACTGAAGTGCTAATTCCCAGCTCCCAAGTGGAGCTTTAGAGTTTAGAGCTAAAGAATTTGACCGGGGGAGCGGTGCAAGGTTGTTTGGTTTGTTTTACATTATAGCTATTAAGTGAAGTTATTAGTAAATACTTTGTTGCATCAGTAAAGCTGCTTTCCCCTACCCCTCATCTGCATATGGCAGGGAGTTGTTGATCTTCACCATAGCTTGCTTACATGGCATTTTCCCTCGCATCTGAAAAATCAAACCATGCAAGTTGTAAATCTGGGCTATAATAATGAAAATTAATCTCAACAACTGCCAGAAGTTTTTTTTTTTTTTTTTTTTTTTTTAACAACGTAAGCAGAATATTCTTTTGTTTATACACCCTTGGCTTTTTTGTTCTAAAACCTCAGTTTTTTTTTTTTAATATAACAGTTGAGATACGTCTAGTATTGTAATGAAATTTATTCTTCTAATGCCTTTTTCCTTAAAAACTCATTTTAAAATGCCACATGTGTTCATTAATTTATATGTCATATCAATGCATTTGTGAAAGTTTACACAAAATATTGACAAAACCCAGAACTCGGCTGTATTTTGTGGTATTTATCGCAACATCACACTTCAGTTTTTGAAGCTGCCAAAGTTTCAGTTGTTTAAACCAAAGGTTATACAAACATCTGAGCAACCAAATTATTAGAAGACTTCTAATATATTTTAATGTTCTGTTTTAGAAATGACAGTATGTGAAAAATAAAAGATTTTTATCTTACAGCGCACTGGCAATTTTTTAATGCAAATTCCTGGGAATGAAAACAGCACAAAACAAACAACTTCATAAAATTCCTTACAGAAATAACAAACCAGCCTCCTATCTGGTGTGTTTCTTCTGTTTGTCTGAGTACTACAAGCAATAAAAGGGAGAACACACCTTGCTGGGAGCAGAAAGGCATTCCCTTTCAGCTCCTCTAACACACCTTGGTGTAACAGTTACTTCAAGCCTGACCACAGGTGGGGAAGCCCAGAGGAAGGCTGTGTCAGACAGCAAACCTCCCGCCCTTCGTTTTACTAATGAAAGACTGAACTGAAGCCACGTATGCACGTGCATAGGGGCAGCCACAGAAGTGTGTTCACTTACTGGGTACTCTACGTCAGTACTACAGCGCTTTTTCTTCTTCACTGTAAAGAAGAAAAATGCTTAACAGTGTTATACACAAATCTATACAGAATTATGTCCCTATTCGGAAAAACATGTCCTACACATATAAAACATTTTAAATAACAATATTTTCCAAGTATTCCTTTCATATTTTTAGTAAATATAAAACTTGCGTATGCAGATGTCACTGATTTCGCATAACTTGCTTCATTAGCAAAATGCCTACTCTTTTAAACACCAAAAACTTCTTAAAAAAAAGAAACCTACCTTTCATCTCTTTCATGGGCAGGCTACCGAGTAACTACACGGCAGTATAACACAATTCCTACACCAGACTTACTTTATGTACCACGGGGAGTAGTGCACATGCACATGTCTGCTTTTCATCAAGAAGACCAAAAATATTCAGAACAGAGAGTTATTAGAAATGCACGGCAACCACAAGGATGCAATTAACAGTAATGAACACTTAAGAACAGTCAGAGCCAATCCCACCAACCTCCAAGGAGCTACGTGGTTTCAGTAGACATCCACCTTTGAACAAACACACGCGGGCTCCCGCAGCGTTCACTGCAAACACTGGAACAAAGGCCAGAGATAGCAGAGGGCCCTAAGGGTATTGGGGCGCTGCCCAGGGGATGCTTGGTGCCCCTCTCCGCAGCCCTGCCAAGGGACTGCCTTCTGCTACAGCCTCCTTCCGTGCCTGACGGTCTGGTGCTTCAGTTTACCGGGCACCACATTGGAAGGGTATGTGCCCTTTTGAAGGGGTACCTCACCTTTATTTACCTATCTGTAAGCCACACATGATCTGACTGAAAACAAGGCAACCCAGACACAGACCAGCTGCCTGCCATTTGGATACTGCATCCTGTATTTTTTTTCCCAAACGCTTACATTGCTATCTAAACGTCAAGTAAAATCTCCAAAAAAAAGTCTTTAAGTTCATCACAGCTCTTAACATACCTTTGCTGTTGTTACTGTTTTGCTGCAGGACCTGAACCTCATGGGTTCACTGCCCAGTCACCAACATTCCCTCCTAAACCAGAGGCGGCGGAAGGCAGCCTGAGGCAGCCTCCTGGGCTGCCGGCACCGCTCAGAAGCGGGCGGAGGCCCCTCTGCGGAGCCCGCTGCACAGAGCCGCCTCCGGGGCCCAAACGGGATGGTTTGCATGCGGCCAGCTCCGCAGGGAGAGTCCCCGGGGCACAGGGAGCGGTCACCACCGCGGGAAGGCGGTCACCGCCTGGATCCCTGCAGAGGCGGTAACTGCAGGCTCGTCTTCTAACAGCAGTAATGATGCTAAAAACGTTGCAATGTTGAGTGAAGGCAGCACGCGGATACCTACTTTATAGCTACATACATGGGTAACCCTGCAAAGAAATAAACTGTTTTCTGTACTTCACAAAAAAGGTGCCTGTGAATGTTTTTTTTTTTTTTTTTTTCTTGACTGTGTGGGCATCCCAGGAAATAACATGAGTGTTTAACAGTATGTTCCTCGGATCAAAGAAAAGAGAAATAAGAACAGATCAGCAATAGAGTCTTTTACAATGTACTTCTTTTTTTTTTTTTTTCCTTGGAAAATTATGTGAGCAGTACCAGTTCAACTATGTGCAATGATATTAAAGGACCTGGGAAACCATGTAACAAGCCTGATGTGACCAAAAACCACACAACCAACCAACCAACCCTACAGTACAGTACGGAATTAAATCTGGAAGTTTCAAGCCCAAGCTTCAAGCACTCCTTTCTTTCATTTATGTAACGCCATGTCTACGTCTAACAGGATGAAATAGATCAAGTTGTTAAGAACTGATGAATAAATAGATTTAAGCATAACTCCGCTAAACTCCCAGGATTTCTCTTCATGGTATGTTTTCCCTGGTTTGAGAACTTAAAATACTTTCTAATATTGCTGCTGTTCAAACATTACTTCTGAGAGTCTCTTCTTCCAGGAACACAAGTCAAACTGAGCAACAAAAGGCAGGCTATGAAATAAAAGGCTGAAAGAAGAGAGACCTACTATAACCCTCCAAAGAAAGATGTTTGGCAATGTAGTTTTCAACATAAAGTATGAGAAATGCTAGTTCATTTAACCTTTATATTGCCAAGAATTTGAGTCATATGACACACACATGGTTGATTTTCTCTCTGGAGTAATAAAATTTTTCTTGTTATTGGACAGTATTTGCAAAACTGAATTCTGAGAACTGACTGACAATTTTTAAACTTCATCTGGTGGCAGAATATTATATAAATGTTATTTGCATAAGAAAATGTAATAATGACTATGGAATGTAATTGCTTTAATTTTGTATATTACAGTTTCTTTCACAGCAGACTGAATAGTAAATGCTAGGAAGAGGCCTGCATTATACAAAAGCGATACTGAAGGGTCGCAAGAGAAATTCTAGAACCAAAATTTATCAATATCCTCATCTGCTTTTGGCCATTGTCAAAGAAAAGATGCTGGCCCAGATGTACATTTAAATGCAGGTTAAATTTTCAGTTTTCCCCTGGTTTCTAGCTAGACTTCCTGCAGTTGTTTTTTGTACTGTAAGCTCTAAGTATACTTTCAGAATACTCAGTACACTGTGTTTGAAAGATAAACATGGGGGAAAAAAATGAGGATAGTCCTTTAAATATCTGCCTAGATAAGAAACTCTTTGCTATTGCTCGGTATTTTATGCAAATTATTTAGAATGTATTTTTAATATAAAAATTATTAGTTGTGATTATCAAGTACCCTCTACCTATGCAGTGGGAGAATCTTCAGGCCTCTTTGCCTTTACTAGCATTTTATCAAACTAAGTGCAGCTATGTTTCAAAATATGGAGTTCACTTGCTGCTGCCAGAGGAAAATCAGAGAGACAATTGAAAATCTGGACAAGTCATGTTTGTGATAAATTAATGGAGAAGTATGCAAAATTCAACCTCGACACAGTTTCTGCCATTATTTCTTCATTTGTATTAAAAATAAAATGTGTTGCTGGAAATGTAATTACACAGGAAAAGTGTTCCTCTGGTAACATATATTCTTTTAGCTCCAAAAGAGTTAGTTATTGACAGCATTTTCTAAAATGCCAGAGAAAAACATTTCATTAGAGAAGAAAATCTTTAAATAGAAATTTATGTGTAATTGCAAATTATCCTGAGGTAATCACAGTAGCAGAAAGCAAACAGCACAGAAACAATTTCTAGAGAAACGGTTTTAGATTTCTCACTTTATGTTGTTATCTGTATGAATAAACTGCCAATCAACACAGTAAGTTTTCACAAGTAGATGGCTTTTAACAGTAATTTGGCCATATGACATATGGAGCAGAACCAAGATACTAACCACTGCTGCAGCACAGGCTGCTTTAAATGCTTGTCAGAAAGTATGATTTGTCAGGGGAAGAATTCTTGCTCAGGGAATGAAAATAAAGTTTTTAGCAAGAGGCCGATGACTACTCCCGGGAGAGAACAAAGCAAATTACTGGTGATTTAATTGCCCTCATCAGAAGACAACTGCTTTAATCAATTTCCATGTCATTTCGATTTTCATATTACTAAGAATAACCAGAAACAGTTCTTCCATTTGCATTTCAGCAGCAGTAGCTCATCAGTACTTCCCGGACGCAAAGAGAAACTAGTAAAGCATGTTCTTCACACTTCAGTATTGACTTACTGCTTCATGCCTTGTCTTAACTGTATTTGTAAAGCTATCTCAAGTCTACCATATGGCTTGACATGCAACTGCATACTTGACAAATAAAGCGAATTAATCTGAAATTCTCTTCTACCATTCCATGTACAATAGGTCTATTAAAAATTTGCAGCAACTCCTGCCCATTACTTCCAAGCTGTAAAAAGGCTAAAGAAGAACAGTTGAAAGCAATGCCACACTTGGACTGAGAGACTCAAGCTGATAAACACCAGAGATCTGGCAAGCCCAAGTTTTGTCATCTCCAGAGAAATCAGTGAAATACCCCCCTCCTTCTCCTCCTCCCAGATGCAAAATGGCTAGAGATGAGATACTTGGGGAAATAACAGCCGAAGTCATCTTTCACTGAAATAAAACAGCCATTAACTTGAAGCAATGCTATGAGTATTTTATTTCTGTGTCTTAATCTATTTTTAAGCACTGTGGTAGCAGAGTTGTCTACACCAGGTATAAGGAGAGTAGGAACAATAAATGTGGTGGGATTATTACCAGGACGGTATTAAGGTACCACTCTTTATCCACCAAGTGAGTATATAGAAACTCTGAACACGTATCTGACCTCTGTTTTTACGGACTCAAGTAAAACAAGCAAATGTATTCTATTAAAAGAAAGAAAAAAAAAAAAAAGAAAGAAAGAAAAAAGAAAAACCAGCAAAACCTGACACTAAACAACCAGGAAAATCTTGAACAGCAATGGAGAGACCTGCAATAAACTATAAGAACGCAATGTTCCTGATTTTGTAATATATGGCACTGTTCCCAGTAAGACAAAGAATTCCATACAATAATACAATGCCAATAACACAGTTTCTTCTTCAAAAGATACTTGCAGAAGCAGCCAACCTGTATCTCTTGAAATACACATTCTTTGCAAAAATTCAGGGTATCAGTAGCAGAGGTTCTGTGGCTGGGGAGAACTCAGAACTCCTATCTGCATGAGCAGTGAGCCAGGAGATACTGTTTTTTCCCCAAGGAAAACTATCAGGCTGGGCCTTGCTGCAAACACATCCCAGCTCAACCCACCACATGCAGTAAGACCAGTAGAGGGCCAGGGCTTGCCCAACTTCTCAGCTATCCCTTGGGTCCTCCCTACCTCACA
>VXAV01002336.1:33428-48458 GCA_013399715.1 Alectura lathami | reverse complement strand
AGTCTGGAACACACAGCAGGTGCTGAATTACAGTTGTCACACAGTTAAATCAGAACAATTATTCATATGAAGGTCAAAAGAAGTCACCCACATGTTTTACTCTCATAGTTGGCTGCTACCAGGTTAATGTTTACTTTACTAAATTCCTGTTTAATTTATCTGCACATGAACTGAAACACCGAATAAAGTGAGTTTTTGCCAAGATGACAGTGAAAAGCAGAGCTACCACTAGGAATCATGGAAGCAGAAAGTACACTTTCTTCTTGAAATATGTTTGCACTTGTGATGACAAAGAAGAAAAACTTAGGTTTTGCTAAACTGTGCAGGAGGCGTTACACATTTTAGGAACTCACAGTTGAAAGTTACCTGGAAAAGGTAACACCATTCATTAAAAACTACTTAAAGCTATTAGGATAAATCTCTTCAATACTTACTGAAACTAAATTCTACCTAAATTATTAAGAATGGCAATTGTTTCCTTTCTATTTTTCATACTAGGCAGATCTTTATAGCCCTTTGCATTTTGTCCTTTATCCCTCCAACTACAAAATGTTTTAAATCCACTCTGGGGTAGTATCTGCCACGTCACTGTAGCACACGGTCCTATAATTCAATTGTTTTCTTAGCTACATCACTGTAAACAATTTTTTGCTTATCACAATAAGAGGAAGACAACCAAAGAACAAAACCTCCCCCTGCTGTACCTGCAAAGCACAGTTCATCATTCGTACTATGTAGTCAAACTGCTGATGGTCCAGTATTGCCCGATTTTGTTTAACATGCAGGCCTAACTCCTGTGTCAGGCAGTGCCGAGCTGCTTTTCCTTTTAGGGCTCTCAGAGCTGCAGGCAAGGTCTGGAGATGAAAAAATTTAACTTCATTAAAATGAAGTAGCACCAGAACATGAGCATGATTCATTCTTTATCAAGAAACTGCAAGTGATAGTACAGAAAATAACTGAACAACTAGGCTTGAATATCAAACTTTCACATAACAGACTCAAGCTAAATCAGTCATTAAGGTTTTTTTTTTTTTTTTTTTCAAATGCATTAAGCAGCATTTCTCATCTACATCTCTAAATGGAAATAACTGAATATGGACAGGCATTGAATGAACAGGAAATTAGACATGGATTGCTACGAGTGAAAGGACATGCTGTATCTGTACCAGCTAGGCTAGGTCTCAAGTTAGCATATCAAGGCCAGCTAGCATGGTTTCTGATAAACAGTGAATGACAAATGGTTTTAAAAGATGCATACCACTCATAGCACTGAGGCAACAAGACTGTTATGCAGTTTATCCTAAATCTGGGCCAATAAAATATTTATACCAATGGTTTAAAGATGTAGCAAGTGCTACCTCAGTGATTACCAACTGTGGCCCTTCAGAGTAGTTTTAATGGGCAGCGAAAAATAAACAACAAAAGGCAGCTTATTGTCAAAGGCCAAATTTACTAAGCAGGGCTCCAAAAGTACTGCTGAAGTTTTCTAGGTGCCTGCAAGATGAAAGAGGTTAAAAACTACTGTGCAACACATGCATCAGAACTCTTCAAAGAGAGAGAGACATTTTATTAGGACTTTTCTCATATGCATTTTGAGACCATATCTTAGGAAACTGGTGTTTCTTGATTTATAACCTGAACTGCACAAACTCAGAGATATACAGATGAAATTCTTCTGAGAAATCCAATGATTTCTGAAACTAATTTTACTACCATTTTCACAGGCATAATTAGTTTTGAGGGTTGGTTTGAGTGACTGCTCTAGAATCAAAAATTTTAAATTCTAAGGGAAGAATCTACATAAAGTGGGAGCATCGTAATGTCAAAAAATAAGGTTGTTTAGGATAACAACTTGGGACATTTTAGTGAAAATTGACATGTCGAGCATTTACATTCACCTCTGAGTTCTATCAAATTATTGATTTTTAAATACAACAAAATTAAGCAGACTGAAAATCTCAAAAGAACTTCGGTTGGCAAACAACGAAACCTCTGTGTATATGTCTTTTGTTTACATTCCTCATTATCAACATTGTTAGATCAAAACACAATTCTTCTTAAAAATCATTAAATAATATATAAATCATGTGTACAATGCTATTTACAATGTAATACACATTAGCAAATTTACTCCTATGGGTTTCCAAATTGATTTGCCTCATATTACACATATGATTACATTTAGATGATTAGTTTTATTGTTTACTTCATTCGCTTATTTACAAAAATGAGAGTATTTGAAACATAAGACTTCAAAATGTAATTTGTGCCAAGGTCACTCTCCCTTTGGCTCATTAATGGAACCCATGCTTGTTTGCAAAAGTTAAAATTTAATTTCATTACCTTTTCAGTCTCCAAAAATTTATTTTCAAAAATGAATGCGATGCAGTTTCTGACAACTTCCAGCCTTTGTGCACTGTTGAAAACTGTGCTTCCTTTTTCCATTATGGAAACTAACACAGAAAGAGAAGAATACACATCTGTGAGTGTCTTCAGCAACAGTCACCAAGAATACCAGAATGTTCTTTACAACAAATAAACAAATAAAAATGTGCCCTCCATTTTATTCTGTTAAGCAAATACCATTAGTAAGAATATACAGATGGAGACATAGAATCCTGAATCTGTTTTTTTCTGTACTACTTGCATGAGAGCACTTTGATTTTTAACTAAAGCAGTAGATTTTCTCCATTTGTTTTGTGTAGGTGCAAGAAGATTCCAACCTCTAGGACAAGTTAACATGCTAACAAAATATATAAATAAATAGAAATTACTATAAAAGACTTATTTGTGTGTATAAATGAATACACACACACGCGGACTTGTTCCACAGCGAACTATATCGCTTAGCACATTTCACAGGAGAGAAGAGGCGGGAGATAGCTACTTTGCTCTGAAAGAATTCAAACCTGTGACAGGGAACAAACCTAACAAACTTGTCCTCTTTTCTAGATTTCAGTTTGCTGAGAGCTGTTTTCTTAATGTGGTGATCTGCTGTGAATTTCAGGAAAAATCAGATTGGGAGATATCTAGCACTCTTTTTCTCTAACTAAAATCAAGTAAATAAAATATAAATGTGGAATATTTCCTTTTTGTAGATAACGAGCTCCTAATATCCAAGGATGTTGACACAGATGATAGTTGAGAATATGACTGTGAAAGTTATTTGAAAAAATATAAAGCTTTGACATAAAAATAATCTTATTAAGAAAGGAAACGCCTTGCACTTAGCACTTTTAAAGAAAGGCAGCAGAAGAGAATATCCTTCTAACATTCCGCAGGTAGCGGATTTAATGATATAGTCAAAAGCAAAGGCAGGTAAAGAGTTTACCCTCTTCTTACACAAACCCAAAGAGGAACAGGCCCAAAACAGGCTGCAAGAGGCCATCTAGTTCATCCCCGCTGTCCCCAGACAGGATCAGCTGTATTTATGTTATTCCTCATGTTTGTCTAATAAGTTCCCAAAGTTCTGTCATAACAGACTCTGTGGCTTCACAAGAAACCCATTTGAATGCCTCACAGTCTTCATTTTACCAAGTTTTCCCTGACAAATAACTTGATTTTTGTGCAGTAATTACATTCATTATTTCTTATCACTGCAGATTATTCCCTTCCTCTTTTTAACAGCCTCTTATGTAATTGAAGACTGCTACTACGCGTCCCCTCAGGCTTCTAACTTTCAGTCTAAACAACTCTTTGTCTTCCTGCATAGGTCACATTCTCTAGGCCTCTGGTCATTCTTGTTGCCTTCTTCTGGACACCTTCCAACAGAACCAAAAAGGGAGACAGTCTTCCAGTGTCCAAAAATGGATACAAACAGTCCAGCTGAGGTCTCACTGACTACAATGAAAGGATTTCTCCATGGGGTTCACTGATTGTACTCATGTTTATGTATCCTACTAAGATGTTTGTCTTTTTTGCAATAGCTTAACATTGCTGGGTCACGTTTGGCCTATAAGCATTATAACCCCAGAATGAGTTTCTGAAGAAATGTTGCTTAGTCAATCACACCTATGCAACTGCAATACATTACATAAAGAAAAAAGGTAGAGAAGGACAACATTCAACAGAGATTAGATCTCTAATTTTCCAAGATTGATTGTCATTCTAATCCCCTCCTCAAATAATTTTTGCAAGCTCTACCAGCTTCTTGGCTCCTGCAAGTTTACTGTATATACTTGCTTGTGCCATCATCCAGAATGATGAATTTGAATATAATTTTTCTGGTATAAAAATTAAATTGAGAAATGCTTACACCAGTTCTGTACATTCAGATACATGTGCGTGGGTTTTTTTATACAGATGCTTGTTTGTTCTTTATATTTTTCAGAAATTTATATGTCTTTCTCTAGTACCTGGGGAGAAACCCTAATAGTTCAAAGATTGTTTCAGCCAGCCATTTCAGCCATATCAACCTACAGCGATACTCAAAGAATCACAGGATCATAGAATATCCTGAATCGGAAAGGCCATCGAGTCCAGCTCCTGGCCCCACACAGGACCACCCAAAATCAGAACCCTGTGTCTGAGAGCTCCTTGAGCTCTGGCATCTTTGGGGCTGTGCCCACTGCCCTGGGGTGTCTGTTCCATGCCCACCAGCTTCTGGTGCAGAACCTTCTCCTAACCCCCAGCTCACCCTCCCCTTACGCAGCCCCATGCCGTTCCCTCAGGTCCTGTCGCTGTCCCCAGAGAGCAGAGATCAGCGCCTGCCCCTCCGCTCCCCTGGGAGGGAGCTGTAGGCCGCCATGAAGCCTCCCCTCAGCCTCCTCTGCTCCGGGCTGAACAAACCAAGGGGCCTCAACCCCTCCTCCCACATCTTGCCCTCTAAACCCTTTCCCATCCTTGTGGCCCCTATTAGACGCTGTCTAATAGTTTTATGTCCTTTTATTGCAGCATTCAAAACTGCAAACAGTGGTCGAGGTGAGGCCATACCAGCGCAGAGCAGAGTGGGACAATCCATTCCCTTGACCAGCTAGCAATGCTGATCATTGTAAAGAGTGATGAGGTTTCACCTCAGCCTCCTTTTCTCCAGGCTAAAGGACCTCAGTTCCCTCAGCCCCACCTCATATGTCTTGTTTTCTAGCCAGCTTGGTTCCTCTTCTCTGAATGCATTCCAGCAACTCTATATTTCCTGGGTGCAACACATTGCAGCCATGCTGATTATATATTGTAAACATGAGGAGTGATGACAAACAGGTAAAAGTCGGTGAACAAATAAACATACCAACAGGGGGACCTGCTGGAACAACGCACTTCTTGTCCCCCCGGATGGCAGGGGGGGCACCCTGACTCCTTGCCAGGCCTTCCTGGAGCAACTCCTGCACCCGGCACTCATTGATACGAGGGAATGGGAGAATGTGAACCCGCAAGTGGGAGCCCTCCGTGGGACGTGGCACTTTCTGGAACGCTATGTGGGGATTGGGATTCTCCTGCAGGCCAAAACCAAAATATTAGACAAACATGTTATGTTGTATTACCAGGTGTCTCAAACACTTTTACTGCTGTTATTACCTGTCATACCTGAAAGATTAAGAAGCAAACTAACGCAGCTGACTAATACCATGTTTGAAATTCTTATCACCTTCGTTGTTGTTGTTTTAAAGAAAATGTAATAAGCAGCCTCGCTGAAAGTTGTTCTCCTTGCTTTTCAGCGCTCTTGAAAAGGTCTTCAGAAAGGGGAAAAAATGCAGTTTCAAATTGCAGAACATTGCCATATTTATTTTACCAAAATAATTGCTTCATCTGCTATTACATAACTCTTCTGATGTTTGTCCTGGTCTCGACATTATTGTGCAGTACTGCAATACCAAAAACGGGCAAAACGTGCTCTCTACCATACAACAGAGATGCTGACTGTATGCAAGGTATCTTCCTTCTTGTTCTGTGTTGGTAGGCTCTCTTGGCATTTGTCATAGCAGGTATAGTATCAGTGCAATGTGTTCCTATAAGAGGACACACATTTCCCACCTCTGGTGGTCAACAAATGGAAAGACTGTGCACATCACCAACCACTGAATTTCACCTTACTGCCTCCACACTGATTTCAGCATGTGTAAAACATACTTCTCAGAAAGACATCCTGAAGACAGCAAAGTATGAAAGTCTGTCATGTCTTTTATTTTTTCCCCTCACATAGTTGATAATCTTTCCTATTTTTTTTTGTCTGTATTCTGGCTTCAGGTTGTACCTTTTCCAAAATATGGCAGAGATCTCAATGCACCACAAGGCTTCTACCACCATTAAGAGTATCACATCTCATGTTTTCAGCAGTATTAAAATTAATCAAATCAAACAGGATATTTTCTTCTCTTCATTCACATACCAGGGTTTGTCATTAATCATGTCTGAATTTACTCTAATTCAGTTTTACTCCATGCTGTTACTTATTATTGGCTATGTACGGCTGCCAAAGAGTACCATTCAGTCAATCAGGTTTCTGTTGTACAAGCACAACTAGCTTGCAATAAAACTCAAAACCAGCAGCTAGCAGTTAGCAGAAAAAGCAGTCTCAACTTGATGCATTTGATCTCAGATGCAGAAAAACAAACCAGCTACTTAGCTGTACTGATTCTCTGAAGAGAGCTTAATGAAACAAGCCAAAAATCTAGCTATGAGGATGACAGTAGCAGATGCCAGAAGAAGCAAGGCATAGATAGGGAACACAGGATCAGCAGGGGTTAACAGATGACATAAAGCGGGAAAATGCCAGAAAGCAAAAATAACTACTTCACATTCCATTTCAAGGAGAACAGAGATCCAGAGGCAAGATACAGAAAGAGTTACTTTCATCTTGGACATTACAATCCTAATGCCAGCTCTGCATATGCAATGACTGCTGATCAGGAACATAGGTCGACTGTCTTCAACTACTGAAGCAGTAGCTGCCAAAAACTTGTAAGTGGAAAATCTAGACACCACCTAGACTAATAGAAGCATTATCTCTCCCTAACAAACCTAGTTTCTCATATGTATTTAGACTGTTACAGCTACAATATGATGACAACTAGAACCCTGGGATAAGGAATCAAAGTGTAGCATGTGGTGGGGTTAAAATGAGATCGCTCTGGGCGTAACTTCCAGAAGCAATGTTGCTTATCACAGAACATTATTTAAAGATGCATAATTACTAAAAATCTGACTTCTAAAGTCATTGACTTAGTGGTAGCGAAGTAGTAGTAGGTCAATCACAATATAGATAAATAAATCTCATCATGAGAACAAATGAAAATTAACGAGTTTTGACATTGACTTTAAGAAATCATATGAGAAATTGTACATATGCAGTAGGTTCTTTCATTATAAAAGGGATATATATGTATATAAACACACATACACTGGAAACAAATACAAACGTTCACTATTTCATTTGTAGTAGTTTAGAATCATAATAAAAATTATATTTTTGGAAGAAATTCCTCATATTTATGGGACATTATCACAATAACCATATGCTTGTAACATTGTAGCCCCAACTATTGCTAAAAAGAAATAAAAAATACACTTTTAAAAGATAACTCAATTTTAAGGAAACTGAAGTGTGATACTCATTTTTTCTGCCACGCCTTCTCCATATTTGCGTCCACACATCTCTGCCAGCTGATCAAAAAGAACCAGACTAGTTTACTTGAATATTGTCCATTGACTTTTTATTGAACCTAACGGTCATGAATGCTGCACAACTGTCAGCCAATATACCTTCTGTCAGCATTAGCCAGAAATAAAGGCCTAAATTTGGAGACAGCACTTTGGTATACAGAGCTGTACTATTAATTCAGATGCACAGAATTTAATGTTTACTCAGAAGCTTTTACTTCAGGATACATAATTTTAAAATGTAACAGAAGATGATTTCATCGGTACTTATTCCTGAGAGAATGCTGTAGGATAAGGAGGTACGCCATGAAATAAGTAACATTTTATTACATCCGTGAAATTTTATGGATGAAATGAATCTATGTAAAAAAAGTTCTCATGTCTGACATTCCGCTACATTTTCCACAAGGAACATTCACTTATAATAAGTCCAAGACATCACTACAAGGTTATTGATGTTAAGACACACTAACATGGACAAAAAGCAACATACCATACACATTTTTAAACAGGAAATGTTTTTAGTTCACAAAGATGTATTTGCTCTCTCTTCTAATGTCTAATATCAACAAGGTAGGTTAACATATGTATCAATTGTTTTGTTCAAAAAAAGCAGAAAGGTCACTTGGCAATTTCAGATGGATGGTGTGGGAAGGGGAAGACACAGAGTCCATGTCCGAAGACAGGTAGACAAATTCTGCACCTAAGGACAATATTAATCACCAGCCTGCCCTAATTTCACACACCTTACTATTCACACATTCCATTTAAAATACATAGATGTATTCTCCATCCAAAATCTTCAGACACAAGTCTGTCAAATGCAATGGTTGTAAAATTTTGGATTTTCTGTACTAAAGGTATTAGTCTTACCCAAAGAAGAGACTGCATTAACACTTATGAAATGCTCAAAGGCATTCATTTGGGAAATAAAAAAAAAAAAAAAAAAAAGACAGAAAACAGCACAGAATTTAGCACTAGGTAGAAATTCCTGTGTTTTTTATAGCAGTGTAGTTGTAAATCATAGTTTTGGGGAAGTGGGATAAAGAAAAGATAGGGTGATAAAGGTGTTGACTAATTGCAGAATAGATATTTCTCTGAGGAGTCTGAACAGCGACAGGAAGTATGAGGGGGATGGAGATTAGCTCATGCCAAATAAAAGAAGTAAACAAAAAAAAATCTCCATCTAATGGAATGTATAACAGATTTTAGAAAAGCACTGTACAATATAAAGGCATGATAGGAAGGAAAGAATGAAAGTGGAAACAGTATTCTAGAAAACCCAAAGGAGTCCAAGAAACAACCTGTAAGAAATGAAATCGCTAACACTTTCTGAGCACAGAAACCATGGGCCTGGGTTACTCAGCAGGCCAGATCTGCTGAAAAAATACACTATGCCAAACTAGATGCATGGTTTTCATACGGGAAGCTGTTGAGAGGTAAGATAGGAGACATGGCTGGCACAGACAGGTTGCAGTAGGGAAAGTATCAGTTTATATATATTAAGCGAATACATATGAAGAAAACAGTATGCTAAGTAGCAGCAGGTCATAGGTAAATCAATATGAACATTAATAAATCAGTATTAACACAGTGAACTTCCTTACTGTTGGAAATTGTTGGGATTTAAAGTCCCATAGCCTTTAGTCATAATGCAGATGACTACCACAAGCAGTCATTTCTGTTTTCAGACACTGGATCTATCTCAGAAAAGTGAATTTTCAGTATTATCAGTTCTAAAGTGTAATGGGTTCAAAAACTTACATTTTTGAAGAGCTGTTCTGCAAGTTCTCTAACATGCTTTATCATTTTTGGTGGATTGCCCTCCTCAGCTTTAATTCTTTCAACTTCAAAGGCTACCAACTAAAAATAAAAAAATAAAAATAAAAATGTTTACAACTAAAAATTATGTATTTCCTGTTTTAATTAAGAAATATTAATCTTAAATTGAAACTGAGAAAAAAAAAATTTGCACTGTTACTTTGCTCTACAACATGAGGTTTTCACTTTCATATGGAGCTTCTGCTGTCAGATTTTATAGTCTAACCTAACACAGAATTCCTACATACCTCAAACATTCCTTTAACATTTCTAATACTATAATCTACATTTCTCAAGTGCATAGCTACTAAGCAGAGTTAATACCAAACTCTGTTTGTACTATATATCCAAATAAAAAGCAGCACAGAAAAATATGGTACTGCTTTCTACAAGAAAAAGTGTTTGTCCCAGTTTATTTTGTTAGGTATGTATTTAATTTAATATTACACATTACTTTTTCAATGTTTCTAAGAATGTAATTAAATTACTTGTAATAATTCTGTACTAGCACATGTGATGCATTATAAATTTCCAAACCTGACAATAGGAACAGCATTACCATGACTTACACAAATCTTTAACTTCATACATATGAGCAGGGCACGATTTTATGCAAGTAAGCTAGAAATGCACATTTAATAGAAAATGACCATGTAGAAGATTAGCATAAATTTTATATAATAAACACTGAGTATTTGGAAGCATTTCAGTAAATTTTTCACATGTTGAAATGTCATAGGTACATTTTAATTTACTTGGGATTTTTTTAAAAAACAGAACAAAAAAGTTTTCACCTCATCAAAAAGATCACAGGCTCTAAAGGGAGGACCCCTCTCTGACACAAAACCAGCAAATGCCATTCCATTGAGAACTTTGGTTAAAAAGTCATTCTCAATTAAGCCTCGCTGGCCCAAGAAGGCTGCCTGTGTTAAAGAGAGAAAAGAATGCAAGTATATTATCAGTATCAAAAATACAACCAACTATTTATGTACAAGCAGAACATGCATTTTCACCAGCTTTTAGGTACTTTCTAATTAAGTCACTTCAAAATTACCTAATATCTTTTTAATACCTAAGTTCAGAAGTGATGTAACAGAATTTTGATGTACACATTTTATAACTCTCACAGGTAATAAAACAAAATTGGTACCTTCTATTATGGTCTTATAAAAGCATACATAAGTTTTCAAAACTCCTTAATGATTCCTCCAGTGTTTCTTTACATTGAATTTTAATGTGAACTTTGCTTCATGTTTATCACTGTGCCTACAATGAGCCCCACTAAAATGCACTCATTTAATGCTAGGTCAAAATGATATGCTTAATCATAAATTTTTGCATGCCAACAGCAATTGTAAAAAAAAAAGCAAAAAAAAAAAAAAGCTGAGATTTAACTTCTTTTATTTAGTTTTTTAAACACTTGTTTAAAAGGCAAGCACATAGTAATAACAGAACACAAACAAATGCTAACTAAACAAAAATAAGTGCTTCTGTTTTACCTTGTGAAAATGAATGACTGGTTCAGCATGAATTCTGATCAGCTGAAGGCATGACCGGTATCCTTGGAAAAGTTGTGCAAATAGCCTAAGGAAGATTGCTCTCACTTCTTTATCCTGTAAGCAGTAATTGAACAAGCTGTCAAACTATTTTCATTTCCTACATTTTTCACAGTTTGTATAAAGCTAATCGGTAAATGCCTACACGTGAAGAGGAGGTATCTGATGTAAGGCTACCGTCTCAGTGCCCTGCCTCTGACAATGCCAGACTCACTACATACCCACCCCTTCTCTCCTGTTACTCTTTTTTCACATCAGCACGGTAGCGTCAGGGCAACGCAAGCGTAACTGTTTGGGTGGTTGCATGGTGAACCCCAAGAAGGAACCGACATGAGTGAAAACTGAAGCTCAGGAAAGAAAAGGGGCGGTCCTGGCCTGGACTGATTCCCTAAGATGGTGTGGCTCTGCAGCACTACGCAGGCAGTGCCGCTGGAGCAGGCAGGAGCAGCAGGGAGTTACAGGAGCCTCAGCTGGCATTGGCTCTGGGGAGCCTGGCTCAGAGCGTGGCTGGCAGCACTCCGCTCATCCGCTGAGGCTCTGCCGCTGAGGGGACTGCTCGGAGTTTGCTCAGCTGCTTCTCTAAGACCCTTCCAACCCATGTCTTCACATGCCAAGCTACCGCAGCCAAAAAAAGGCAGGGTTAGTTTAAAAAGTTTTAAATAGTAGATCATTAAAGTCCTGGTTTCTTTTGATTTAAATGAGATGGGGAGTGCTAACACATTGATGGGCAGGTGGAATTGATATGAATGGGGGCAGACTTGAGGCAGGGTCATCTTCAGCCCAGATGCAACTAAAAGCACTGTGATCAAATCCCAGGACCGACGTCCTGGAAAGTGTTTTACAACCTCAGGTTTTACGGTGTCTCAAAAGAATTTCTGAAGAAACTTTAACTTGAAAAATTGCAAGAAGCAAAGAATATTAGATTATCAAATTAGGTAAACAGCTGATCAGCTAAATAACTACAAACAGCTGAAAAAATATAAAGTCAGTCAGTTAAAGCATGCAATGACTTTTTAAAGAAATACATTTAGGGATCTGTAAGAGTCCATAAAGCTGTCCTATGTGAATATTTTTCTAGATGTCTCGTCTGATCAGTGTTATTCTATTTTTACTTTACTTTTGTCTGGACTGATTTACTGAGACACATTCTAAGTTTGTTTCAGTCCAAGCTGCTCTCCTGGATTTTAACAGGTCTATTTACACAACTTGAAAACATGGTTGTTCCTTTCAGATTTAACAAAATTTATATTTTGACACAGTGACATTAATTTTTAACTTCACTGTCCAAAATGAGATCTTAGCTGAATTCTGCCATTAGTTCACATAACTGGATGGCATTTCCTGTCTTCAGCAATGAAAACACAATCTTAAAGCACTAAATAAGAACATAAAAATTATACTGTGCCACACAGAACTTTATAGGTTTTCAAATACACTTACACAACAAAACCAAGATGTACTCGTAAATTGAATTGGCTCTTATATTTTAGTTTGGACTACCAACTCCAGCGGAGTTCTAGGCACTCCTGCAAGCTAAAGCCAGTAGCTTTCCCAAGTTATTAAGTTGTCATGGCTTCACAACTATTGTTAATCTAAGTTAATTAGATCTTAGTAGAAAACTTTCTCCAGGCTTCTCTTTCTGACAATAGACAGTTCTGTGTTGTTTCATTCAGAATGTTGATTCATTCATCAAAGCCAAAACCAATGTTAGAAAAACCATACAATTCCTTTCCCAATATGTCCAAACATTATGTAAAAAACCCAATCACTATTGTTGTAAAACCAGGGACTTGCATTTTGCTGACATGGCTATCACACCTATCTTGATTCGTATTTACTAGAGTAAATCATCATATTCATATCTTGAATGATGCTTTTTTATGTTTCTGAAGTTAATCACTTACCAAATAATTAACAGACAGACAGACAGATAGATAGATAGATAGACAGGAAAACTAGTCTGCCCACACAAGTAAAATTCTGTAGCTTCTCTGACTGTGAAGCAGAGAAGGCACAGGTATAACTGAATAGCCTACTTCAGATAGCAATATTACAGTAAAATAAGGTACTTGCATGCTAACAAACATGTTTATATAAGCTTTCGACCCATTAGAAAGCTGTTACAGAGCTGAATGCAAAGTCTTATGCTAATTCTTTGCTCCACCAATAGCAATCTAAAGGATACGGAAAAGAAAACAATGCCAAAATTCGTATAAGAAATTTAGTCTAAACTTTCAAGCTTTCTGCTTAAGAAAGTCAGATATAACATAGAAATCTTACCAGCATTTTTGCGTGTGATAAAGCTGTTCGTGGGGGAGGGAATGCATAATCTGCTGTTTCCAAATCAGGATGCAAAACCTAGAGAATTTTGAAAACAATTTTTTTTCCCTCATTTTGCTGAGGCAAGGGCAAATTATTTTATTCTTCTTTCTCAAAATCATGTTTACAGATAGTAAGTACTTCAAATAATAGATTGAGGTAAGTTATAAAGACTCGATGTAAATAAAGGTCAGATTAATTTCTCAGCTTCACATTTCTACAAGTGAGCTAGTTATCACAAACTCCTACTTCAGTCAACAAACCTACTTAACACAGTAAAAAGAATTTTTTCCTAGACAGAAGATTTAACTACTTTCTTGGGTGATTACTTCATTTAGAATTAGTCCTTCTCAGATATTAATAAAGGGGCATTATAAAATTAAACTCTAGGAGTAATTGATCATTCATTTGCTAATCTTCAAATCAATAAACAGTTGAAATGGATTCCTACAAATGTTAACGAAGTTGACATGAGTAGCTGTTTCTCAAAATATGAGGTTAAGCTCTTACTTCAAATACAATATTATGAGGGAAAAATCATTATCTTCCTCTGAATAGCGAAAAAAGCTTATTTTAGAAGTAAATATAATTACTTACGATGTTAACTCTAACTTCAGATAACAAATTACTCTAAACCCTAGAGTTTTGGCATGAATCATGGTTTTAAATCTCATATTTCCAATGTGTTTGAAAGCAATTCCTTTTTCATACTTTTAAAAGTGATGAGAGAATGGAAAATGAGTTTTCTGTCAAAACATACCAGAGAAAGTGCCATTTGAGTCTGATGTAGCAGTGGCTCTGGGAGCTGAGATAGATGAATACATTCGGGAATTTTAATTGTCCCTCCATCCAGGTCTGCGATGATTACATCTAACTGCAAGGAACAAACAAAGACATCACTCGTAGTGCTGTGAGCATTGCACTGTAAGCATGGTTTAAAAACCCAACAGTTCAAACTTCATTATCTGCACAGAAATTAATAAAAACAAATTTAAAACAGTACTAACTTTAACGTATACAATGTTTTTGATGAAATACTGTAAATACTTCATATTACTGAACCTAGCTGTGAAAAATGAATGTAAACCCAAGTGTTGCAGATGATCCAGGTCTCTGTTCAGTGATATGAGCTGTTTAATACTCTGTTTTCAAAAGGACGCAATGATGACAACTCTTAAGAAAAACTACGTGCTTCTAGGCACCTCTGTAACCCTGGTTCAGATTCTCAAATGTGTACTTAAAAAGGATAAAATATCTGCAGATATATTTGATGATACTAAGTGATGTGCTTAAATTCATGGCTGACATGACAAGTTGGAAATGGATCCATTCCTTCCCATCCTGCACTAGAAGCAAATAATTTTCCTCCTCTACTTTATAGCCTCAGTGTACTTTTAGAAGCTTTGATGCTTTTCCATTTTTCTCCTCCTGATTGTCTTTTCTTGCCTCCTACAGAAACATTTTACAAGGATGTGAATGGTTCATAGGAACATCTCTGAAGTATGGAAAATGTTTGCAGCTTATCTTCACAGATAACACTGACTACGAACATTCTAGGCAGACACACTTACAAGCTCATGAATGTCATTCCGGAAGACAGAATGTACACCAATTATGAAAGGCGTTGGTGAACTGAGAACTTCCAATAGCTGTGCAGGAAGAATTGGAATATAGGGATAACTGTGAAAAGAACAAATAAAATAAAATAAAATCTTCTATTTCTTTCCATAACAAGTTCTCT
>VXAV01002336.1:12344-33379 GCA_013399715.1 Alectura lathami | reverse complement strand
TTTTTAAGTCTTCCTGTGACAAATTAAACATACTAACAGCACTTTTTTCTTAAAGACAAAAGAAGAAGAGCCTCTTCAAAGAGGAATTTCTGCCATGTAAATGCCGGAAATGATTATATTATAGGGTCTACAATTTATTGTCAACAGGTGTATCTTGCAAAATAAAAACAATTTATATTTGTAATGTTTATGTTATGGAGATTTTATATTCTTCCATAACTTCCAGGTAATTAGTGATACTAAAGTTATGGATAATACTTTCAATTTTAGAAACATGGCTATTTTTTGTACAGAAAGCTGCAATTTATAGACTTTTGTAAAATGTTATTAATAAAGAAATCTAAAGGCGAAATTGTTTGCTTTAATACTGAAGGAACAGATAAACATTATGTAGAGATCTACCCCAGATGTTGCTTTCTTGCTTCAGATCGACAATTTTACAAAGTCTTTTCATTAGAGCAACATTAAAATCTGGATGTAAATCAATCAATGAATCTCAACTCCTAGCTGATAATTATGATTAAAAATCTACATTAACTGCTAATTTGTCATATAAACAAACATATTCATTTTTTTCCTTCTTACTCTATGTTAAAATTATGCCCACCTCTGAAATATTTAAAAAAAAAAAAATGTGTTACTAAAATACAAGCATCCTTTAAAACAGATGAGTCAGAATTACATGTCTTCTTGCTTAAAAGCCAAATAACTTGACATTAAGTTTTCCATTTCAAAAAGTTGGACCCAGATGGGACTTTTTAGATTTAAATTTGATTTAAATTCATTCCCTGCTGAATATTTGTCAATGACTTAAAACTGTGTTACAAGCTAATACAGATGTTTTCCTAGAATCAAAGAATCTTTCAGGTTGTAAAGAGCCTCAGGAGATCATTTAGTCCAACCTTCTGCTCAAAGCAGGGTCAAGACTGAATCCGGATCAAGTTGTCCTGGGCTTTGTCCAGTTGGGTCCAGAAAACCTACAGGGATGGAGCTTCTGTTCTGTTTCAGTGCTTAGTTATCCTTACAGAACACGTTTTCCCTGAAACCAGTCAGAAATCCAGCCCTCTGCTGTTTCAGGTTTTGACCACAGTCTCTCACTCCCCTGGCATGCACCTCCTCTTGCCTACTGGCACACTATTAGGTCTCGCCCAAACGTTTTTGTTTCCAGGCATTTCCTCATGGATCACCACTGCCAAGTTTTACCATCTAACTGATGCTGTGGGTAGGGTTCTATTCTATTTGTAGGTAGGATGTTTCTTCTGCATTGCGTTACCACTGCCATAATGCAAGAGATTTTCAAATGCTGTGTACAGATTAGGACTTGTGGATTTGATCACGAAAATCTTGACTTATTTGAACAAACACAGCATAACTTTTGCTAAGGATAATGCAACATGAGTTACAAGTTATTACATGAGTCAGAGTTCAGAGAACCACAGCTCAACTCACCTGTATTTGAGGGGAAACATCAAAGACTCCAGAGCCCTACATGCATCACTGAGCCTCTGAAAACTTGCGGAGTGAAAGAGAACCTTATTTTCTGTAAGCACGGCACAGAACAAGCTGAGTACATTTTGGATTCCTTTAAAAACATAACAAATAAAATGAACTGTAACAACTTGCCAAAAGATGACACAAAATTACATTAAAATGTACCATTTTCTAGGGGAATCAAAAAATGTATGTAAATGCATAAAGTGCCAACCCCAAAAGTTTACTACCTTTTCTGTAACTAGTGCAACTTACTATTTCTCAGGTTGCTAAAAGACCATCTGAATACATTCCTACATTTCCAACACATTGTATTACATCTCCCTTTCAACACCACTTTCAAAAATTTCCTCTTCTCACCACAAGTCACAGCAACGGTTATTAATGACTTCAAACAGCACCATGCACATCTTCAGCACAACCATCTCTACATCTAGAACTCAATTCTGGTCACTGGTCCAGGCTTAACTTCCAAGCTTACATATACTTATATGTCCATGAAATAAAAAAAAAAAAAAACCATAATTCTGCTGATCTCCGAAAAAATATGACAAAGACTTCCTAGTAAACACACTCATACTTTATCTGTGGAAAGCATTCTAGGAGTCACAAGGTTAAAAAAGGGCAGTAGGAGCGGGCATGTCGTTAGAAGGACATTTTAAAGAAGAGCTGACTGCTTAAATGAGCCCTAGCAGCCTTAGGGTAAGACACACGAATCAGATCATGGGATTTTTCTAAACACAGTATAACTTACCTGGGAGACAAAGCTGTGTGCTTACAGGGAAAACCAAAAATACATTTCCTTTAAAACAAAGTTCCATCCTGAGAAACAGACATGTCTGAGATATGCTGAAATTTATGAAATTTCCTGAAATATGCTGGAATGTAGGCTGGTTCCCTGAGGATATAGCTTGTGTTATCAGTAAGACAGTCTACACTACCTTTACAAAACTACTGCTTGTTTTAAAGCAATCTTCCAGAAATATGACTACTGAGAGCCCCCATAGTCATATTATAATTAACTTTGTTTTGCTTCAGTAATTTTTTTTCTCTGTAACATTGACATTTTGCTTCCTATAAAGGACAAGGATTCAGGGAAGGCTTTGAAGATAAAGACTTAATTATTAGGATGAATAAGTCAATAACATAACAGCTTATGCTTTCGAACTCTTTCCTCCTAGAATCCTAGCAGCTTCATGAAATCAAAGGCAGAGGTTTGAGAGGACTCCAGAATGGGAGTGGGAAAGCTGAGCAAGTTACTTCTACAAATATTGCTTTTAGTAGCATAATTAATACTGTGCTACTATAAATCAAACTGCTTTGGAATACGATGTAAGGATAATCTTAAACAGTACCCTCTTGAGAATGAAAAAACACTCACCAGGGAACAGTTAGAAGCTAAATTGAAACAGTGTCCTTTCCTGTATGCAAGAATCTATACATTTGTACAGCTGGCTAGAAACTGTTGCTTGTTCAGAAACCTCTGTAAAAACTTAAAAACTTGAACTGAATTAAAAACTTGAACCTCTTCCCTGGCTGTGTTCAAGGCCAGGCTGGATGGGTTCCTGGGCAGTTTGATCTAGTGAGCTAGTGGCTGGCAGCCCTGTCCACAGCAGGGCGGTTGGAACTAGGTGATCTCTGAGGTCCCTTCCAACCCAAGCCATTCTATGATTCTGTGATTCTATGATTCTATGAAATACCATTTGTATACAAAACTGCCCTTGTTTATTCCCCAAGAGGTTTTTAAGATTGCTTTCAAATATCCTTTTTGCTTTCAACTAATTAAAATTATAACAAGCAGGCTTCTTACACCATTTTATTCCATACCAAATGCCTTATCAAGATGCTTGGGAATATATTTTTAAAACACCTGACACTTTTTTCTTGTAATCAGATACAACAGTTCTCAAACAATCCTATATAAATCTATATGGTTTTGGCAGGTATTATCAAGGGAAAAAAAATTGTATAAACATTAATATTCACATCAGTCAACTTTGTCTGGTTTTGCTGCGTATTAGCAGCTGCAGATAAAGATGTACTTAGCACTTCACAAAGGTATTTCTCATTGTAGCTTAATCAGCCTCAGTATAATTTTATATTTAAGATGATTACTCTTAGCTTTACCTCCAGCATATAAACTTAATGCCATGCATAGGAATATTCACTGCAAATGTTTTTACTACATTCCTTCAGCTGCCCTCTCAGCTGTTCAGTACTTTCTCACTAGCCATGGATGATGGACGTAAAATGTTTGCTGAGATACGAATGTCCCAGATGCAGCCCCAGCTTGTGCCGAGTTTGAAAAAAACACTGCTTTATTTACAGAACTCATGACAGAGACCAAAACTGTGAGCATCTAAACACATCTCTTTCACATGTCAGCAGGAATGAAAGGAATAGCAGGGAAAAAGCAGGAAGGACACCAGCGAAGATCCAACACAGAGTTTGAAAAGGGACAAATGAAAGCTGCCAACAATGCAAGGAGACAGGCCAGCAGTGGCAAGGAAAGCTCACTGGCCACCACAGGGGAAGGGGTAGGAGATATTGTCTCCAGTCTTGCGTTCCCTGCCGCATGTCTGAAGTCCTTGGAAAAAGTGGTTAGAAGCAGCCGTGAGCTGTGTACTTTGCTGTCCTGCATTCTAGATCAGGCTGGCAGGCCCCCCTGCTGCACCAGCTGGGCAGGACCGGCAGGACAGCAGCACGGGGTGCAGGGCCCAGCACAGCCCGGCTGCGCAGCGGGGTGCAGGCCCAATGCTGACAGGAGGCGCAGGAGCAAGATAGATGCCCCACTTACTTCTGTGACTGACAGAGCTTGAAAGGCTTTCCTAGCTTCAGGCTGAATCTGGAATTTCAGTGCTCCAGTCTCCATGTGAAAGTTATTTGTAAATTTGCTCAGCCATTTTTTGTTGTCTGAATGCATGAAAAGAGGAAAGTCACCTCACCAAAGCTGACCGTGTGCTTGCAGTAGCGGACAGAAGAGACTGGAAGTGTTGACATTCAGAGGTCTAGGAACCTTGTGTGCTTACATTTGAACACAACACTATTTGCATTTCAGCAAGGCACTTCCGATACAAATGAATATACCACAGTGAGAGTATTTGAATCACGCTGTCCGTATATAAATCGATACGTATCTTATAAGATACAGCACCACACAGCAACTAAATAGTAAGAAACACCCAGTCCATTTCTTTAGTTATCTTTCCAAAAGCCAGCTTAAAGTGAGAACTCCATTGACTCTTTCCTGACTGAAAGCACCATAGCCTAAGAAATATGAAATTTATACCAAAAAAGAGGTGGTGGTTGCTTGTTTTTTGTTTGTTTGTTTTTACATAATAGAAGTGCTCTTCCACTGAGAAGCTCATCACCAACACCAACCAGCTCCTTGACAGCTGGCTCCTCAGTTTGGAGATGCACTTCAACACTGGCTCACCACTTCCACTGACTCAGAAGCTTGCACAGCCCACAGAGGTACTCTGCTAGCAGCTGTTTTCTGGTTGTTTTTTCTTTCTTGGTAACTACACCATATACAGCACAGAATATAAAATAAACAGAAAAAAATCAAATGTTCAAGATGGACACCTAATCCAGAATTTTCTCATTTTCAAGGTGGCAGCCACCACCTTGATGCATAATTACAGTTCCACACACACTTTAGAATATATTTTTTCAAGAATATGAGCAATGTAATGATTGTGAAAGAAATTTTCATCTGCCAGAATCAAATAAATTATACATAGGGAGGTTTTTGATTATTTTCCTTTTTTTAATCATTTAAATCATTGATTAAATTATCTGAGCACACCAACAAGGTGTTATATTTCAAGCCCAGAACGTTATTTACTGAAAACAAACAGTTCAGAATAACAGCCTGGGCCCAGTTTCCTCATGCTACACACTCCGGCTTGTTTGTAACCTTGAACTGCACACTGGTCTTCAGACTCCACAGTACATCCGATGCTAATTTGTCAGGGCACAAATAGACAACATGAGAAACAACAAACAAGTTGGTTTTTACAGATTATTATTTTGCAGTCTACTGACAGACAGACATCCTGTAAAATATTATACATATGCTGGAAAATTTTGAATGGAGGCTTCCTGACCTTCACTGTTTTCAAGTATTTAAAGAATCTGTAATTTATACTAAATTATCTGACATCCTACATCAACAAATGTATCATTCTGCCTGCTTCCTGTTGTTCTAGAATTTAAGTATTTATTCTAGCATGATTAAAAAAAACACCATTGTACTCCACAAATTATTAACTGTCCTCTATAATGCATGAAAATAAAATATTATCACTAACTTCTTCAAACTTTTAAAAAGAGTTATAAACATGAGAGTTGGAAGCTTAGCTAGCTGGGTACATTATTACGCCAATATGCTTTTCTTGAATTATTGGACACAAGAAAAAGCTTAGCAGACAAAATAATCCATAACCTAGCCAGGCTAATCCAGGAAATGGGTCAACAAAGACAGAAAAGCCTTTCTGAAAGGCCACTGGAGATTGCATAGTACAAGTTCTGTGCCAGGCAGTGTCACACTCGAAAGGTAACTGGGAAACAAAACAGAGAAAAACACAAAACCCTTTTCATTTTTATTTTTAGATGTAACTTGCACAGCAGTGCTAATGAATGAATTACATGCTTACTTAATAAATAAGAGGCAGCAACTGTACTCAATACTTATTGGTAATGCTTGCCAAATTGCATTAATTTGCCTAATCCAAAAATTATTCTCTATCTACAATCAACTACACAAAATTAAAAATATCAAAAAGAAAAAAAGTGCTGTAATCCTGTTTAGGATCAATTTATGTTTAGGAAATTATGCAGTTTTCTTCAAGTAGGATTGCACTATTACAGGAATAAATCACAGCCAAACTTGCTCATGAATGGGGAGCAAGCTAGCTGGGGCACCACAGATCTCTGTGAGGGTTAATTTATCCTGCTTTCTGTCTGGATAACACAGAGAACGTGAGTCAGACAAGTACCCCATGAGATTAATTTATCTGGACTTTGTCAGACTAAGGAGGAAGAGAAGCAGTTTCAAAAGCACAGAGCCTTCTGCTAGGACTCCCTCAAAGAATGAAAGATTTCCTGAATAAAGTGTTCTTACTAATTTCTACACACACAGAAGTGAACAGTGGGTGTGACATGCAGTACTAAAATCAAACCACATTTTGAGAAAAAACCTTCTCATTTTGGGACTGGAAGGTAATTTAGTATCTGAACCATGAACGTTGCATGTTCTTTGTAAGAAGCAGAGAAGGTCAAAGGCTTCCCTACAAACCAGCCTACAGGGAAGAGGGAAGGCACAAGGGGACCATGCAGAAAGATTACATTACGAATGCAAGAGGGCCATTGGATCATTCAGCAGTGTATCCAGGAGATGGAAAACAAGTATAGCAAAAAAGATCTCTTCAGTTAATGGATAAATATTCCTACCCAAATATTGCTCCCTCCAAGTCTAACAGTATTAACCGCGTTTTGGCAACACTGATTCAAGCAGACAATTGTCATCTAAACCCAAACATTTCTGCACAAGGAAACAGGGATCAAACACAGTATATGATCTACTCAGGAAGACGTATGGCCATGTCTGTCTTTGGCATGTTGATACCACTTCGTTATTATCAATTTCATTAAATCCCTCTGCAGACATACATAAAGGAAGAACAAAAAGACCTCTGGATTTCATGAGGCTTCTAACACAGATCTGCCTGAGTGAGCATGATTAAGCATTTTTTTTTCCCAGACACAATGATGCAACTAAAGACAATTAAAGAGAAAATATTTAGATAACGAGGTCTTCCCTCCTGAAAGACAGAAGTGCAAAACTGTTCCACATGCACAGTTTCAAAGCTATACATACCCAAACTAAGACTGATAATGTCAAGATTTATGACAGTGTTGAGTAGTTTTCTCAATAAAGCAGAACAGACAATGGAAGGTAAAACAGACAAACAACGGTTTCATATACTGCAAGTACTCTCATTGCAGTGAGGGGAAATGCCAAATTCACCAAGTATTTTAAATTACACAAATATAATCTGTATTGCCAATGAAGGTTTGCAGCTGATTGTATGTCTGGCTTGTGCAGACAGGTTTCACAGATGCTCCTAAAAATAAGTTTTGTTACTTTTTTGTCCATTTTTGGTTGTTTTCGTTTTTTTTTTTTTTTTTTTTTTTTTTTTAACTGAACACCTATCAAAAGCAAATTCCAGTAAAGAACAAATGCCAGCAGAATGTCAAAGTAGGTTTGCATATAAAACTAAACCCAGAGCTGTTAAGGGGAAGATACTCTTTGAGATTTTTCACCTACAGGGAAGGCGGCAAGCAATATTTCTCTAACGTTGAACCATTAAGCAGCTGATTAAAACATTATTTTTCTTTTACTGTCTGTTCTCCTTTACTGTCTGTTCACACATGCATACGTGTTAACGCATACATTAACATTTGAGTAAGTCTGCTGCGCTGAAATACGATTTATTTTCACATCTCATCTTATGCTTACTTACTTATCTAGTAAGATAACTAAAGCAGGAGGCTATTTCATTTGGATGTTTATCTCATAAATACATGGTATTCAAGTCCTGAGAAAGTCACAAGTAGAGGTAAACAGTAACCCTGTACAAACTTCAGTGTACAGTATTTCTTTACTATCCTCACAGGCCCAGACTAATGAACCAAAACACACTGGAAGAATTTTATAGAAGAATTTTGAATGAACTGGGATAACAGACACATACCAATGAACTGAAATGCTGCCTGAATCTCCAAAATAGAGGAGGGGTATCCACTTACTCCATTGGGAGCAAATGGATATCCATAATTTGACTGGGTTAATTTAAAACAAAACAAAACAAAAAAAGTCTTTTAACAAAACAAAGCAGAGAAGGAGCAATACCATGAAGATCCTTAGAAAGAAAACATCTAAGAATGAGAAGAGCATTGCCATTCTTTAACTGTACACAGGAAAAATGGTCAAGGATACACAAGAAACTGCAAGCATATCTGTTTCCTGTCTAATGACTACAAAGCTTTTCTCAAGGGACTAAACTACTGCAGCCTTACTTTAATGGAAGCAAAGAAATGCAAAGCCAGCAAGAACAGGGGTGGCTGATCAGGACGTTCCTTTAGAGCTAACTTCAGACATTGTTGGTTGCTATTCATGAAGTGTAAAACCACAAACACTCAATTAAGAAAAAGAAAAGTGCAGAACACTATAATAATGAAAGGTGAAGGCCTCCAGTTTCTTAAAGTACTTGGATTCTCTGTAAGATGTTTAGACTTTTTTAAAAAACAACCACCATAACTTTCTTTGTGAAATCCTCCAAGATTTTTCTGACCTCCTGAGACAGTGATACATCTGCACACTACAACAAAATAGCTAGCCATTCTTCAGCAGTAAACAAAGGAAGAATGTTCAAGTTAGCCTTAAGCATATCCATCGTACGTGCTGCAAACCTCTGCACACACTAGTTTAAGATTGCAACCAGACTGTATTCTGGAGGATGAAGTTTCTGCTCCATACATTCTAGCAGAGACAAGGAAACCTGATAGCTCATGCAATTCCCCTCGCCACAACAACAACAAAAGAATGGCAGCAGGGGATGAGAACTGAACCACCTGAAGGAAGCCTGCAGGTTTCAGCATCTATGTTGCAAAGTTCTGTGTATGGGGTGCGGGAGCAGGAGCAAAAGCAGAATAGGCTCGGCCCTCCTGAAGGGGGTATCAGACAGACGAGAAGGTTTTGTGTTAAAGCATGGGGATTCACATTGGCTGGATGCAAAGCATGTACTGCTAAACAAATGGAAAGATTTCAGAATTGGGTAACATTACATCCACCACAGAGAGCAAGAAGCAACAGAAAAAAAAAAAAGTCTGCTCATCCTGCTATGTTCTTCTCCAGTGGAAACATGAAATTATAGGGCTGATGTGCCCTGACACACACCAAACCCTTAACACACCAACACGACAAGGTTTTGTAAGTATGCCGAATGGTTTCCCCTTTATAAAGTACTTTGCACAGCACAGCATGAAAAGCTCATGTCATGTTTCCATTGTAATTAAACAAAACTGTACTGGATGAAGATATATTTTCCTGTAGCTAACTATTTTCCTGATGTCAGAACTTAACCAACCACTGCTTTCTTTAGCTACACTTAATACTAAAAATTCATTAATTTCCAGACTTGTGACAATGCAGATGTTCATATTACACATGAAAACATAGCTGTTGTTTAACTGATGGTACAACCACCGACTAATGCCTTACGACAACCAGATACTATAATTTCAGCTTTGTTTCCATTTTGCACTAAAAGCTACTTATGTGGCAATCAAGAAATCTCATGCGGTGGAGATGATGAGAATGATGAATGAATGAAGGAATGAGGAAATAAGTGATGTATAAATTAACAAGGAAAAAAGACTTATCACCTAACATGTTTTATTTCTCTAAGATGCCAAAATATAACTGCTTTTGAAGACAATATATTGAAAAAGAAAGTGACCTTGCTGATGTAACAGCAAGAAGAGAATGCAGGTAGGAAGGCACATACAACTGTGTTATCAAATAGTCAGTGATACTCAATGTGGTAAAGAACTTAAACAGCTTCAGAGATGTCATTGCAATGAGTTTACAATGCTGAGATCAACGTATTTCAGATCTATATATATGTTTAAAAGTGGTTTTTTAAACTACAGTAGCAATAATTCAACTGTGATCTTACAAGAAGAAATATATAGAATGAAATTTCTCTAGAACTGTTTTTATTCTCTCCTCTTTAGCACAAGCACTAGCCCTGAATTTTTGAAACTTAAGGTTTTGTAAGATCTTACAATTTAAGTGCTATCAAATTTGCTTTGGAATAATGAGAACACCTATTTCTGCAGTCATACCAGTAGAAAGAAAACAATCTGTTCTGAGTAGGATCTGTTTCATTTTCTTTCTATATGAAAAAATAAGCTTCCTCTGCCCTTACGATTCAATTTATCTATTAATTAGACAACTACGTTTTGGACTTCACATTTTTCTCATCTCTGGAAAACTTTTTCACTTTTCTGAGAGCTGTTTTCTAAAGCCCTACCATAAATAGAAAAATTGTTAGAATTACTCTCTTCTCAAATATCTCAATGGATATTTTCACATAAGGATTTTTTTATAGAATCAATTCATTGTTATAGTGCACATAGTAATATATAATTGAATTATTTTTCATATTTGAAAAGCTTCTTAGAAAACATCTCATTAAATACAGCGCAATCAAATACACAGTTTCAGTTTTCTTTATTTGAACAGCAGTACTTACGTTTGCCAGATAACCCTTCCTTGTGAGGCTTACAATTTGCTTAAAAAAAACTACTGAATTTTTCATCTTACTAAGAAAGCCACTAGTAAGGCAAGATCAGACTGGATAAAAAGTAAGTGTGCAACTTATCTCGTGTGGTTTGTGCTTCTGCTAAACTGCAAGCACTCCAGGTGATGTCGGGCCTTGCTGTCTGCACCCCCTCCTCTGCCGCCTGGCAATAGGGCACAAGCAGCATACTGGTGGACAGCAGAGCTCTCTCTCAAATGTATCCACATTTGCCAAACAAATGCAAAAGCATGAGCAGATTCTGCTGAGGGCACAGTGTGACATTAGCTGACTGGAAGCTGCTCTAATGGCTGTCACTGAAAGGGATGGTCCTATCCCACCCACAAGCTTTCTTTGCACCTGAGCTAAAGCTCGTGAGTGCAAGGTGAGCCAGTTCATGCTCAGGGAGAGACTGATCTGTTCTCACAGCAGCACTTAACTGACAGACTGACTTAATGTGGTGATTTAACCCACAACAGCTCTCAACAGTCCTTCTAGAGTAGTCTAGAAACCATGACACTTAACCGCAGCAACAAACCACAACCTGAGGCTGCTGACAGAAAACAGATGCGACTTTGGAGAGCACATGAGTTCCTGTACAAACTTGACTTGCACAATATCCTTTTATTTCCAACAATTTTAAAAAAACCTTTCTTTTTGTTCTGCTGTTGCATCAGTAAGTGCCCATTAGCAGTAAATGCCACGTCAAATCCCTCGGCAATCTATTTGTACCTTGGCACAAATCTACTTGGAAAGCCTGAACAGTCAATTCTCTTTCACTGGGTTCTAGAGCTAACTGCAACCTACTGCCATGGGGATTTAAACAAACCCAGCAGCATACATTCGTGCAATAGGTCACACTGGCTGGAGAGTACACAGCTTACGGAGATCAAAGACTGATTAGAAGTTTCTTGATTACATACTTAACAAACTGTCTTAATTTAATCATACACGCTGTTCAATTTCAACAATGGGAATATATGTTCCCACCTCACAATGCATACATCCCATGGAAAGAAAAGAAATCCAGTCAGCTGGGCAAGAAGTTTGTAAGCAATCTGACAGAAGTCACAGCGGCTCTGGCTCATATCAGTGATCTCTCCTGTTAAACATGGGATGGATGCACATGTGTACCACATTGACGCCCGATCTTGGTGCATCTCTCAATTATAAATATTTATGTACTGGAAATGCTGCGCTGGGTCATTTCATACAACATTCTGCAGATTAAACATCTCACTGGTTAGCTGCCCCTACATCACTTCTGAACAAAATAAAGTACTAAAATATAAGCAATTCCTGCTCTATATTGATAAAGACACTGTGATTTTCTTAATCAACCAGCTGAAGCCAGGTAGCACACTGGCTGTGCAGTGACCCTTTCATAATGTTTCCCAGCTATACAAATATGCATATATATATATATTCATCAAGAACGTTTTCCCCATGTACTCTGTAATTCAGTATAGTCTTCTGTTGGCCTAAGGTACACTACGTGAAAGGCTGAACATTTTATCTCCAATAAACCAGAATTAAAACAACTTCTTAACTGAAATTTACTCTAGCAAATCAACTCCTTGCCTATTCCAAGAAGAAACTTTTTTTTTTTTTTTTTTCCCCAGGGATATTCTACATGACCAGAAATGAATTTGCTAGAAACCAAGATCCTCTAATATGAATAAGTAAGAAGTATCAAAGTTTCCTGAGTGTTCAGTAATACGCAACAAAAAATTGAAGAAGGAATCAACCAAACATGTAGTTTATCAAAGATGATTAATCCATTAGGAATGAAAACATCACCCACCAGCCACATTCTGTTATTACCATATGCCATGCAGGCTCACACTGGAGTTCATTTCTTTCACACTGGAGTTCATTTCTTCCAGTCTGGTTGTTTCCCCACACTACACCTTTCCAAAATGAAGGGTGTTTCTGTGTATCACTCAGCATGGATGTCTCTTCACTGTTTGAATATTCTGTTGTATATACAAGATTGTGCTTGATCTCAACACAAAAATGTGAAATCAGTATGGCGAAAATTTTGTCATAGCTCTCTAAATGATAAGGCCTGACCTACTGGAGGAAAATCTTCAACCATCTATTCTTATCATCAACAATTGTGGGTAAAAAGGAAAGACAAGGAATAAAATGGGTGGAAAATATTTAAGAATATTTTCTTCAAAATATTTTCCTGAAGTTTTTCTAAGTTCCTGCAATTTACACCCTTCTTCAGCAATTTCTTCTTCACTGAACAATTTTATCAAGACAGTCTTAAATGTATTACATACTATGTCTATGTACTACAAAGTATATAACTTCTACAGAAAAATGTTTTCTTTTATTGAAAATGATGGCTTATACAGAAAACTTACTAAGAGTTCATTATTACACGTAATGTTATGTTGCACATTCAAGTATTTTAACTCCAAAAAGGAGTTCCACCTGTATATTGTGGCTTAAAAAGAACCTCTAGCATACATTTAGCATAGTCAATATCAGTATATAAAAACATGGTTTATTACATGGAGCCAAATAAAAGGATAAAATACAGCAGAAAATCTTAACCCTATATAAAAAGTAGTCTCAAAAAGCCACTACGAGCAATAATGTGATCAACAGTTTATATATTTCCTTGGGTTATTTTTGGAATTATGTTTTCTTTAGGAGACTACACTTTTCAAGTAACAGAACTACTACTGCTTCAATTCAGAATAAATCAAAGTGTAGTATGTCCAAAAAGTATTTTTACTTTTAAGATGAGCTATCACAAAAGTTAACTAATTTGAGGAACATCATATTGCATCTTTTCCTTTTTTTTACTGTACAGAGATTTTTTTTAATAATCATGGTGAAATTAATCATATTTTTACTATTATTAAAATGTTATGAAATTGGTAAGAAAGCTGTTTAAAAAGAATCATTGTGTTTTGAGTTTTTGTTGCTTTGTTTTAAAGTAGAAAATGTTAAAGCATTACCCAAAAAACCTTAATAATCATGAAAGTAGTAAGTTTGGCTTCAATTTCCCATTGTCTTCTTGACATGGTTCTAGAAATCTATGTTCCTTAGAAACTAATCACTCCTATATCATGTCACTATGCATTTTTTGACTTACAATCAAGCCAACACATTACGTTATTTTATGTTGAACTCTATTCTCTTCTAAAACTGAAGAAATATTTTAAAAGTTACATTCTCAGTATTGATCATGAAATAATTTGAATACAATTGGAGTCTTTCTCAAAAAACACTCTGTAGTCCAGAATGCAGTTCATAGAATGGCTTGGGTTGGACAGGACCTCAAAGCCCACCCAGTCCCAACCCCTGCCGTGTGCTGGTTGCCACCCACTGGATCAGGCTGCCCAGGCTGCCCAGGAACCCCTCCAGCCTGGCCTTGAGCACCTCCAGGGATGGGGCATCCACAACTTCTCTGGGCAGCCTGTTCCAGTGCCTCACTACCCTTCTTCTGCTTGACTTTGACTTACACATTTTAAAAGCTAGAAGAAGCAGTAACATCAGATGTTAAGAGAATCTGTGAAGGGTCAAAAAAGCAGTTTATGCTAGTAGAACTCTGGGGTCACTGAGAAGGGAGTTTGAAACCAATATCCACAAGAATAAGACTGCACAAATGGATTGTTCTTCTGGGAAATGCAAAACACCTGCATCCTTCTGTGTCCTCTTGACTGTCACAAATACAAAAGGAGCAGGGATGGGATCCAATTATTTTAGAAAATCTCTACCCTGGTATTTAAGCCTTCCTCCATCACAAAAGAAATTTCAGGACTTATGATGGAACGCACTTGGTGTACTATGATCTTACATGAAAATGCGCTCTTTTTCCCAGACACTCAGGTTCTCTCACTCTCAGACGCATTGGCACTCACCCACCCTTTTTAGCCTCTCCCCTATGTATGATGCAGCTTAACTGTAACAGCTTTGTTAATCACTCACCTTTGACAGCTCTGCAAGCATTGTTCTTTTGGTATATACTACTGTGTCTACTGATTTGCACCCAAAATTTTCAATGACAGTCTGCAGGCTGCAAGACCTACCTTTGTCTTCAGGAAAGCAAAATGCTTGAACTTGTGTCATGTAGTAGTGCCGAGGTCTGACTCAGCACTGTGATTCTTTTATCTTAGAACTGAAAGGAAACATTACAGACTATCTCCACCAGATCATTTCTCTGTTACTCCATAGGTCAACAGTTGCTGTACTCTGTGGTGTTTATCCTTGTGATACATAAACAGTTATGCTCAGTCATGCTCACATCATGATTTTTGAGGTAGTGCACTGGGAAGCAAAAAAATGTTGGAAGGGTTGTTAACAAATGAAGCCAGCTTTATTGCAGCATGCTGACAATCTGACCAGCATGCATGTTCTAAGATCGAGATCAATCTCTTCCTCAGGACCAAACTGTACCAGGCAGGTACCCAAGTGTAGGACTTGCAAGGTCTCAACATTAATAGCACAGGGATCAAAACCTATTGTTAAGAATTACTAACAAGACATCAACTTGCTCAAGACTTTCAGAATGTAAACGGTAGAAACCGAAGACCACTAGCTGGCAGGGACCAGCAGTGGCAGACTGCTCCACCAGAGCAGTCCACTAAAGAAGGTAAGGCAGGTGCCAAGCAACAAGACCATAGAGCCAGACAAGCCCATAGTGATGAGAAAGGTCTAAGGTCCATTGAATGGTACAAAGGAAAGGTGGGGATAGGAAGACAGCCCGGATATGAGACTGAACAAGAAGGAAAGGAAGGAAAACTTTCGTCTTTGATTAACAGTTTGGAAAGCGGGGAGAAACATTAATTCCTAAGGAACACATTTTTTCCTAGTTGTTCTGATCAACTTAGCAGCGAGATTCATGCTACGAGTCCTTAAGACATGCAGAAATTAGAAGTGCTGATGGAACCTGAGCTTTTGTTTTGCTGTATGTTGATAGAATTTTCTGCATTAGGTTCATTAGGAAAAGCTGCCCTTTGAAGAGTTGTGGGGATATGTCCCAGATACAAACAACTGAAGAAGGCCATGCTCAATAACCACAACGCCACCAGTGTGGAGGAGGCAAGCGGGGCTTGAGTTTGGAGAAAGGAAAAGAGTTTGAGGCAGGAACACAGGAATGTATTGTTAATACAGTGAGAGGGACAAAAAGAGACGTATAACAAACATCTTTGAGCCTGAAAAGGGCTACTGTGTTTTAAAGCTTCTAGAGATATCTACCATCTCAGTAATAGACAAGGGGAAATAGAAGTGTATTTAAAGACTTCTACTTATCATAGATCAATTTGAAACACAACCTTATGATTATTGTTTTTCCAGCCAATCCTTGCTGATGAAATATTTTTTTAGGTGTAGTGATCCAGTTACAGGCCTGGCTTTTGTCACTTTATTCTCATACATTAATTGTTTTTAATAAATACAATGTAACATTTGAAACGTCAAAGACTGATGTTCATTATTACAAAGCTTAAAACCTTTGGGGATGTTTTTCCCAACTGTACTTTAAGGCCTAAGTAAAAATAAGGTTTATTTCCAGATATGCTGTAAACTTGGTAATATAGGGAGGGTCATCATCTGACATATTATCCTGCCAAGCAGAAAAAGCATGATGAGACTACTATTGCACAATATTTCTCAAAATAAATGTCGAAATTACTTTCGTATCTGTTCACAGTTGTAAGTTTTGTCTTGCTGCCCATCCTTCTCAAATAAAGAGCTATTTTTAAAAAGGTGATTTACTCAGTTCACAAATATTTTTCTAACCACTCTTCAATTTTCTATTAATAATTGAAATAGGATTAAATGACCTGTACCAGAAGAGAAATAACTGAACATATCGTTACTTGACAAATAGTCTAGTCCACATTTGTGTCCTGGACACAGGCATCTGATGGAATCACAGCTGTCCTTAAACTAAACCATCCAACAACATGTTGGACAACAGAAGTCAAATGCTTTTGCCCAGGCTGGTACAGATAAATATGCATCTAGCTCCTGCTGAAATAGAACCAGAGGAACTTTTTAAAGGGATAGGTAGATTCCACCACATAATTTAGGACTTCCTGCCATTAACTCTAGATATAAGGCTACGTAAGAAGTGAGAATAAATTAGAATGTATTTAAAACAGTCTGCTCATATATCCAGGTCCTTTTGTATTCCACAACCACTACAGACTGCTATATATGCAGCTGTATTAACAACTCTTTTTCAGTAAACTCAAACAGAAATTCCACTTAAACAAACCTTGGCTTTTAGATGAACACAACAGTTGAGATGAACACAAAGAGATAGACCACCTACATGTGAAAAGAACTACGCGCTATTCGGTAAAGTTCGCTGCACTATGCAAACATTTTTTAGTTTGCGCCCTTACAAGATACAAGGGGATTCCCCCAGTGTGCTATATCCTTAGGGATATAGCCCTTTGAAAGGGACATCAGCTGGGAACTGAAGTTCCTACGCTGCAGAATTTTAAAAGATTCCTGTCCTCCATCACACCAAGGAACAGGAGAGAGATAGGAAGAGGAGCTACACAAAAACATCACACAGGCTCTTTCTAAAAGCTCCAAAAGTCTTGAAAATTAGAAAATGATGCCACAACAGAAAAGATGGGGTATAGGGATAATCCTTCCCACTTCCCATTAGGAACTTGTATCATCTCTGAATTCAGGGAAATGGGATGTAAGCCTGTAGCTTCTGCACATGAAGGTCTGCCAAGTTTTACATCTTTACGTCACATACTTTCTTCTATCTCTCTTTTCTTCAGGTCATCCTGAAATGTCACTACCCAGAACTGTGAATAATGAGCAAGTTTTCCTGCAAGTTCTCCCTTTCTCTCCCTCTCCCGCTGATTTTCATATCCTTCTGTGCAGCATACTTGGAACGAGTGCATGGTAAATATGTACTTACTGACTCATACTCCTTACAAGCCACCAAAAAACAAGAAAGATTGGACTCACAAAATTTGGCACAGCTTGAGGGAAGAAAAGAAAGCAGTAAAGTATAGAAACCAAACAGTTTACATCAAGATTAATAGAGGATGGTACAAGAAGAATTGATAGACAAAGACAAAGTCAGAGGTTTAGGCACCAGAAAGTGTAAATGATCTAATAAAGAATTGAACAATTTCAAAAAATAAGGCTAAAGAATTAGATATGGCCAGTAAATTAATCTACGAATCCTAGTCACACTCCAACCTCACTAATACTCTTCTACAGTATCTTCAGGAAGTTACATGACACCACAGGAGGTTTTAATTCAAATTGTAATCCTTTAGCACACCACTTCTTTTTCTGTAGAATAAATGAATGAGAACACTCTCCTCCTCAGGATGCCTTTCCAAGTTCTCAGACTTCTCTTACTCCTCTTCACTAGTCTTTTTCCAGATTGCATCTATTCTCATTATCTATTTATGAGAAGAACAGACCACACCACATATTTTGAGGCTGTTTGATTACTTCAGACCAATCTGAAGCTCACAAATTCAGAGATTTTTGATTCTGCCCTTTTCCATTGCTGCTACAGGTTTGTGCTTCAAAGTCACTTCGCAAGCCCAGGGGAAGAAGGCTAACAGACTATTAAAATTTAATGAGAAGTATTGAGGTTCCCAGTTAACAGTTACATGATGTTGTTACTGTAAAGAACAAGTAAGCATTTGCTGAGGATTCTGTTAGATCACCTTCATAAAAGATTGTCTCAGAAGAGTATGTACACACTTACCAATCAGTATATATCAGTACATCTATGGTACCTTTTCCACAAGCCTTTTCAGTTACAGTAGTTTTATTTTTAACATGATGGGTTTTGTTCAGTTTGTACAGTACCCAAGGGGTGGAGAATCTTTTTACATGAACATGGCTGTAATTGAGGAGGTCAAGCTCACTTTTGCTCACAATACATTTGCAGATAGCAGATAACGTTGGAGATATCATACTCAGCTTTCTTGGCACACGATTTGAGAACAGAAAATAATTCACTCTGTAGTTTAAAGACTTTTTTTTTTCTTTTTTTTTTTAAGCAGATTTAGACATACCCAGCTGCTGAAAGAGAAGAGCCACACTGGTGCCTGTAACAGGAAGACTATCATGTAGTGGAGTCTGTATCAGTTGTCGGTCTCCAGCTCCCAAAGAAAACAGCTTCTGTAGAAAGATTTTTTTGAATATAAATTTAATTTATATAGAATAAACATACTGTTGTCATTCAGATAAGTGATTCACCCTGCGAAAGTTATTTCTTTTGTACACAGAATCTTTAAATCAGTAAGAATAACTGAACTGACCAACACAGACAAATACAGTTTGAGGACAATATAGACTTCTTGAGTGTATAGTATGATAATGCCTTCCTTGCATGACCATTGAATTAAAGTCATGCTTTTGAAGGCACTCAATATTACAGCTTTAGTAATATGATAAAAAACCTTCCAGAAAAAAAAAATAATTTAAACACATTCAAATCAGAAAAATTATTATTTTGTAATTGAAGTTCTTTGATACATGCTGCCTGCATGCATGTTTTGAGTATGAACACATTTGTGCTCCATCACAAGACTAAAATTTTTTCCCATGTGACATCTGCATATTGGAGAGCACTCTTCTGCTACTCCTATGTTCCTGTCCTGCATATTTAAGTAGCATTAGAAATTCAGTTACCTTTCCAGCACAAGAACATACCTCCCCAAGGGAGGCAGGAAGTGTGAGTGAAAGGAATGCTCTTGTGTGTCACAGCTCAAAAAGCATTTTAATTGCAAAATAATCTTACTTTCCTCTGAGTAAATCCACATGGCACTCAAGCAATGGTGATTCCAAGCCACTGACAACCTGGGGGGAGATGGCTGCCTCTGTACAAGCAGTATGTGTGGTACGACTGTACAGCAAGAAACATTGGAAGCATGAAGGCAACAAGCTCTAGTTGCTGTACAGCAGACGTCTGAAACCTAAATGTTTCAGAGTAAAACCAAGCAAGTCCCTGTGCTGCAGCAGAGATCCTCTTGCCCAGCACTCAAGCAGCAGGCCTGGATGCAGGCTAGTAACTAGCCTTGCAGTTCATCATTTCAGCATGGGACACACAAACAATCTGGGAGGCTCCTCAGGGACTTCCGGAGATAGATATTACGAGACTATTCCCATTCTAAGACACATAATTTAGATTTAGCCCTGGAAACACAAGCTTAAGAAAGAAAACAGAAAAAACTGATTTTCTGGTTAAAGTGGAATTTTGACACTAACAAATTTAAGTTGCAAGTGAAAGATCATTTTAAGAAAGAAAGCAAAAGGCAGAATAGCCAGAGGAACATGAATTTTCCACCCTCTTCAGGCAGAGGAAACAGTCACAGACAAAAGTCATATTTAGGGACGGAGGGGAGAGGAAAAAAAAAAAAAAGAAAAAAAAAAGAGGGTATCTGACAAGAAAATGCGATCTAATTACTCCCCTTCAAAACTGAAAGGCTGGGAAGCAATCACATAGATCTTGACTAAGCTAAGAGGAGCTTTTGCTACCTTTAGCTCTAAATGAAATTTCCAAGCAGACAAGAAAACAGAAAAGAATTAGGGATTTGTAGGATTTCAAGAAGGCTGATAATCTGTAGGTTGGGTACAACANAGGAAAAAAAAAAAAAAGAAAAAAAAAAGAGGGTATCTGACAAGAAAATGCGATCTAATTACTCCCCTTCAAAACTGAAAGGCTGGGAAGCAATCACATAGATCTTGACTAAGCTAAGAGGAGATTTTGCTACCTTTAGCTCTAAATGAAATTTCCAAGCAGACAAGAAAACAGAAAAGAATTAGGGATTTGTAGGATTTCAAGAAGGCTGATAATCTGTAGGTTGGGTACAACATGTGAGAAAATGTGTATTAAAACTATTTTTAAAATATTGCCATTTGCATTCTTAGTTTCCAGGTATGGTTCATGATAAGGATTTCCCAGTAATGTCACAGCATAAAGTGAAGATCAAGCAAACGAGACTCAACTGACTCGTCTGAAACCTACAAATGTATAGGAATAAATTATTTTAAATAAATCGACAAACAAACCTGACTCACAGAAACACGCACCTTGGCTCACAGAAAGCCAAGGTAAAAAGCAGGAAGAAGCAGACTGAAAAACTTTTTTGTTATTTTCAAATGTACTGGCTACCTGGAATCTTTAGTTAATTTTGAAAAAAAAAAAAAAAAAAAAAA
>VXAV01002335.1:197408-211809 GCA_013399715.1 Alectura lathami | reverse complement strand
GGGGCAGCTCCTCACAGTCTATGCACTTCCTAACATAGAGGGTAACTCCCCCACCCCTCCTACCTTTCCTATCCCTTCTAAAAATCTTGTAGCCCTCCATGATGGTATTCCAGTCATGGGAATCATCCCACCACGTTTCTGTGAGAGCGACATGATCGTAGTTCTGTAAGTGCATCAGAGCTCCCAGCTTCTCCTGCTTATTTCCCATGCTGCGTGCATTCATATAGAGGCACTTCAGCTGGGCTATCGGTTTCCCCTCAGACCCTGGCACACCCCTCCTAGGCTGATCTCTGATGCCCTCAGTTTTAACCCCTTCCCCCTTCGAATCTAGTTTAAAGCCCTCTCCACTAGTCCCGCCAACTGCCAGGCAAAAATCCTTTTCCCCTTTCGGGATAGCTGGGCCCCATCTGGTGCCAGCAGACCAGGTGTCGAATAGACCACCCCATGGTCAAAAAACCCAAAGTTCCTCCAACAGCACCAGCCTCTCAGCCAGGTGTTGACGAGGTGGGTCTCCCCATACCTGTCACTGCTCCTCCCTGATGCCGAAGGGATGGAGCCAAACACCACCTGTGCCCCAGACCCCTCAACTAACCGCCCCAGCTCCCTGAAGACCTTCTTGATCGCCCTCAAGCTTTTCCCAGTCACCATGTCATTGCTTACCTGGACTACCAGCAGCGGGTAGGAGTCAGAGGATTTCACGAAATCAGGGATCCTCTTTGCAATGTCCCTGACATTCAGCTTTCCTTGCATGAGAATCAAGGACTCTCACCTCTGAGAGCCCTTTTTTATCTCTGTTTTTCTTCTTCATCTGATTTCAGTTGGATTTTGAGCTAGCTATGAGGAAAGATAAAGAATTGAAGGTGCCTTTTATGCGTTCATAAACATAGTCCACACAGAATAGAGGTCTAATTTGTAGGCAGTCCTTTGTTCTTCCACTCCTTGACTCAATGGTGTTGTCCTCTTCTCTTAATTACCCATAATATTTTATAACCACACATAGCTATGCTAGTCTCTGTTTACCAGATACACTCTTCTACTCTTTTAAAAAAAATATTTTTCATAGAATGAGGACATGGTATTATGTATCAGGAAACACCATTGTTTTCTCGTAGACCTCTATCTTGTATGCGATGTATTAGCAGCCCTTTTGCACTGGAGAACATTTTATATAGTATATAGTTTCCTAATTACTTCTGAATTTTCTGCTTTTATTGTTTTATGTCACAGCCTTAACATCGCTTTTAATGTACTTTTGTGTGCAAATTAGAATTGCAAGAGTTAAGAAGTAAGACTTTCTGTACATGGTGGCGGATGTTCAGAGCAATTCAGCATGTCAAGCTGGGGTCAAATGGAGAGGGAATGTCATTACTAAATGGTAACATTTTCTGTGGGTTTTAGAGAAATTCAAATCCTTTTTAATCTAAATTTATTTTATCTTTTTCTCAGGGTTAAGGGTTGGACTTCAAGTTCCTGTCAGACATTTGTATATTAAAATGACTTTACATTTAATTATTTTCTAAACCAACTTTCAAAATAGTTTTTCTCAGAATTCCCATACCAGAATGCAGTCTATTTCAATAGGACCTTTTATCCTGACTCACATACATATCGTATGATATACTTGCCTACTTGTAAGCCACAGATTCACATTTCCTCTAATTATTTTTTTTAAATCTCATGCCCAAGGAGTGTCTGCTTCATTCTAGAAAAATCTGGGATGTAGTTCTGTATCCACAATATATATTCTTAGTAATGCCTAAGTGAGTAGTCTCACTGATTTACTCTGGATAGTTGAGTAAGAAATTTAAGCCACAACTTATTGCAATACAAAAATTAAGAAGAGTTTCTATTTATGACAGTCATGATAGTGGTCAGCTGCTTTATTTCTATTTTTCCCAGTCTTTTATTCAGTGTGCTGTTAAAATTCCAATTTTCCTTTAATTCTCCAGTGATGTTGAAATAAGTTTGAGATGGGGTGATGTATTCAAAATCATAATGGTTTAGAAAATTACTTTCTATTTTTTTTTCAGCTATTACCACAAAGTCTTGTAATACATTATCATGAAAAACAGAAAAGAAAGGACAAGGCATGACAGGTATGCTGTAAGTTGGTCACAATTGTACTAACACGTGGGACTGTGTGGCAGTAGCTTATCTCATACATCTCTCCTGTTATTATCCATTTCAGCTAGTCGGGGGCAACTATCAGCACCAAAACTCTTCTTTCTACATGTTGGACAATTTCTGATGGCCCTCCCTTTCCCTGCCTATCCAATTTTCCTCCACTTCAGCCACATGAACTTTGGTGATCCATCATCAGCACTATGGCTGAGGCTCTATGAGACTCACAGCATATAGTGGAGAAAGGGATATGAGGAAAAAGGGATTGATTTCTCTCTGTACAATATATACAATGTATACAAAATATTACATCATTACATACCTTCCAGTCACAGTCCCAAATTATTCTGGTCCTGTTTTAGTTCTGATTTCTTAGCAAAACAAGCCCCAGTGTGTGCTTACTGACACCTAGGTCAAGAAAAACGTGCTGACCCAACAAATAAGGGGTGGGAGAGAGACCTGAACCGAAAACACAGTCCTGTCTCTGCCGTCCATTCAGTAAGCAATAGTCCTTGTATGCAGAAGACAGTATTTGCTACCTCTTACCTTCCTGTCAGCCCAGATCATGCTTCACAGCTTCTTCTAATCACACCATTCCTGGCCCCAACAGGAGACAGAAGAGAAGTTATGAGCCCCCAAGGAGGTAAAATCCACACAAATCTTTCTACATGTATCTATTCACAAATACATGCACAAGTGCACATGTATTCACGTGTGTACATGACATTCCTAAAGTGAAGTGAGATTGCAGTGATGACACAAAATAGTATGAAATCTATCTGAAGCATTTTAGAATACTTGTGTGGAGAGCTCTCCATCACTCTTTATAATGACTGCTTTCCTTTATGCAGCTTGCAATAATTAAGATGCATAACAGCTTAGACTTATAAAAATAAATGTATTTATCTGGTTAATTCCCTGAGGGACCTATATTTTACTGAAAATTAGCATCTTCTCTGTCCCTATGTGAGAAATTCTTTGCTTTGTTACAGGTAGGAAAAAACAAACAAACAAAAAAACCCCAGTAAGTTTATGTTACTCACATGTTCAAAGAATGTACTTAACGAATTATGCTTTATGGTTTTCTTTTTCACATTGCTAATACCCTTATAGGTAGAAAAATATACCTTTCCTGGCATTAAGAATCAAAGATCAAAAATAAAGAATTGTTTTCAGAATAATTGTTCCACTGCAGAAATGATTTACCAAGTATCTACATCATTTGGGAAATACTATGAAGGAGCAAAACATCTTTTAGCCCTCCCATCTTGATAAGTGACATTTAAAGAGTGCAGATCAATGTTTACTAGAAAGATAAATCCCCTGATGGGGAGTTGTTGGAAGCACAGGTGTTTCTTATTGTAATTGGCTTGTATTTCTGTAGTTCACCACAGTAGCCCAGATGTGCCAGGAGAAGTAGTGTTTTGGTTGTCTGTAAAAGGTTCTCTGTAAGGTTGTCTGATGCTTAAACTCAAATACTGAGCTGACAGAGGTGAGGGAAGACTTCAGGAGATGGCCATGGTGTTATTCTTTGTGGAAGATTTTTAGTGAAAAAGAAAACATAGGCTAGATTTTGTACTCATCTTCATGTCTGTAAACTCAGACTAGCTCTACGTAAGTGAATCCAGGTGTGCATTGCACTAATTCTGCAGTTTCCATTAATTGACACACTGTTCCCATTAATTGATTTCTGGAATGTAAGTATCAAAGACAACACTGAAAATTAAATGTTCACAAAGAAAATTAAAATTTATTTTTTCTACATTTATACAAATTATTAATTTCTTCATACGTTCATTCTGAGTACTGATTCCTCTCTTGCCTGCAGCTCCAGCCTCATTGAATTAGACAGAGTTGACTCACAGAAGTAATAGGAAGCTTTGGACTTAATTCAATAATTCTTCTCTATGAAGGAAAAGTGAGTGTTTTCTTTTTATAGCAGAACTGGGCGCATTATGCAGGACCTTCCAAGTTTATAATCGTGTAGCAGGAGGGGTGGATCCCTTTGAAACTTCCATGTCTGTACTGAAGCAGTGAAGCAGCTCCCAAAGATCTGTATGCTCTGCTGTTAAAACAGCGCTGGTGAGAGAAAAGGAGCAGTCAAAGCAAAATTCAAGTTCAGCTCACTCTGAATTCTCCTCACCTAAGTTGAGATCCAGAAGGAGTGAGACAGAAATTAACAAAGGCCAATTTCAGTGGTGAAATCAGTGTCCCTATTATAGCCTCTTCTGTCCTCCAGCAGGAAAGTCAGAGTCCAAAGCTCAGAGTGCTGCACTGAACGTCCCTCACATGTAACTGTCTGTAACTTACTGTTGACCACAAATGAAGCTGGCACAAATATTGTAGTCTGAATTTCCTTAAGCTTATGCTGACTTCTATGATTCCTACTGATTAGGCCCAAACAGCACGTGGTCTGCAGTATAAGTAATGATGGTTGTGGTAACATTATTACAACACTGCCTGTATTACCGTGTTATTAGTATATAGGGCTCTATCCAGCCTGTTCTTGAAAAACAAAAATGATGGGAACTGCACAATCTCTCAGCAGGTATGGGCAGGCTGCCTTTTAGGCCCCTGAAGCTGGAGCAGCCCAGCTCCCTCAGCCTCTTCTCACAGGGCAAGTGCTCCAGCCAGACTAGCCAGGAATCTTATGCTGGCCTTGCTCCAGTCCTTCTTGCACTGGCACCTCAAAACTGGATGCAGTGTTACAGGAATCTCTCTAAGCTTCAACACTCTTTGTACACTCTGAATAGAAACCCTTACTTAATCTGTAAGTGCTCCCCAGCGTGTCATCTTCAAACTTGTATCTAATCCAGAGTCTGTTTACAGAAAGCAAAGTAAATCACTTGGTACTGTGGACAAGTGGAAGATTTTTGTCCAATTTTAAATCTACAGATAATTTTCAAAATATATTTCTACTTAACAAAGACTAGGCAAACACTGAATCTGTTATATCCTTTCAATTTTTTTTTGTGAGTTGCTAAAAGGCTGTAAGGGGAAAGGTATAGAAAATCTGCTCTGCATGGGTACATCAAAATAATTATCTGTTCCTGTGTACAAGAAAAAATCTGTTTATTATCTGTTTTAATTCTCCATCCTGTTATTATCCAGCTCTGTGCACAGGACAAGTGAGGACACCACTGAAATCCTGATAGTGTCTTTTTCTCAATTTCATTTTTTATGAAAATTTTTGTAGAGAAAATAAAACATCGCAAGTTTACACCTAAGGGAATAAAAAGCTTTTTCTTCATAAAGAATACCTGAGAGAACCATTTTGGTTCTGACTGATTATTTCTGAGCTGTTCTTTTAATTCTTTTTTTTTTTTTTTTTGGCTCTGTTTATTACAAGTGTTTTTCACGTTTTAAGCATATTTGTTCCATAATTCTAATGTCTTAGCTTTCTCTGTAAAATAGAGAAGTGATCCTACACATACCCTAAGAAAATGTATGTGTTTCCTTTAAAGGTCATTAATTAAGAAAAATTGAAGTTCTGTATTGATTTTTTTATTTTATGCAAATATGTATCAAGTCTGTTTCACAATGCCACTGAAGTAGCTGATGTATTTTCTACAAAATTTCTTGTGGTTCCAATTTTTTATCCATTACATCAATAATTGCATTATAAGCATGAGTAACAAATTTGGTTGTATCAAGTGCATTTCACATAAAGTATTCTATCCCATTAGTTAAGGGTGGTGTATTCAGATCTCTGTGAATGGAAATGACCCAATGCTGTATTTGATAAAAAACTGTATTAGAAAAAGAAAATTGGATCTTGAATTGCTTGAAATCTTGAAAGGATTTAAAATAATATGAATCAAAAATATCACCCATAAAATTAACACCGCTTACCTTCCAATTCTTGAAAGCTGAATTACCATAGAAGAGAGGTGAAAAGTGGGGTTTTCCTCAAGGATTCAGGGTGCCCAGCGTTTCTACTGGAGAAGGATAGCCCTTCTTTGTCTAAGTATTTTTCTGAGGCTAAGATTCATTTCTGTGGTGCAAAGTTTGGCTCAGATGCCTCCAAGACACGTCTTCCAATTATTGCAGCACCTATGCCAAAATATTCATCATTGGGAGGCAAATTCACATTGCCTCCCTGCTAACGGTTTCCTGTGAGGAATCACAGAGAAGAAATGAGCAGGAAAGGTGTGAAGCTGAGGAAAAGTGGAGGAGGCAGGCATTGCGCACAGCCCTCCCTCTGCACTGTTCTTTGCTGGTGGGGCAGTGGACTGGTCTTGAGAAGGGCTCCTTACAAGAGTGGCCCTTTCCTCTTTTGAATGACAGGTACAAATAAAACCACAGCAAAGAGGAAAGCTTAAAATAATTTCTGAAAAAAATCTGCTGTTATTTCATATTCAAAAATGATGTGATTGAACGACTTCTTTATGCTCCACTAGCTTATATCTTTATACTAACGCCCCACTGCATAGAGCAGTCCAGAGGATGCATTTATGAATTGGAACTTCTAAAGGTTCAATTTCTGTTGGAGCATTTCATCACATATACTTTTATTTTAAACCTGAAATAATGGGCTGGCAGCTATGTTTTGTGAGCTTCTTTCCACTTGGTTAGAGCAATTTGGGCACTCAGGTGCCTTCATGCGGAGTGAAAGTCCACCACCTGCTTGACAATAAGGGACCTTGTTCTATTCATTATTGTGTTAACATAACAGTATTTCATGAATGGCTAAGTAGCTTGCTTTTCAACAGCTTTATAGCTATGGCAGCATGACACTTATTTCCCTAGCATCCACCATTTAATGAAAAGCCCTTATTAGCTCTTCTCTCCCCCTGCTAGGTGCTGCACTATTCCTCCAGCTCAGGCCTGTTGTTCTGCGGCAGGGGTGAACACCCCAAGGCAGAGGAAAGCGACACTATTAGTCAGCTCTGTCTCTCCTGACCTTAGCGACCAAGGCTGTAGTTAAAAGCAGGGTAGTTGTGTATAAAGCAAAGTGTTATAGACATGTTAATAGCTTAGTGTCCCCACCCACTGTATCAGTGGAGATGCCATGTTCTCTAATGCGCCAGTGGTAACCTGCTGGCACTTGTCTTTACTTTGCATGAAATGAAATCCCAAATTAGAAGTTAGTTTAAAGTTAATTTAATGTCCTCACAATAAAAAGAAAGTTCAGACAGGTTTCAAGAGAGAGGCTACAAGTGTGCTGTTGAGAGATATGCTCTGTTGATAAAGAAGAGTCTGTGGAATACAAATATATACCATAATATATATATATATATATATAAAACATGTGAATCTATATTTATATGTGAATATATATATAAATGTGACACATATAGGTCTATATGTATAATATTTATAGAATCATAGAATGGCTTAGGTTGGAAGGGACATTAAAGATCATTTAATTCCAACTCCCTTGCCATGGGCAGTTTTGCCACCCACTGGATCAGACTGCCCAAGGCCCCATCCAACCTGGCCTTGAGGACCTCCAGGGATGAGGCAGCCACAGTTTCTCTGAGTAGCCTGTGCCAGTGCCTCACCCTCTGAGTAAAAAATTTCCACCTAATATCTGGCCTAAATCTTCCCTCCTTTAGTTTAAAACCATTCCCCCTTATCCTATCACTATCAGACCATGTAAAAAGTCACTCTCCCTTCTTTTTTTAAGCTCCCTTTAAGTACTGGAAGGCTGCAATGATGTCTCCATGGAGCCTTCTCTTTTCCAAGCTAAACAAGCCCAATGCCCTTAACCTTTCTTCATAGGAGAGGTGCTCCTGTCCTCTGACATCTTCATGGCCTCCTCTGGACCCCCTCCAACAGCTCCACATCTTTCTTGTGCTGGGGGCCCCAGGCCTGGATGCAGAACTGCAGGTCAGATCTCACGAACACAGAGCAGAGAGAGAGAATCTTCTCCCTCTTTTGATGCAGCCCAGGATGCAGTTGGCCTTCTGGGCTACAAGGGCACACTGCTGGCTTGTATCAACCCTCTCGTCAACCAGAACTCAGAAGTCCTTCTCCACAGGGCTGCTCTCAAGGAGTTCTTCTCCCAGTGTGTACACATACCTGGGATTGCCCCGACCCAAGTGCAACACCTTGCACTTGGCCTTGTTGAACCTCATCAGGTTCTCGTGGGCCCAATTTTCCAGCCTGTCCAGGTCCCTCTGGATGGCATCCCTTCCTTCAGGGCTATCAACTGCACCACTCAGCTTGGTGTCATTTACTTATTAATATTCTGTATGCCATTATATGTGATATAAATCTTTCCCTTGACCTTTATTTACTCTATCTTCTTATTTTCCTTATAAAGGCTGTGGCACACAGCTTGCCCTGTCTTCTGCCACAGACTATAAGGTAGCATGGGAGAAGGCAAAGTGACTTTTTCCTTCTCTTTTGAACTGGCTGTAGTTCTTTCTCCCATTAGCAATACTTCTATTCAGCAAAGCTTAGTGTGAAAATCCGGAGGTTAAATACTGCCAGTGGGTGTTTAATGGTAGCAAGACTTCCTTCTTGTTTATTTACATGCAGTTTAAGTGGAGCATCCATGGATTTTGAAGCATGATCGTCACTTGGCTCTGTTTGGATATGCACACACATTGTATGCTTTTCTCTTCCTTAGGCCAATGGAAGTAAAAATTTCCAGCTTCTCTTCTACTGGCTAGTCCATGGAGAACTATGCTGGAAAAACTGTTCTGCTAGAAACAAATGTCATAGATATGATTTAAGGTACATAAAAATATCAAGTTTTGTTTTGAGAATGTAAGATGGAGCATTGCAAGACAACAAGGAGTGAACAAATTTCATGTGATGATGCGAAAAAAAAAAGACCTTTTGCTTGTACTTAGAGCAAAGCAGTACTTAGTTCACATTCTAGTTCACATCACCTTGACTTTGTACTTACACGTTCATCTGAAGATGGAATAACAATTGGGTTAGTCTCTAAAGTTCAGCTGCTACGATGAATTCTTGCCATTGGTCAAAGATGGTGATATTGGTCTCAGTTTATGTGGTGACTGTTATCAGCTATAAAATCATTGAGTTTTATGGGTAACTGATCTGCTATAATGAGATAGGATACTACCAACACAGCAGACATTTCTTGCATATACATTTTAGTCACTTACTGGGTGATGGTCAGAAAAGCAGTCATTTTTTCTTCTAAAAATACAATATTTCCATATTTCACATTTCCAAGAGCCAAGATAAATATGTTCATTTCACTTAAGAAATGAATAAACTGGATATCATCTTCTTACTCATTATATCCATTATAAGTATTTGTTAGTCAAAGAACAAGGGTTGTAGAAACCTTTACTGGTGGCATTTGAGCTCTTTAATTTCTGGGACACACAGGACAGTGCACAAGGCAGTCTTACAAATGACTGTCAAGAAGAAGTCTATGTATATATCCCACAATATCCTTTTGTGTGTCTGTGGAATCAATGCTTCATTGTCATAGGAATCACAGAAGTATTAGGCTGGAAGGTATCTACAGACATAAGCTCGTTCATTCCCTATCTTCACTGTACATAAAACAAACCTGATATATGTCACTTGCTCTTAAAAACCTTCTGTGAAAGAGAATCTGGAACCTGCCTCAGTGAATTAGTTCAACTATTAACTGCCCTTTCGGTTGGGAATCTTGTAGCCTGAAACTCCTTTGCTGCAAATTATATTGCTTTCTTCTTGTACAAATCCTACTCAGGCCCTGAGAATAACTGATCACCATACTCTTTCTAACAAGATCTATATACTTGAAGACGTTATCACGTTTCCTCTCAGCCTTCCCTTTCTCAGACTAAACAAACCCAGCTTCTTCAACCTCTCCTTGTAGGTCACGTTTTCCAAATCTCTTATCACTCCTGTTGCTCTCCTCTGGATTCTCTCCATATTTCCTGTATCTTTCTTGAAATGTGGTGTCTAAAATGGAAAACATTACTCCAGCTGAGGTCTGAGCACTACGTAAGAAGAACAGAACATTGCCTCTGGATAGCTTACACACCACAGCCCTGACTTCTACTTGAGCTCCTGCTTTTCTGTTTGTTTGTTTGTTTGTTTGTTTGTGTGTTTGTTTGTTTGTTTGTTTGTTTGTTTTTAACATGAATGTAGTCTATTTATCCCTAATGTAACAAATACGCACGTAACTTCTTTGAATTTAGTATTTTACATGTGCATTTATTGTATTTCATATTTACTTTTGAATGCTTTCTCCAGAACTTGGGGATTTGTTTGTTTTCTGACTGAACTGTCAAAATGTTTTGCAGTTACCCCAAAAATTCAAGTATCAATAAGATAATGGTGTTCTCCATCCCATCATTGAGATTATCAGTGAAAATCACTCTAGAACAAAGGGGCACTGGGACAGGCTCCTGCAGGATCCTGCTTGAAATACCCTTCAGCCTGACAGTCTGACTGACTATTTAGACACCATTTTTCAACTACTTGGTCACACATCTTTTAATGAAATCATCCAGACCACATTTCTCTTGCTTGTTTATGAGAACAGTATGCAGAGCAGTGTTGAAAGCCATACTGACCTCAGGATTTAAGTCTTCTGCCTTCTGCTATGCTGTTATCCAGTCACTCTGTCAAAGAAAGAAATCAGACTGATGTGATTTGTTATTGACAATCTATGCTGGCTGTTTCTTTTCACTTTGTTATCTTCTTGGTGCTTTCAACTGGATTGTTTTAATAATTTGTTGGAGTATCTTTCTGGCTGTTTCTAACGGGGCTGTAATTCCAAGGTCCTCTTCTGCTTCTTAAAATCAGTTACTATATTTGCCCTTCTCAATCTTCTGGAACCACCCCCATACTTGACAAAAACTTGGACACTGATGATCCAGAGATAACTTCATATAGATCATTACAACCTGGTGGATGAATACCATTTGGCATTGTAAACTTGAATATATCCAACTTGTGTAAACAGTGGGTCTTTAACCTGATCTAATCAAGATTTTGTTGGATTTCTTCCTAATATATTGCCGATGCTATCATATCTTCATGAAAGATGTATTGTGTTTATGGGATTTATTTTCTGCCATGTTGAAGTATATGTTTGAAAGAATATCTAAAATCTGTCTGCATTTTAAAGAGGCCATATGGTACAAGCACTAGCTTAGAAAAGCTTTGGCTCCCAGAAGTATGTCTGTGTTCAAGTGAAGGTAGTGCTCTAAAACTGGTAAAAAGAAATAGGATGGCAAAACTAAGAACAGAGTAATGGAATTACTCAACTGTGAGGTTGAAAGACACCTCTGGAGGCCATGCAGTATAACCACTTTAACAGAAGGAAGACCACAGGGGACTAGACAAGCTCCAGCTGCTGTTTTTTACCCATTTCCTAAAATATCTAATTATGTATTTTCCACCATAGCTCCTGATTTCACAATTCTGATTATTAAATGTTTTTGCTAACCAATCTACATTTTCCCATTAATGAAGGCAATTTTGTCTCATGCTTGTTCCAGAAGTTAAAGAGAACGTTTGAATATTTTCATATGCATCTACAATTTGAGCTTTTGCAATTGAGATTCTTCTAATCTCTAATCTCTAGTTCTAATCTCTAATTCTTCTAATTTTCAGTTTTCTGTCAATTGTAACCATCCATAGGTTTGGGTTCCTAAGAGACTGGTAGCCAGTACCGATTTTATTGATAATATAGTTATTATCTGGATTTTAGGAAGGCTTTAAACATTAGCTGATATACCATGTTCATACACACTACAAATGTAACCAATAATGGTGACTGAAATATCTTATCAGAATTGATTGATTATATATTGCCAAACTGGGAAAAAAATTCTAATGAAACACGGTAGGAGTCTCTGCCAACTCTGCATCTATTCAAAAGTTTTCCTCAGAAGCTTCTCTAGCTCTGCCTCTGTTGACATCAGCAGAGCAAATAGAGATATCATGCATCCAAGGGATTTGCATTTAAGCAAGGTGAGGAGTGGAAGAGATGGACTCTTTGATAGGTAATTCACAAAAGAGTTAAAAATTGAAAGAGTTTTTAAAAGCAGCTGTGAAAAAAAAAAAAACAAAAAACCTTTCTACAGTAAATCTGATGGTATGCCTATAATTAAGTCAAATAGGTTAAAGGCTTGTTATGCTAGGATTAACATATGGTAAATACATCCATTGAATTACACTGAGATTCATGTGATGATTACATATAAAATTCCATGTAATGAGATATATTTATCATCAAAAGGTCTTTGGCCTTTAAGAAAATGTTACAACAATTATCCCGTGAACGTGAAAAGTCAATAGAAGTATAAATGCATGTCTTTATGCCATTATTGTGACTGGATTAATTTCAGCAAGACCAGACCTGCTGACATTAAGCCATCAAGGGGGAAGCCTAGTGTTACTGATACAGCCTCTCAGCATGCCCTCTTGTCTCTCCTTGTCTACTTGGACAGCCAGAAAGAATTTTTTTCCTCAACGCCAACCTTTTACAGCCATGAACATCAAAATGGAGTTTCATAATGAATACTGTGAGACACACAGTCCTAGAGCTTCTACCTTTTTTTTTTTTTTTTTTCTATTTGATCTCTCAAATCTCTCAATGATGAAGGCTGTATCTGACAGTAGTTGCTGGACTACCCTAGTGGGAGATGTCCATGCCCATGGCAGGAGGGTTGGAACTAGATAATTTTTAAGGTCCCTTCCAACCCAAACCATTCTATGATGATTCTTATGACATCAGTGGCTACTATTATGCCTTGGGCTAACATTGCTATTAACAAACAAGCTCAGCCTCGTACTCAGTAGGGTAGATAAACTGAGGAGTAATAGCAGAGTAATAACTTGCTGCCATTTCTGTGAAAGTGAGATGCCAAAATGAAGGTGGGGTAGGATTCATGGACAAGGAGTAAGAAAATCTGTCAAATAGATACATGCATAGGCACCAGAACAACGTCACTCTCCTTCCTCCCAGATAAGTGAGAAACACTCATAAAGGAAGATATTAAATAAATGTTATCTCTTCTTTTCCTGACCTGGTATGTTTTGTCTCAGTGAGGTCTTGTCTTCTCCTCCTGTAATATAACACTTAACAGAGGAATATCTATCTATAGGTCTAGATATAGTTGAAGTTTGATTCTCTGTCTTTATTCACAGCATATTTTGCAAGGTGGCGTCAAGTGAAGTCTTTCTTATTGTTCCAGACTCTGTTGCTTAGTATTTAGACTGATCCATCTTAGGAAGATGGTCTTTCAGTCACCAGTACTTTGTTTGCTGGTCTTGAACAAAAACACTGCATTTAAGAAGACTGAAATAAAATTTTGAGTATGTTGTCTGCCTTGGGCCCAGAAAGGGCTGTCAAATTCATTTCAAGCACAGAACCAAACAAGGTGTATGCTTATTTCTGAAGTAATTTTTATTGTAACACTTAGCACCAGTGTTGCCTCTTGATAATTTTGTGTTGATAGCAATATTCACACAATAGATGATTTAATTATAAGAATCAATAATGCTATTATTCAGTGAACTGGACAAATACATTTTATACTTCTATTCCAGTTTGCAGAATGTTGAGGGTTTGACAGAAACCTAGATGACTGTTAAACTCATATTTGTTTATTTCTTTCTTTCATAACGTTTTCATTACATTACAGAATCCTGTTTTCCACTATATTGTTGAAAAAAAAAGTGAAAGTTAAAGACAGGGAAGGGAAAAGATTCACAGAAAAGATGTGATCATATCACCATTATTTATCATTCCACATTCTTTATTTTTTCTCCCCAAACTGATTTTAACATTTAATAGGATGTACAACTAAGAATAATGTTCTTGTCTACAAATTGCAAACAAAGGTTAGCTATGAGCTCTTGTGTGTAAGTGTAAAAGTTTACATTGTATTATATTTAAAGGCAGCTGTCTTTTCTGGAATTTTAAAATAGGCTAATTTTTATCAAAAGTTTTCCTTTCATGTCCTTTGATTACTAAGCTATATAAGTTAACCAAAAGATAACTAAGCATTAACCCATGTTGCAGTTTTTATCTCCTTTGGCAATCCCATGAGACTGCAGCTAAGTACATTAAATNTTTCACATGCTTCTAACAAAACAATTTAATTTAGGGCTTATTTGTGAAATTTTTTTTTTTTTTTTTTTTTTTTTTCTTTATGTAACTTGCAAATGTATGCTTAAAGGCCATTAATACCAACAGGCAAGCTTTGAAGATAATTCTAATATCGGCTTAATATATTCTCTGTTTGCATTTCTGTAATTTTCCAAGTTTTCCGATCTTTTGTTCTTTTTTTTTTTTTTTTTTTTTTTTTTTTTTTTGCCACAAAAAAAACCAAAACACACAAACTTA
>VXAV01002335.1:174212-188028 GCA_013399715.1 Alectura lathami | reverse complement strand
CAAGTCATAACACCTGCCCAAGAAGCAAAGACTTTTTATTCAAAATGCCAGGTTTTATTGTAATCTCGACAAAGGTAATCAACAAATTCTTAAACACTGAAAAAAACAAAGTAATTAGCTTGGACTGCATGGAAGTAACAAGGAAAAAAAGCCCTTCCTTGCATCGATCAGAGTCCTCCCAGGCCTGTCTCTGCTTCCCCACTTGGGTTAGGCCACTCAGAAACCAGCTGCATCGCACTGGCTTTGCATGCTCTTTCTTTTCCCACCACCTCAGAAGCCTAGCTATGTGTTTCTCACTTGTTGTCCCACTGGAGTTGCAGCCTCCCAGCTCCTCATTGTGACTCACTTCGGTTTCCATTCCTGCCCAAACTGGATTTCAAAAGCAGCTTTTCCAAGAGCCCTCCCAAAGTCCTCCTAGCTGCTGAAGTTCTCCCCTGAACCAGTCGCTCCGTAAAAAGTGATCATAGAGTCAGAATGTCATTTTAAAGTCATTCTTGGTTTGTAGTAATGAAATATATTTACTATTTTACTATACAAGTTTTATATATGTATTCTTCAGTTGTGTTGTTTTCAGAAATCTGATGCAAATAGAAATTCGCTTTCCGTGGTAAACACAACAATATATGGATGTTTTTCATTCACATGATTAGATTTTATATATTTATCTATAAATGTGCAATAAATGCTACTATTTAATACATCTGTTAATAAATGTTTTATCAATAGTTATGAGCCTAATGAGTAATTGGGGTTTTCATATTTCTCACTCAAAACTCCTTCAATAGGGATTTTAAGGATTGTCTGTGGCATACCATTCATGCTCACACTATCAACTTATTTACCATTTTCAAATGAAAATGCATATCAAGTTTCATCTAAAATAATGCTTAAAGATGTTCTGTTATCCTTCTCTAAAAAGAATATCACTCAAACACAAGTATAAATTAGATACAAATCTGCTCACATTGGGCCTATTTTATCCCTATATACTGTCTGTGTAACTAGTGTAGGGCCTTAGAAGTAAATCCTTGGTAGGAGTTTCAAAGTGAAGAGTATAATCCAAATATAAGCCAATAAACTTAGTAAAGAATAAGCCTTTGAAACTCAGGACAAGAAAACTCTCTCACTCCAGGAGAGATGTTTTTCTTTCTGCAGCTAAGCAATCACTTAGCTGATATTTGAATTATAACTTATGTTTCCTGAAGTTGTTCTTTGATCCAATACTGCTCAGTCAAAATCCACTATTGTAAGTTTATATATGGGATAGAAAAGTGACCTCAGAATGTCACACCATGTGTTTCTCATGAGCTGTTAGAATGCTATTCCCTCGTGATTAGAAACGGCAAGATTCCCCTGTGTTGAATGATCCGGTGATATCATGGGACTTGCATTTCTCTGCGCCTGTAGTTACTGCATGAAGACAATACAGCACAGAATCCTTTTTTTTTTTTTTTCCAAAACAAATGTAAGACTTCTAAAGTATCAGAATAATGGGATTTTATGTAGGCAGGAGGACAATAGCAGATTCAGGTTGGTGTTCAGGGGCAAGAGCTGGACATTTAGTTAATCAGCTGGGAATGTCTGTTAAGTGGAGAACAGATAAATGATTCTGCAAAGGACAATGCACCCTTGAAAGACTGATTATGTCAAATGCAGGCCTGCAGACCATGAAGCAGATTTTGCTGTCATCTAGTGCTGTCTATTTAAATGGAGCAGCAGCACACTGAGTAGCAGAACTTGCTCCACACACATGCAAACACAGCAGTGTGTGGCTTGTGCAGTGTTCATCTGCAGTGGAGGGGCATGAGTGATCCAGATGTAAAATAGGACTGGGAAAGAAAATGAAGCAAGACTGATAGTTAGGACCAGCCAAGCAAGGCAGGTCTTGGAGACAGCAGAAGTCTTCAGATAAATCCCAGTGTTTCGGGCAATAGGGCTCCAGGTGAACTGACATCCAAGAGAGGGATGAAGGTGATGGAGGGTGGGTTGCAGGTGTTCTGCCTCCTAGTTCAGAGCAAAACTGTAGCCTCAAAGGAGGCTGCCTTTTCTCTGAAGGAAGAAAAGTGCAGTGATTATGTCTGTTCCTATAAACTGTGGGGAATGAGATTATACGGGGGTGGAGTGGAAGGAGGAACAGAATGAAGAGATGGGTGAAAGCCTTAGGGTTCCCACACACACACCAGCTAATCTCCAGAGACCACATGTCTTGGAAGAGGAAGAGCTCATGCTAAGATGCCTGGGGCTCTTCCACTGCTGAGCTGCATGCTCTTCCCGCTGTGTCAGTGCCTCCTTTGGAGGAAATGCTGGGAGGAAAGAGGAAAAGATGAAACTTGGAGCTTTCTGGTTTTATCACCAAATATTCTAGACACCCTGTACTTACTGCAGATGCAATTCTCCAGAGTAAGTAAGAATGGGAAAGCATTGACTACGTTTTCAAGCCACATCGCTAAATCTTTATTTGCGAGTGACTTTGTGAGTTTATTTGGAAAAATTGTCTTCTTCTGCTCTGTCTTGAATCAGGGAGTGCTGTATAGTAGGGGCTTGGTGAACAGAGCTGTTTCTAAGTTTCTTACTTAGCTCTGAGCACCTCAGAAAAGTTCACGAATGACTTTCAATCAGGCATTTTTAAATTGTTTTTAATTTATCTAAAAACAGGCTAAAGAGTTTAATTAACCAGCTCAGAGTAATAGTTATACCATTTTTCCTCTGCTATCAGCTTTCACTTTTATTTACGATGGGAGTCCCCCTTGTATTTCCTTTCCCACAAGGCCTACTATCACTAATATTTCTGTGATCTGTGAAGAAACCAAAATTTAAAGTTAGTACTTACAATCAATGCAAATTAATGATTTCTTAAAAAAAAAAAAAAAGTATTTCAATCAGGAAAAGCAGCTTTGTAGTTGAAAATCCCATGCTGGCCTTAGAGTGGGAGTTTTTCCAGCCTCTGCTTAAATCCAAAAAAATACTGCAATCTTCTGGCACAGGCTCACTGTAATGCTTTAAAAACAATTTAGCAACTGTCATTGCTGTAATTACAGTAACTAATTACCATCCTTAGCAAACAAATAGCTTAACATAATACGCAAGCCGAATCAATTTTGAAGAAATGCAAATTCCGAAAGCGAAAAAGGGCATTTTGGCAAACCTGAAAGAGAAGCGGGAAAATAATACACTTTGTTTTATCTGCACATAATTCCCAGGGAATATCATATCATAAATATTTGCATTCAGTTCTTATCAGGACATTTGCATTTGCTTCTTATCAGTCTGCAGGCCGGACTCTGCCAGATAGAAAGTAGAGCTCCACACCATGCACATATTTCTAATGAATCACGTCTCAGGCCCAGAGAATATTTTGGCTGGAACTTTATCACTGAGATGAAGAGGTCATTTACTCTCAGAGTCAGTTCATCTTGGAATTGTCTTGAGATTTTGATGTGATTCAACCAACATTTTTAAAAAAGGAAAAACAAACGAACTTTGCATTCTGTTTATTTCTGTAGCACTTATTAAGTCTGATTCTTTGAGAAGTAATTCCCCCAAATTCAAAATCATATGTAAACAGATTTGATTCATATTTATATCCAATATTCCATAACAGACAATGCAGCACATTTTCCACTCTACAGAGAAAGAATAAAGTAAAAGACTAAAAATAAAGACTTAAGACTGAAACAAGCCTCACTTAACAACCACTATCTTGAAATTTAATGTCAAATCCTTTTGTAGTACTTCAGAAATACGTTTGATTAGTGGCAGTTTTCTCAGTAATGAGAAGAAATATTTATGATGAGAAAACAGTCTCTCTAATGAGCCATCAGATTTCTAAGAAGTTTTTCCAGAAAAAGTATTTTTTGGTCTTTTTATTATAAAAAGTGCATCTCACCTGTAGGAAAAACAAGTGGAAAATGTCATAAATGAGTTGCATGCATTCTCTCATTACTATCTCAAACACAAAACAAAGGACACAAGCAGCAAAAGCACTTAATCGACTCGATTCTTTTCATCCTACATGTATTCAAGGATGTTTTGTTTGTTTTTACTTGCAGTACAAGTGTGAGCTCATAAACACATTTTGTGATGACAAAAAAGTCACTCTCAATCTACCAAACCTAAGTATAAAACTGAGAACTATTACATGCCATCTGTGAAAAGGCATATTTTGCATGACTCCAATATTTCCAAATATTTTCATTGAAGTGAGTAATTGTCTTTAGTGACTTCAGCGCCCAAATATCTTTTTTTAAAAAAATTATTTACATACATTTTTTATACTCATAATCAAATTCAGAATTTAAACATTTGTCCCAAAGTGCATGCCTTAAAGCCATGCAGGTTACCACTTTCAAATTCCTGAACCAGTGCAACAGTCAGATTCTCATCTGATGCAAATTGGTATTGCCCAATGCAGTGTTGCTGTTTACACTACCTGTTTGGCACTACTTAATTTATATAACTTGGGAAGGTAAATCTGGACTAGCGATCAATCTACTACGTGGACTGTGATTTCTTTTACGTGCTGTAACATTGCAAACAAATTTGTCTCCTGGTCATTTAAAGCAGTACAAAACCATTCTAAAATGGATCTATTTTTTTTCTATATAATGATCACTTAAATTTAGTTTCACCTGATGCCGAAGTATTCCACTTTGATTTATTTGTTGAAACACGCTGTGCAGTTTCTAGTTCATTATTATTCAAACGACTGATACAGCTCATTTGAACGAAGGAGGACATTGCATCAGTGGTGTCAGAATTATCTGAAGACAGCTTCTGAAGCCATACTGCTATTGCCACAATTTGGATGTTTCTGATATTATACTGCGACCATTGCAGAGTGCATGCTGTACTACCCTTTCCTGACGGAAAATCTTGCTGCATTGTTGCAGTGCTGCAAGCATGGGGCAGGACACTTGGCTGCCATTCAGCTGTAGTGAAGAATGCCTATGCACATGCAAGAATAATTGTTGGAGAGCTACAGTTACAGAAATCTTCCATTTATTGTTTCTGTAGAAGAGAGTGTCTTCTAAATTTGTTCCTTGAATTGTCAGAAACTGATGGAAAAAAACTCCACCAGCAGACAGTTGCATCTCAAAGACATCTCACTGATCACCTTTGGAATAACTACATATCTGAGGGGATTCAGGTCCTGAACATTTTCCCCACACACAAAATGTATAAGGGTGGGAAAAAACAACAAAAAAAAAAGCTGTCTCTAATATTCTTTTATGAAATCAAACATTACTTCATTGAAAATGAAAATTTGATATTTGCTGTAAAAAGAGAACAGTTAAGCCCTTCTTTCTGTGTTGCTGAATTTATACCACTGCAGTCAGTGACAGTTTAGTCATTTCAGCTCATTGGCAGCAGTTTCAACCTCATCTACAGCCTTTTTTTCCTCGTCTCTCATTTTAAATTACATTCAGTACTAACAGTATAGGGCAAAAGCCATTTTGAACATGCAGTTGAATTCCATAACTCATCTGCTCTAGGAATCATCTCAATGGTTCATGTTTTATCATTTGTTTTTAGCTCTTTCTTTGAGGTGGGAAGGGCTTAGAGTTAAGAGCCCATTATCAGAGTGAAGGATGCAGGAAATCCAAAATATTTATGTTTGTTCATGGCACATGGACAAGAAACAGTGCTCAGGAAAAGGGTTTTCTGATTAAGTGATTGAAAACACTCTGGTGTATGTTAATGGCTTCTTCTGTCCAATAGATAACATCATCTTTAGCCTTATCGCTGTTCTTGAACTTATTTTAAACATTCTCCTGTGCTCTTCCAATTATATACTGTGGTCTTTTGGCATCCCATCTCTTCGCTGCAAATCATCTCATTTGTTTTCTCTCTAATTTTTTTGCCAGCAGGTTGGGTGTAAAGAGGAGTATTTAACAGATACTTGAAGTGAAAAAAATACTTTCCTGAGTGAAATTAATTTGCATGGAACTAAACCATACACTTACAGAAAAAGAAAAATTGGTTTTAAAAAGAATAAGGTTTGAATTTTAATATGTTGATATCATTCTGGCTGCATGAGCACTGTGAAAAGATAAAGATGAAGGAAGATCTGATCATTATTTAAATGTATGCAGAAGAGCCTCAACAAGATAAAATTATGTAAGATCATGATAGATCACAATTTTAAAATACTGAATATGTCCTTGTATTTTTGGCTGTAGGAATTTGCCCAGGATAAGAAATTGTGAAGGCTTTTGTAGTAATCATAGTACAACTAATAGTAACTTATAAGGCACCTTTCATTTTGTGGGATCCAAAAGAGGTTAACAAACTATTTCTGCTGCTTCTTCATTAAATTATTACTGCTTCCATAAAAAGGTGTATCTGTATTAGTAGTGCATTGTCATTGAGAGACACACGCTGTATCAGTAAGTGAGGACAAAGTCTGATTCTGAAATTAGTAGGCTAACTGTATGTCTAGATTTGACCTCCTGGCCTACTGCAGCACTGTGCTGAACAAAATACAACTTACCAGGAGAGACAGAGAATGAGGAACAAGAAAAAGAGAGCAAAGAAGGGGGATGACTGCCTTCTGAGACCTGTCTCAAGATTTATTTCTGTATTTTATCTACTCAGTTTTAAATGCAGAAGGGGTTGCTGAGTAGTGTCTAAAATTCAGCCCTACCTTTTTCCAAGCCAACCAGTCTACTCTCCTGGCCAGCAGGAAATGTGTCTAAATCTACGGAAAGGGAGCTGGGTATTGGAGGAAGTCTGATATCTTCTTGTTTGAGGGACTAATCACCATGATATTTTATAAGAGGTAGGTTGTACCAGTAGAGGCCACAGTAGTTTAAAAGAAAGGGTGAGAACAGCTATGAGAAAAGGAAAACCAGACTGTGCATGCTGGCTTGACAATGGCACTCCACAGCTCTGGGGAAGGGAAGGGAAGGGAAGGGANGAAGGAGGGAAGGGAAGGGAAGGGAAGGGAAGGGAAGGGAAGGGAAGGGCCAGCAGTGTTTGAAATACGCCTCCCTGGTGCTATTGAGGTGTCTAAAATGTTGATCTTACTTATGGACAATTATCATCTATTCCTAGGAGGAATTTATCCTCCCTTTAAGACCGTGAAAAAAAATGAGTCTAGGTCTGTATGCCACATTTCTCTGTCTCCTGTGTACAAAATGAGAGACAGAGACCTCTTTCAGATGCCTATTCTTTAGGAAAAAAGAAAAAAGTTGATCAAAGTTTGCAAGGTGACCAGAATTAGAGTTGTGTTAGTATTTTTTTATATAAAAAACTAATTGATGCTGGTCATATTTTTAAACGAATAAAATAACTGAACACATTTTTTGATAAATATTGCCATTGTTTATTGAACTATATTCAAACATGTAGTACTTGAGTACATGTATAATTAACACATCATAAAGCTATTTGTTTAACACATTATTTGATGAAAAATGGTAGATAATATATTCCTTAAGTGCTATTCACCCAGCTAACATATAGATAAGAGATTTTTACGAAAACACAAAACACTTTAGGTTCTCTTTGAATTGAAGGACCTACATAAATACTGTGTCCTATATACAAAAGGGTATTCATTGCTTTAGCTCTATGGAAATTACTGCAGCTGCACCCATTTTTACCGATGTGAAACCAAACCAGGTTATAAGCATTGCATGTTGACTTCTATTAACGAACATACTTTCCCATCTGTCTATCCTTATGTCTTTGTCTAACTTTGCCTAGGATACATACATGAAACTCTTCATGCATTGCTGAAATGCTGGCATCCATTGAGGTGAAAGGCAATTTCTGCTTAACCGGAGACAGAAACATAAAACAAATGTTTAGGACAGGAAGTGAAGGAGAACTAATCCAGCTGAAACTCCGGGGGATTCCAAGCAGACAGAATAATATTTGCAGATGTGATTAAATTCTCTGTTATGAATGATTTTTCCCATGAATTTAGGAGTTTTCTTTTCCTGGATCTTGTTGTTGTCGATGTATCATAAACTGAACATAGTAATAATGTAGGTAAAGTAAGTAGGTAGCTGCAAGTATTTGCTTTCCAGTTCCCACAACATTACTGTGACCAATATGTTTTTGAATCACTGATGTGGCCAACCCCAGTTAGTAGCTATTGTCCATAGGATGCGACTGATTATCTAAACCTTATACTTTTGCTTTGAATTCCTGATGAATGTCTGATACTTTTAAAGCTCCCTACACCTCAAAAATGAGCATAAAGGGGTGAGAGATGAATGTCAAACAACATCCTACTAGTATGAATATTCATGTCAAAATTACTCAGAGTCTTGGGAATCATGGATATTTCTATATATGAAGTTTTCTTCAAAATCTAAAACCCATTAAGCTATATTGCCAGAAAAAAGAAGGTGAGCAGTGTTGAGATACTTTTTTTTTTTTAAACTAGTCAGAACTTTTTGTATTCATTCTTCCAGCCACAGCAATTGTTCAAATTATAAGCTGTCATAGAGATGTCTCTTCAGTGTCAGCCACAACTGCATTGCTTGTTAGGAGCACAAGAACTGCAACAGAAGAATGCTTCAGAGCCATTAATTTGCCCCTGCTTCTGTTTATTTCACAGCAGATATTTAAGGGAGTTTAATGAAGGGTTACAGGGCTATAGGAGAGCCCAGTTTTGGATCTTCTTGCCTGCATGGGCACAAGGCCATCCTGGAAATCACAATTTATGTTTATTGGTGGGTGTTGTATTTGGGCTTCTTTCTCTGTCAGAAGGCAGAGAATGACAGAATAAATACTGATCTCAAACTCTCAAACTCCCAAGTCCTTGTCCTTTTCACAGGGTGGCAGAGGGTGTCAGAATCTCTGGGTCCATTTGGCCCAATCCCTGCCCCAGCAGGGACACTCAGAGAAGGGTGCCCAATCCATGTCCCCGTGGGTTCTGAAAATGCCCAACGAGGAGACCCCACAGCCTCTGGGCACCCTGTGCCAATGCTCCGGCACCCGCACAGCACAGCAGTGCTGCCTGGTGCTCAGAGGGAGCCTCCTGTGCCCCAGGTTGTGCCCACGGCCTCTGGTTCTGGCATTGTCTTCATTGCACCCTCCCTTCAGGTATTTATGGGCATTGATGAGATATCTCCACCTGAGCCTCCTCTTCTTCAGGCTGAGCAGTCCCAGCTCTCTCCGCTTCTTGACATAGGAGAGGTGCTCCAATCCTCTGACCATTCCTCTTTTGGACTCTTTTACTAAAACCTTGTGGTGCTGCAAGGAGGCAACAGGCAGGGAAGGGCCTAGCTCTGTGGCAGCTCCTCCTGGAGCCACGGCAAGATCTTGCTCCCAGCCTCTTCCACTGCTTGTCGGCTGCAATGGCAAAGACAAGGGTGAAAGGGGCTGGGCAGAGTGCAATGGCTGGGGCACAGGCATGTGGAACAGCAGGCTACCTGTTCCTGACTGGAGCCCCCCCTCTGTCTTCCCCTGGGCCACTTCCCACAAATCCTGGGGCCCAACATCGCAGGCCTGCCACATACTTCTCAGCCTTCATCAGTGGGAAAAAAAAAAAAAAAAAAAAAAAAAAAAAAAAAAAAAAAAAAAAAAGACAAAAAGCCTGCTGGAAGGGAAAATCGCTTCAAGGGGTGGTGATGACCGCTGTGGAAAGTTTCTCAACCTGACAGGTTTTCAAACTTATATTTAAGCAACTGTTCTATACCCCAATTGATGTCCTAACCCTCAACAATAATTATTCTTTTTGATATAGTCTAGAACAAAGAAAAGAAAAATACGGTCTTTTTGCATCTGGAAAATGTACTGATTGAAATATCATCTTTGGTAAGGCTGCTCTACAGACACTAATTGATATTGTCTGAATAAGTAGAAGTGCCTGTCAGAGAACCCTTTTAAACTGCTGACTTGTTTTTCTATCCAGTATACTTAAAATTGGCATGATTTTAGCTTCCCTCTTAGAAACCCTTGTATTTTGATTTATGAATGTTTTCAAATTTTTAAGATTCTCAAAAACGTTGTTTCACCTGTAAGTAGAGAGATAGCTTGTTGGCTAACTGCCTTGAATGAGTGTGTGCCAGGTAATGAATAATGCCATGTTCAATATTCTAAATTTGTGTTCCAAATTCTGAATTCCGAATGAGCTGCATGGAAGTATACTGATAAGTGACTGATTTTTTACTACAAGGATTGTCTTATTTTAAACTTTAAATTTAGTTGCCTTACTTTTACTCAAAGGATTTTTGAGTGAAATGGGATTTAAAGTGATAGTCAATAATATTCTTACGTCTTTCTAAGTCTTGGAAGATGCCAAACTGAGTAAAAGAAGAATAAATCAGTGTAATATATTTCTGCAAATAAAAGGACCAAACTCATCCCTAAGCGTATCTACCAAGAGTTAAGCCAGGGATGAATTTAGCCCAAGTATTAAAGTACCAAATCTTTTGAGATACTCTCCTGAGACCAGTCAGTCTTTATAAGTAAACACTATATTTTAATTTCAGTACTCCTCTTAATTGCACTATATAACTAACTCAGAAGAAAATAACAAAGTGAGGAATTCAGGGAAATAATTTGCCAGGGATGGGCTCTGAGATACTGCACTATTTTCCGGTCTGGAATATATGAAAACATTGTGTTTTTTTTCTTGTTAACATAACCTTATGCTAGCTTCTGACTATTTAACAAACATTTTTGAAAACTTGAGGATAATAAAATCAATTTTGACAAAAGCAAATAAATAAGTCTTTTAGATATTTAAAATGAACATCACCTATTTTATTTGAATATATGGCTAAGGTCCTCATAATGTAAAGAAATGTGAAATAAAGGCAGTTTGCATAATTAGCTGTGGCCCATGCTAAAGAGAATATATAGTCTTCAAAGTATTTTTTTTTCTTTAATCAACACTTCCAGAGAATAACTGCTGTCATATTTACAGACAAGGAAGACTACTAAAATGGTGCAACTGATAAGCAAAATAACATCAAAAGTCAATTATAATTATCATAACATATCTTGTTCAGTGCAATACCATACAACTGATAATCATTGTTTAAGTGCAATTAGTATCTGCCTTTACACTAATAAAATGCTAAATTAAAAAACAGCTTGGATATAAACAAGTCATAGGTGCAGAACTGCATTCAGTCAGTCAAATATATACAACCAGGTAGCTGTGGAAATTATTGACTACATTAGCTACCACTCCATATTGTGATTGCTCTTCACCTCACCTGTACAAATCCTCCAGGTTATTTTGGCTTATTAGTAAAATTTGAGTTACAGAGAGTTGCTTCCAACTTTGCTCCTTCTAGTGCTATTTTACTCTATCATGATATCGTCTGTCCATAGAGTGCTCTCCTGATAAGTGTGTTTACTGACTGTTAACTTGAGAAAAGTGATCAACCCCATAAGCCTCAATGTTACATTAGCTGAATCCTGTGTGAACTCATTTACACCTCCACAGATGACATGAAGAATGTTTCTATTTCAGTACAGTACAAGACGTGTTTTGCAAAGGCATAAATGGTAGGAAAAAGTGCAAGTTGAAAGTGAAAAAGCATAGTTAAAAACAGACCAGATTTAGTCCACTGGAAAAACAGTTAATATCCATAGAAATCTATTACCGAAATGTTTAAAGGTAAATCTGCTACAAATTTTAAGAGTACAGACATGGAAAAATTAGAATACCATATACATCGATCAGAATGATTTCCCAACAAGATGTTGAGAGCAGAAGAATTTCTAGAAGTCATTTGGTCACCAATGATCCTGGCTCAAGGCCAAAGTCAGAGATTAATTAGTGAAACTAGTGCCAGAATACTATAGTCTGCAGTAACAAATATAATCCTTTTTCACAATGTATAGTGCAACTGGGTCCCAGGCAGACAATGGATCTTCTCCTGTCACAAATTAATATTCACTGCAACAAATGAATTCAATATGGTTTATTATTGACAGCCTTTTAAAAAGAGATAAGTACCTAGAAAGAAATAGGACAGAATTTGGGCATGGCTATTTTTTTTCTCAGCGTGTTCCAGTTGAAATTGGGATTACTGTTAACATTTTATTTCTTGCTTTCTCTGATTTCCTTGCCTTTCCTTGCCTTTTTCCTTGCCTTTCCTTGCTTTTCCTAGAAAGGGACAAACTCCTGGGTTTTCTTCTGTAGGGGCTCTCTTGTGCAGGTTAAAGCAATGTCACATAAGTGAGGAGTTCTTCAGGTGCTACTATCATGTTAAAAAAAATTCAAAATGCTCCTTTTGAAACTTTTTATATTCTTTTCACTTCCCAGTTGGCATATTGCTTTCTAATGGCATTTAATGTTAAAAAACTTGGCTTTTTTTTTTCTTATCTATTTCCTTATCTCTGTTTCCTTATCTGTGTCTCCTTGTTTTTCATTACCCTTATGTTATTCATCAAGATAAAGGGGGGCCCAGCACTGTCATTTTATTTCCCAAAAGATTCTTTGCACACTCCATCTTTGTAGGAGAATTTCCTTTTTTAGTTCTTGACCTTTAAGAGAAGCTTGTGCCAAGATGGGCTCTGTATATTATCTGAAACCTGCTAAATATGTTTGAAGTTCAGCCCTATGTTAATGATGTCTACAGAAGTCTTGGCAACATCTTCAAAGATGCATAAGGCCGTATTTTAAAGGTATTTAGGCACCTAAGCATGTTTTTATCTGTAGTTTTAGGTGCCTAAGCATGGATTTATCTGCTGTATTAACTGATTAAAAAAATGTGTTTATGTGCAGTTTTAAGAATCTGGCCATAAATTCTCAGGTAACTCTAGAAATGTTTAACCAGAAATAGAAAAGCTTCCAGAGGGGAATACATCACTGTACGATTTGGGGAATTTGGTGGTTGCTTCTTCAGTGTGAATTCAAGACTAGCCTGTAAGCCCGGTGATAACTCATGTGAGCATCATCATGTTTATACTGGAGACAACAAAACATCCATCTAGCCCCCTGTCCCATGTCCAATAGTTGCCAGTAGTGTCCTTCAGCAAAGAATATAACAAGCAAGGAGAGAACAGTACTTCTTCTGTACTGTACCGTATCCTGCCACTCTTAGCACGGATTAGAGATTTCCTGAGCCAGAGGCTGCCTGTTTAACAGCTCCTTCTTAACATGCTGTCAGCACTTGCTGGTCACAGAAAGCAGTGACCTGAGGTTTCCAGAAAAAATAGCCACAGTGTCTCTAGAATATTTTTTTGAAGGCTAGTAGCTAACTGTTATCACGCTACTGCTATTTCTTTTACATTTAGGAATTTTGCCCAATGTACCTTATTTTGGCTTCAGCGACATTAAGTTGCATCAGCACAGAGACGTGCAGGTACTTTCTTGTAACCTCTGTCCGCTGTGAAAGCATCCCAGTTCGTAGCTTCCTTATACATGGTGATTAATCTATCTCTCAGCTCCTACTATCTTTCCTGGTTCAGAAATGAGACTCACTGATCCGCAGTGCCAACAGTCTCCCTTGAGCCCTTTTTAGGCGTTGAAATAATATTTGCTTCCTCTCATGCCTCCTGAAACAGAGTTGGGCAGTGAGCACCAGACCACAGCTCAGCAATACACTGAGATCATTTAGAGCTGTTGGGTGAAAACTTTCTGGGCCTAGAGATTTGTCACTGTGAGTTTTATCAGAAGGCTCTAAAACCTCTTCAACTTACACTTTTGTTTGAAGCAGCTCCTCAAACTTGTTGTCTTTCAGAAAGATTCGTGTGGCAATCTCTATATGCCCCTTGAAAATGGACATTGATTTATGTGCTCTTTTTTCTTTTCTTTTCTTTTCTTTTCTTTTCTTTTCTTTTCTTTTCTTTTCTTTTCTTTTCTTTTCTTTTCTTTTCTTTTCTTTTCTTTTCTTTTCTT
>VXAV01002335.1:160483-172858 GCA_013399715.1 Alectura lathami | reverse complement strand
GGAAAAAAAAAAAAAAAAAAAACAGTAAAATCTGGGTAGATAAGTACCTTGGGAAAGAATTCTGAGAAGAAAAATAAAGTTCAGAAGAGATGGCAATATCTAAAAGATCCAAGATTAAAAGCACCGTGGTAAAATGTCATGAAGCATAAACAGTGCAGAACCAAAACTGCTACATCTGGAAATCTTTAATCTAAAATTAAAAAATAAAAAAAAGTCACAATGCTGAAGAAGGTACAAATGAGTATCAGAAGCTTTAACAAACATGTCCAGAAATGCTAGCCGCAAATTGAGTTGCAAGGAGAAACGGGTAAAATGGGTATAAGGAATGTTTCTAGNTATGTTATATGGAAGGGATTCACAAGACTGCAAAATGGGAGAGTACTTGACCTGTAAAAATTAAAAAAGAAAAATAAATGGATACAGTAAACTGTAGACTTATGTTTGCTACACTGAATCTAATGATTAGCCTATAACCTGTAAACAGGAGGATAAACATGGCTTTGTCCAGACAAAATGATCTCAAACTTATCTATATTTTTTTCTTTGACAGAGTGATTGAAATGATCTGGAAGAGATAATGATTATTTATCTTTATATTTGTAAGGATTTTTAAGCTGGCATATGTGACACTCACCCAAGAAAACCAGGGGAATATGAACTAGATTAAATAATTACGTGGTAGATGAACAGCTGGTTGAAAAATAGTACTCAAAGAGAATATATCAATAGATCTACATAAAACTGGGAGTCAAATTGAACCATATACAATATTTTTTGTGACCTGGATTAAGAACTGGAAAGCACAGCTACAAAATTGTAGAATGTCAAAACTGAGCAGGAGGATTACAGACACTTTGAAGAATAAAATAAAATAAAGCATTAAAATCTGCAATTAATGAGACTAAACTCAAGGGAAACAAGTAGAAAGTGATACACACAGAAATGAGAAATCAAATGCAGACATGCAAAATGGACAGTAACTAGAAAGCCTGCTGTACTGCAGAAAATATCTTCAGTGTCACAGGCCGAATGTGAGGCAGAAATGTGTTGGTTCAGAAAGAGAAAATCTCAATCCAAGATGTGGAAAAGGGATTGTTGGATGGGAGATTTGGGAGGTAATTATTTTGGTCTATCCACTACTTGTAGAATACTTTATCCAGTTTTGGGCAACACACTTTAAGAAAAACTGAGGTTGGAGGGAGTCCAGGAGTGAGTGACAAGAGTGATTAGAAGTTTAGAAAGCATGGTGTATGAAGAAAGGTTGAAAGAATTTGGTTTGTTTAGTCTAGGAGAAAACAGACTGAGAGAGAGACACGGTAGCAGCCTTTCAATATGTAAAATTTGTTACAAAAAGAGTGAAGTTATTTGTTCTTCATGTCCAATATAGATAGGTTCAGTAATAATTGGAATCACTTCATGTAAAGAAAATTGTCATTATATATCAGATTTAACTTTGTGACTGAGATTTTTAAGCAATGGAACTCAGAAATGAAAACATTTATGCAATCCAATTTATTATGTTTTTTTTTCATATCAGGTAAACCAAATGTTTATGTGCTGTTTAGGCATGTCAGGGCAGGAGAAGAGTTAGATGGTCTCTTCACAACCCTATTTCTCTGTTATCCACAGTTTGTTATTAATGTTTTTTTACCTATGACTTAGAAGAATTAATGAGATGTGAACAAAATAGCAAGAATCACCATCTCTATTACTCTGTATTATTGAATATTTTTTTGCTTATTCTAGCACAACTAGGCACATTTTTGTTCCAGAATCATTTTATAACAGTTCTCTTCTGACTCTAATATTACTAATCAATTGTCAGCAAACCTCTTTTCTACCTACTGTCTTCTCTGTAGTTAGGATAGCCTCAGCTGAACACTGTGTTCCCGTTGAAGATATGCTACTATTTATGTATATAATGACCTGATATAAGTTGTTAGTGTAATCGTCTATCCCATTATTTATTTAGTCTTACATATTATGTCCTTCTTTGTCCACTATTGACACTGAAATGACATTTCTTTAGATGCCCATCGTGCAGGCTTGCATGGTGCCCTAAACTCCTTATCTTTGTATGTGCTGCTTACTCTGAATAATGTTGTGCCATCTGAACATTCTGTCAAATTGTTGTTCATTCTTTCTGCCCATCGTTCACATATATTAAGAAACAGTCCTACTTTACAGCGTTTGTGGATTCCAATCTTAATCCATTGCTAGGTTAATACCATCTCATTAATTTCCTCTGTATTTTTATTTTTTGCACAACAAATGCTTCTAAAGCTACTCCATAGCCTTTATTTTGTCTTAACTCCTGATATTAAGGGGAGCATAGTAAAAGTAACTCCATATCTGACTTGGCCACATTGAATGTCTTTATATTTGGTGGAGAAGAATTGGTTTTTAAGGAGGCTATTTTAGATGTCTATTACAGATGAGATTAATTATTTTTTTGTTACTCTACAATGATTATAAAGATGATCTGAGTGGGTCAGATATGGAGGTTCAATATGTTAGCCAGGTGAATTCTCCTAAACATGTCTGGGTATCTAGAAGTCCATGCTATTTCAGAGCGACTGAGAAGTATGTTTCGGGAAACATTAGCTGCAAAGATTTGGGAGGTTGAAAAAATAACATCTAATAACAACTTCAGACTGAGAACACATTTGTTGGTATCATAAAATAACATATAAGAATCATAAACAGATTTGAAGGACCTTCCACAAGAAGGACCACGGTGGCATGGACTCTTTACATGCTTGACATGGCCTGATTTTTTATAATATATGGCACACAGAGTGCATGAACTACCAAAATCATGAATACATCAATATTAGTGCATGCTCAGGGATTATCAGTCCTGTGTAAACTCTGAGATGCATGCAGAGAATTGTACATAGAATGGTTTGGCTTGAAAGGGACCTTAAAGATCACCTAGTTCCATCCCCTATGCCATGAGCAGGGACACCTCCCCCTAGACGAGGTTGCTCAGAGCCCCATCCAGCCTGGCCTTGAACACTTCCAGCGAGGGGGCACCCACAGCCTCTCTGGGCAACCTGTGCCAGTGTCTCACCACCCTCACAGGAAAGAATTTCTTCCTAATATCCAGTCCAAATCTCCCCTCTTCCAGTTTGTGGCCATTACCCCTTGTCCTGTTGCTACATGGTCTTCTAAACAGTCCATACCCAGCTTTCCTGTAGGCCCCCTTCAGGTACTGGAAGGCCGCTGTCAGGTTCCCCCGGAGCCTTCTCTTCTCCAGGCTGAACAACCCCAGCTCTCTCAGCCTGCCTTCGTAGGGGAGGTGCTCCAGCCCTCTGATCATCTTCATGGCCCTCCTCTGGGCCCCCTCCAACAGCTCGATGTCCTTCTTGTGTTGGGGGCCCCAGAACTGGATGCAGTGCTCCGGGCGGGGCCTCAGGAGAGCAGAGCAGAGGGGCAGAATCCCCTCCCTCGCCCTGCTGGCCACGCTTCTCTTGATGCAGCCCAGGATGCGGTTGGCCTTCTGGGCTGCAAGCGCACATGGTCGGCTCACGCTGAGTTTTTCATCAGCCGACACCCCCAAATCCTTCTCCTCAGAGCTGCTCTCCAGCCATTCTCCGCCCAACCTGTATTTGTGCTGGGGATTGCACCGACCCAGGTGCAGGTCCCTACACTTGCCCTTGTTGAACTTCATGAGGTTGGCATGGGCCATGATAAAGAATTCAGATGGCTCTTCAGGCAAGCTGAATCTTCCAGGGAGTGCTTGGATAATGGAAGGATGTTGTGAGAGTCTCATCTGATGCACTACTGGGAAATGAGTCTCTGTAGCTGAAGTCCAATGGAAAGGAAATATCATTTCCTTTCCAAATGAGTGAGGATGTCTCTCTATCCTTAAGCCTGGCAGATTTACTGTAAGATGACGTGAGTCAGGATTACACATATATTGTTGGCTAAGGTAGGTAAAGACCTGTTAAAATCCTCTGGACTTCCCCAATCCATTCAGATTCATCTTTGCCATGTATGACTGCATGAGGAGGTCGAGAAATAGTGCACATGAGTAAATCAACAATGTGTGTAATAACACTAGAATCAGTCTGTTAGTATCATCATGACCAACTTTGTGTCTGGATTCCCTTTCCACTTCCAGCACCGACAATATTCTCAGAAGTAAAAAGAGAGAGGCAGTTCTGCTTCTGGGCTTGTTCATTCCCTGAAACTCAGTAATGAAAGTAACGAAACTGAAGCTATGATTCAAACATGGTTTCTAGGCAACTTCCTGTAAAGAAGTAAAGCTTTGACCATGTCACTCACTTGAATGGAGTGAGCCACTTGAGATAACTGCAGAGAGAAAGAGATGTTGTCAAGTTTTGGAAAAGAAAAGTTGTAAAAGCCTACAACCTAAGATCACAGAATTAGTACTGGTTGGGATGAGTGGGTCTGAGTAACCTAGATTTTGCAGTCACCAAGCTTATAGGGATTATTGCACTGTTTTATGTTTTAGTCTAAAACCACAGGATTTTCTCTGCATAATTATCATTGGCTGCAGAATCATCTCCTTGATGTTGAATCAAAAAAAGTTTAAAAAATAAAAACAGCTACCATATGCTCATCACTGTGATCTTTTAAAACGTGCACCAGGTATGAGCTGATAAAAATACTGCTTTCTGAATCTTCAGTGAGCCTGAAATTTTATCTGTGACGGAGATGTAACCAAACTGGTTCATTCAGTTGGATTGTCCATTGTGAAACCTGAAGATAATAGAAGTGCCACAGTTGATAACTATTTAAATGCTGATAAAGTGGGAGGATATTCCTGTGACTGTTCCTCAACCCTAGCCCTCTTCCATTTTTTCATGTGTCCCTGTTTGTTCCTCAATGTTCTCCTTCTTTCATCTTTCCCTATCTCTGCCCGAGGCAACTTCTGCTGTGCAGTTCTGTGCACACCTCCCAAAATCTGTAGCTCACTGAAAGTGTCTGTTTGGAGTCAGATAAAGGAGATGTCCCAACAGCAAATGAAGAAAACAGTGGGAAATTAAAAAATTCATTTACATTTACAAAAGTTTCTGGCTGCTTCCCTTAATTGGCCATGCTGTGAGCACCATAACTGTGCTGAGGAATAGGTCAGTCTGAAGCCAGTGGGACCACTGAAACCAGTAAGGAGGAGCATGGCTCTGCTGCGGGCAGAGGTGTCACTGTTTTATTTGGTCAAACAGGCAATGCTGTTTAAATTTAAAGAAACTGCCAAGCACACAGCTTCATTGTATGTCTCAGTGGTTGTTTAACAACCATAACTGCAAACCCCATCTTGGGCTGGGATTTATCTGCAGAAGATGTTCCCATACAAAGGACAGACCTTCAGTGCAAACTGCAGTATAATGCAAATACAACTGAGTTAGCCTGGCTAACAGAAGCTATACTGATATTTTAGCATATAGGCTCACAGCATGTTAGGCACTAGCTATCCTTCCTGTTTAAAGCTCGCTCAGCTATCTCTCTAATGCACTGCTGTCTGCAGTGTGACATACCCTTAAAACAGTTCTGATTCCAGGAATAAATGAGTATTGTTAGCATGGTCACACAGGAACCCTGTGGTTGAATAAGGAACTGACTCCTTAACTCTCAAGCTCCAGTGTTTAATCAAACTACCAGACTGTGCGTGCTCCTTTGGGAGCCCAGTTCTGCTGACGCACCCTGTAGCAGTTAGGCAGCCACACACAGGCACAGACAGGGCACCTTCGTGCCTGGCCCATAGCCCCCGGTCGGGCTGGGGGTTGCAACCCCCAGCCCAGCCCTCGTCTGACCTCCAGTGCTACATCTCTGGGCTCTGAGCACCACAAGAGGGATTTTCCACCCTGGGTTAAAGGATTCTTATAGCCAAAGAGACAGGGACCTGGCCAGCTGCTAGTTGAACCAAAACCAGTCATGAAACAAGCTGTGCTAATGTAAGAACAAGTCAGGTATTTACTTACAAGATCTGAGTGTAAAAAATGTACATAAAGCAGATGTAGGGAAAAGAAGGGACCTACAGTTATTTTAAAAGTGTTTTTTCATTCTCTGTTGACAAGTTGACAAGCAGTTTATATGCTTATTTTACCATATAGCTGTTAACTAGAACTTTTTGTCCTTTATTTTGTAGTCACTGGAAAAAATCTTAGTTTGCAGGAAGATACTTGCTTTAAAACATAACTCCTATAGTTTTGGTTAATTCCTTGTGTAAATTCCCTTGCTTCAGGAACAATTGTATGAAAAATAAAGTAGAACATCCTTGGCAGGAAAAGTTTCCCCTATTATGTTTGTCCTTTATATTTTGTATGAATGAAACAATGTGACAACCATGCTTTATGAAACCAAATAAGGTTATTGAACAAAGTTTTAGGTCATCTCAGGGGCAAGACCGGGGAATGTTATGAAAAAAATGTATCAGGTGAGAAAAGGTTTGGAACCAGTAACCTGTTCGCTAAGGGGTACCTTGACACAGACTCTCTCTTTGGAATCTATTAAAAAAGTCATATTTTGAAATTACTTCATATTGGCCTGCTATAGCTATGTCTGCCACCATAAGGTTCTGTGAAAAACAGGGAATGAGTTAGTGACCTAATTTTCTGGTAGGTGCAGGAATATTCACCTAATTCCCTGGGAAAGCATGAATTCACTCAAAGTTCTTGTTAATTTCCATACATACGCTGTAATAGTAATGTACTATTGAATAACAGCATAGTAACGATGTTTGAAATTTACATTGATTCAAAACAGTTTTGAGGCTACTTATCCAGTGAAATCCCTGAAATAAGTATTTGTAGGGAAATATTATGAAATGCTGTAGAATAAGGAAGATTTCCATGTCTGAATATTTTCACCATGAGAGCCATTAGTCTGCAGTTCCAAAACAATACACATACACACATAACCATTTAAAGCTNGTGGAATTTTTTTTTTTTTTTTTTTTTTTTCTGTTTGGACTCCAGAATGAACACGCCAACACTCTTGTCTCATTTATGTTGAAGTGAAAAACAGTTAACAAATGCATGAGATAGAACTAACTTTGTTAAAAATGATATATATTAGCACGCCGTCGTATAGTGACTGGATTGTATAATTACATACAGAGATTGTAATTAGAAACAAGGAAATTTTTTCACCAGAGATGAACTTATCTCTGATTTATGCTGCTTGGCTGAGAAGACCCCTCAATCCTGTCACTCTCCTTGCTGCATTCACACACTGCAGAAATCATAGAAAACATGCTGCCAAAGCAGATTGTGGTGCTTTCTTTCCTCATCAAACTATAAACTGTTGCATTGATCTGTGCAAAAATGTTAGAGCCGCTTTTGGACTCCTGAAAGGTCATTCTCTGCACAGCACCTTCCTCCAGCTTCCTGGAGTATCATTGTGCCAGAACGTTGTTAACATCTGACTTGGGCAAACTGGCAGCCCCCAGGCCAGGGTAGAAATAGAACTAATCAGGCTTTAAAATACATAGGGTATGGTATTAAATAGATCTCCCAGCATATCTGTGGGTCAAACGACAAGACAGATAGCAGTTTGCCCTGAGGAAAATGCTAATGAGACATGCACTCACTGCAAGACTTGTCTTCAGTTAAGCCATTTTATTTTAGACACCAACTTAGAATTGTTTCAATTTGTGCCATTGAAATACTTGGGAACACTGATATTATTATAACTTCTCCTATTTCTGCTCTTTCTGGGGATTATTAGCTTTCTTGCTCAGCATTCTAACCTCTAAAACATCTTTAAGATCAAGAAATAATTTATTACAAAGAAGGCTGTAGTTAGTAAATGGGAATGCAGATCAAGCAGTCTGTAGCGAGGGCGAATCCTTGCTGAGTCTGGTGCTTACTGTGGCACTCCAGCTAGCAACTGGTCTTGCTGATGTGCAGTGAGCGAAAAACAACAGGCTGGGGCATGTGTTTGTCACTTTGACGGCCTGCCTTATATGACTGGCAGAAGCTTCGAGACTCCAGCCAGTTGCAATGAACATTGGCTGTTGGCTGATTAATTAGCAGTCCAATAGCAAGGTCTATTGACCTTTGTATTCTCCATTTTTGTTTTTAAAGGTCCCTAAAAGTAGCTTTGCCTTTTTCCCCAGCACTGCTTATAAATGATTTGCAATGGGCTAGGTAACAGAGCCCGGTCATCCTACCTTCTGGTGGAAGTCCCGTGCCAAATTTGATCAACTGCGATACTGAGAAATTTTGATGGTGTATTCTGTGCCTTTGCAGGAGATGGAAGAAAATATTTGCCTCCTCTAGTTTCTGCAGGGTGACTGATAGCCTGATTAAACCAGGCTGACTCCATTTGGTTACAGAACGGAGGTTTTGTTACTGTGAAAAAAAATCCTGTTACATTGCTTTGCAGTTAAAATAAAATCACGTGGATTTAGACAGAAATATCTGCCTCCATGGAGACAGAGCAATGTTCAGAGAGGACAAATGTGAGTTCTTCTCAGTTTGGATGTTAGTTGTTACTTCCAGAAGTTCAGGAGTGTAAGGCCCTCACAGTGCAGAGAACTACATCTATATGCTTCGTGGTGAAGGGAAAGGCAACACAGTGTAGGGAACTCAGATCTACTTCTGGTAGGTATGAAAAAAATTACAACTACCTCCAATTAATCTACGTGTTAGGTCTCTGCTTATAAAAGGTCTGTTGAAATGTATAATAGCTGCATATTTAGATAATGAAGTGAATCTTTTGTTAACAAGTTCAGGATTTGATGATGTAGGTCTGTATTTCAAAGGGACTTATGTAGAGAGTGGATTAATCAAATGAAATAATTATATATTACGCAAATAATAAATACCACTTTGTGTTTTGGAACTCAGTAATTATGAAGAGCAAGTGGCACACATCTGGATGAATTAAAAATAACTTTTTGCAAAATTTCTAGAGCAAGTTCACCTTTTGAACATACCAGTCCCTCATGTATAACCACAGAACTGGGGAATAGTCTGTGTGTCCTCACAGACTTCTATTTCAGGGTCACAGAATTTCTGTTTCTTTTTTCTACTTACTATATGCATCCCCATATTCATTCTAAAGTCATTTTCACTAACAGCATTGTTTTTTACTTAATAGCAAAATTCTTACAAACTGTACTTTACATAAAGATTGTACATAAATATACATTTATTGTTGCCTAAGTGAATTGCATGACTTTTACATCACTTCAGCTATTATGCCAAGCTGATGAATATAATGTAAATAATCCAATTGTTTTTGTATTGTGCCAGCATATAAGGACACTGCCCTAGCCACTGCATTGTAATTTAACAAAGGTTATTTTTTTTTAATAAGTCATACTAATCCTACTGTATTGGTTGCTCTGTCCCTTTTTTGAGTTGAGCTCTGCTATCCCACAAATTGGATGGAAATCTCATTAGTGGAGCTATAATGAGCTGGCAATGAAACCCCTTCAAGCCTGCGTGCTAACAGCCATTTGCCTGTTTGTCTTACTCTTCATCATGAGCCTGAAATTGCCCATTAGGATTACAGTGAAGTGCAAGTCGGACAGGAGCTGTGATGCTGATGGAGCCACCGAACAGGCAGAAATCTGACAAAACCAAAGAGGGCTGTAGGTTATTATTCAGATAGACTACACTTGTCTGTGTGTACATATGTTTGTGTTTCCAGAGGTCAAATTATAGGGGAAAAAAAAAAGAGAAAAAAAAAAAAGAGAGAATAGAGAAAGAATTAGGAGTATAAAAGACCCAAGGGCAGTGTTTTATTATAACTTTTAGGTGCGACCCAGAGCATTTCATTATACCTGAAACAGATAAAATGACAGTGGAAGGAATCTTTTACGTAAATGCCAGAATTATTATCAAAACAGGGAGAAACTCATAATAGTTATGCAGATCCTTTAAATTCAAACTGTTTAAATCTGTCTCCAACACAAAAGAAGAGGAGTAGAGGCTCTAGTGAAATTACAGCCATTCAGATGGCAGGTGGATCTCTTGGCCAGCCAGTGAAACAGTAATTTAAATAGTCACTGTCCGAGAGTAGGAATGCATTCTAGTCTGAGTTGAAGTCCTGTTGTGATGGCAGAAGTCTCTAAGTTGCCAAAGCCTCAAATCAAGGCCTTTCTTAGGAGAAAACATTAAGTTTTTAAGAACAGCTCTGCAAGCATTTAGCAGCAAGGAGAAACCCGCCGAATATAAATGGGACACACCAAGGACAGGTTACTGCTCAGAAAAAAAGTATGTTTAGTGTGGTGTACTCTTTAGAAGGTGGAACTGGAACACGAAGAAGATCCATTGCATGTCTTCATGTTCTTGCTTTTACGCTTTTCCTTTGTAAATGTGTTCCATGCTTTGGGATCAAGAATTTAAATCTTTGCTTTGTTAAACTATAATTTGTTTTAAATGAAGCAAATAAAATCTGGTCGCAACAGAACTATTAATGAATTCTGCATATTCAAACTGTTAAACTTGCCTTGCAGCTAAACTTCTAAAGTTTCCATGTCCCAAATCAATCTTAGCAATCCTTTAAAATGGTGAATGTCACAAATTAAAGCACAGTTACCATTAAGCACCGCTATAAGAGAAATGCACAAATCAAACCAAAGAAGATCAACCTGATGACAATTATAAAGCACCTAAGGTGGGACTCATCTTACTTTAACTTTCTAAAATTTAGAAGTATACTCTAAGGTAGGCATACTGTGTTTTTCTCTTGTCAATAGAGATCTGAAACTCCAGAAAGTGATTCATCACACTATGATAAAGAATATCACTTCATTGTTTACAAAGCGAACCTAGATGAAAAGCATAAGCTTCAAGAAAGACATGGTAAAAAATTAAATTTTGGTAGCTGAGTTTGTTACAGTCCCCCAGCAATCTGCCTGAATGTCTGAAAAATGTTTCTGCCTGCAAGGAAGAAACATCTCATCCCCACATTAATCAGCTCCAGAATCACTGCAGTTTTCAGTCCTGTAGGGGACACGGTGGCTCAGGAGTAAATTCATGTGTGGACCAGGTTTTGCTGCCTTGGATTGGCTATACTTGTCATAGATGCAAAGTGGACTTTGTTTCTACGTTCCAGTTTTAAAATGTGTATTCTTTGTCAGAGCTCTTAAAGTAGATACCAGTTTTCAGACAACCGAAGTTAGATAACATCAGTCTCACACCTAGATATCTACAGTGTTAGCTAAAATGTGTTATTTATCTTGTGTGAAATTTGTTAGATGGGGAGAGAATTAGTGTACAGGAATACAGCAGAAATATTATGATTTGCACTACAGAACTGGGAGACTCATAACTCTGAGTTTTGCAAGTGAGTAGAAAAAGACAAAAAAGACAGTTTGAAGTCCATGACGTTCTATTTCAAAACGTGTTTGGTTTTTTTTTAATCCTAGTTCAGTTTTAATTATTTATTATACCATTTCATGGAATTTGTTCTGTAAAAATAATGAAATCTTAATAAAAGGAAATTTTACTGCGGCACTTCACTTTTAAATCTTTCTTAAATTGGAAAAATGACAGAAAGTTTGTTAACTACAGGTCATACATACCAGAGAATATAAATTGACTGGTTTCTTTTCTGCAAGTTTTGTTAATCATAAAATAATGACTCAGTGAGCATTGAATCCTGATTGATTTCACACAAATAGACCCAATCAAGAAGCCTACTACTTCTGCAGGACTGTGCTACTGTACTGGGTAATGCCTCTCAAAGTAGACTCAGACATATTCTGCACTAAGTTAGTGTATACACGTATCAAGAGATAATATGTGCCTCCAATTTTCTTTAGGTAAACAGCATGTGGGAAGACACTGAGAATCATGATCACCTGTATCATTTTCTTCTAGATGAAATAATTTCTCCTCAGGTTGTAGAAGAGAAAGGACCACCTGAAAATGATGCTGGGGAATAAAAACATAGCCACAATTGATCAAATACAGTGTGCTGCTGGAATCACTGCTTGTGTTAACACAAAACACTCTAGCAATGGCAGAGCAAGTGTGCTGGCACTGAAACAGCTGTAGAAGGTAAGAACTAAAGGACCTGAGCTCTGTGATACAAAACTGGAAAAAACAAGGATGAGGACACTGTGCTTGCTCCATGCTGGCGTTGCTGCATCTCAGCTCTGTGAGCCAGACCCTGTCTGTCTGTGTAAATCCAAACTAACTATTGAGGTCAACCCTATTTTCAATCTGTAAAGCACCGTCTAGTCCACCATGTGAAGTATTAATATTTGATTTTGCTTGAATGCTCTCTCTTGGTTGTTCACTAGAAATGCAGTGCATGCTTCAACATATACCTAGTGGGCAAATGAGTTTCACCAACATGACAGCAACACAACACTACGGACAATTCTGTGGCAATGTTCCTGGGGGCAACAGCTTCATAATATGACTTTTACTTATGTTGATCATTTGC